>NC_069404.1:49997411-50004095 GCF_026875155.1 Cherax quadricarinatus
AATAGATATTCAATTATTGGGTGCGCTTCGAAGTTCTGGATACCCTGTACTGAGCCTGGTATGCAGGCGAGAGAGATACCATGATTGTAATACTCCTGGAAAATCCTAGAGGGACTAGTACCGGAATTTGCACACGAAAAGATCACTCGAACAGAACGAAAGAAGATCGGCAGGCGATGCGAACTCCCCCCAATGAAAAGAGGGGGTGTCACTAGCTCGTTAAGAGACAACACATAGAGTTCAGGGGCCCGAGACTGTTCAACATGCCTTCCTGCATTACAATAAGGGGGGTTACCAAAAGACCCCTGGCTGTCTTCAGCAGGCACTGGACAAGCACCCAATTCGGTGCCGACTAGCGGGCTGTGGCTCGTACGTTGGATTGGCGTGCAGCCAGCAGTAACAGCCTGGTGTTCAGGCGTCTGATCCACCATGATGCCTGGTCAGAAGACGCCGGGCCCGGGGGGCGTTGACCCCCGGGAACTCTTCCAGGTAAACCTCCAGGTTTCCGCATGAATAATATATTGCTATCTATCGTAAAATGGAAATGTAAGAATTAATTGTTGAATTAAACGTGTTGGAAATGTAAATATTATGTATATATATTATAGTCAATCAGATTGTTTAAGTCTTTCATATACTGTATATAACTCTCTTGTGGTTTTTACATACTGTATATTATTCAAATAAAAAATGTATTATATTAATACCCACAGATGGCGTGGTAAATAAATGTTTATATGCTGAAGATGGATGTGTTTGGACCGTAGATTTCAGAGAATCATTTCATTTATAATTTTACCTGGACAGGATTGTATCAGGACTACTCAAGAAAGCCTAGTTTAGTCTCCACATTTCTATGAGGTTTCTTCCCATCTACAAACAGTGCGGCCAAAAGCCAGGAAACCTACGTTAATGCGAGGTAATCAGGCACAATAGTTTAGGAAAAATACCAGATGTTTCCAATCGAGACAAGGATTCAAACCCAAGTTTTCAGATGGGTACGAAGGCAATAGACTTAAGCATACGAGCGCTTAAGTAATCCTCTTTATCTTCTTGGTTAGGGTTAGGTAATATTCGTCAGGAGAAACAGTATCAAGTGATTTCTGACGCGAGATTTAGTAGCGGATTGCATGAGAGCACTAAGCGGGACACACTGAGAAGTCCGTACCGGGGATAGAAACTTGTAGTGGTAAGTTCCAAGGAATAGCCGATTGGTGTGGGTCGCATCCCGGGGAAAAAATTACCTTATTTGCTCGGTGCTTGCGTATAAGCGGCTTTTCATAACGGAGTTTACTGGTGTGAGTTCGGGCCCGGTCTGTGCAGGCTCCTGGTGGATCAGGGCTGATCATACCAGGGCTGTTTACAGCTGGCTGACGCAATCCAACGTTACGAGCCACCAGCCCGGCTGGTCAGGTTACGTACTTTAGGTGCTTGTCACAGTGCCAGCTTGATTACTGCCAGGGTATGTGCGTAATCCCCCTATGTATGCTGGGAGCAGTTGAACAGCTCGGGCCCACCTGATACACTTTTTGTATGGTTCTCTTAACGTGCTAGTGACACCCCAGCTTTTCATTTGGGGGGTGTTGCCATCGTTGCCAAGTCTTTTGCTTTCGTGTGAGTAAATTTTCGTGTGCAAGTTCGGTACTAGTCCCTCTAGGATTTTCACAGGTGTATTATATCTGGTATCTCTCCGCCTGCGTTCAAGGGTATAAGGTTTAGGAACCTCAAGCGCTTCCCAGAAATTGAGGTGTTTTATCTCCGGTTATGCACGCCGTGATGGTTCTCTGTACATTTTCTAGGGTCAGCACTTTCACATGCCTTGGAAAAGGTGCGTTAGTGTGCAGCAAATATTCCACCTGTTTTGCAACAAGTGACTGAAGAGTGTCTTCATGGGCTTGGCCTCCTCAGTATTTGAAGGGTTCTCATTATCATCCTGTCTTTATTTCTAGCAGATGCGATTGATACAATGTTATGGTCTTGAAGGTGAGATCTCCGACATGATCATCCCAGGTCTTTGACGGTTGTGTTTCGCTCTATTTGTGGCCAATATTTGTTTTGACTCTGATGAAGTTTTTATTTCCTGTGTTTACCTTATCTGGTAATTTGAATTTCTCATCGTTGGATTTATATTGTGTTTCTGCAGCCACTGAAGATTTGGTTGAGTTCCGCTGGAGCCTTGCAGTGTCTGCAATGGAAGACACTGTCATGCAGATTCGGGTGTCATCTGCAAAGGAAGACACGTGCTGTGGCTGACATCCTTGTCTATGTCAGATATGAGGATGAGGAACAAGATGGGAGACGAGTACTGTGCCTTGTGGAAACAGAGCTTTTCACCGTTAGCTGCCTCGGACTTTACTCTGTGACGTTAACTCTCTGTGTTATGTTAGTGAGGGAATTATAGATCCATCGACCGACTTTCTGTTTTTCCTTTAGCACCGCATTTTGTGCGCTAATTTAACCATGGTCACACTTGTCGAAGGCTTTTGCAAAGTCGTATTTATTACATCTTCAAATTTTTTTTGTTTCTAGTGCATTTAGGACCTTGTCGTAGTGATCCAATTGTTTTTTAAAACAGAAAGGAGGGGACCTGTCTAAAAACCCCTTTTTTGCCCCCGGGTTGGGGTAACTGAAAGGGTTTTTTTTAGAAGGGGGGGTGATCTTTTCTTCTTAGGGCCCTTTCAAAAAATTTTTTTTGATAAAGGGATTTAGTGCTATCGGCTGAAATTTTTTTGCTGTTGCTTTTCTGGCCCCCCTTTGGGGGGAGTGGGGGGGTATGTCTGTTGTTTTTAGTAACTATGGGGCAACCCCCCTTCCCCTGCTCCCCTCCCCTAGGGGGGAAAAGGCTCATGATTTGGGGCCTTTTTTTGCAGTTTTTTTGATGAAAACGGGGTTCCCTAGTCTGGCCCTGGGGCAGAGTGCATGGGCATGGGCATTTAAACGCCGTTCGAAGTCTTTTGGCGTCAGGAAACATCGGATAGGCTTGTGTTTAAAAACCCAAAATTTTGGGGGCTCTCTCAAAAAAAATTTTATTTTGATCTTCCCATCTCAGTCCCGGGGTTTGCGGGTTGCTAAAACCTGAGTTTATTGGGACTTGAAAAGCTCACTCATTTCCTTGCTGTCATTTTGTATAGGGGCCCATCTTTTTAAGTAGGGGGCCCAAAACTGGACCTTGTTCTCGACTTTGATTTGGCATAGAAGAAGAAATACTTTGGGTTTCATTCGATTTCATTTATGGCTTATGGTCATATGCATCACATAACCTACACGTCTTCTGCTGCCCAGTGTAGTACACCATTACCTGCGTCCTAAATGCGTCCAATATGACGTAAGACGGGATGGAATGCCTCAACGTCATCTTAAGCGTGAACGTATCATCCGTCAAGCCGGCATGCGCCCCATCCGTCCATTTACCAGCCATAGCCAGGTGTACAGTTCCATACTGTTCAAATACATTCCGCAGGTCAGTCTCGTCCGCCTCAAATGGCACATTTCGGACTTTCACCCATGTGTAATGCCTAGACACGTCGATGAGTCGAACATGTATCGCTGAATTAACGTCCACACTCCCGTCCTGGTACTTGTCAACCAGCCGTTCATACACTCCAACTGATCTCAACTTGACGAAAATACGATAGGCACCATTTAGCGCCACACCATACAGTTCTTGATCCGCAACACCATAGGTGTCACGGATAATTTGTGGTAAAAGCACTTGCGCAGACTGAGGCATTATTGCACCACTCACCAATTCAAGGCACACCGTGTGCACACGCCTTCTCACAGACTGTGCCATGTTGTGAAAATATAAGTCCCCTCCAATGGCCAGCAGAGGGCAGTAGTCACACGTCCGCACTCTGCTCAGGTCAAGCGGCGAATGCATGCATTATTATTACGAGGAATCCTACCATACATTACATGGCCTCCTGCAGTCTTTAAAAGGGTGACACCACATTTCTTTACCATACCCTTTACAAAGGAGGCATAATAGTCACTATCTATCAAAATATTTATTGGGCCTACAGAATCATCATTTACACCATAAGATGCTAAATTTACATTATGTGCAAGTCTTTCTGTAGCTTTACTAAGCCCTACTGTAGATATTTTCTCTGGGAGCCTATCTACAATTACTGCATTAATACGTTTTTTCTCATTGCCCAAACTGAGTTACATAAACAGTGTCATACAATTGAGCCCTTTTATCTGAGAGAAAACAAGATAATTTTAGAGTTGTAGGATCTCCCATCTGTACTTTCATCCCATTAAGACATTTATGTTTAATGAAATTACGTTGTGATCCCTGGTCTAATAATGCAGTTACATTTTTTGATTTATGCCTTTTATCATTGTGGCATGCAAAGAGTACGTAACTTTTATTCGGCGCATGTACACACCCTCATTTACAGGCTATCTCCCCCAACCAGCGAACCAGGGGATTGAGGGTTGACAATGGGGCCCCGTCGTTCAACTAGTACCCAGGTTCTAGCCAATGAGAAGATGGTTTTGGCAATCCCAGAGGTTATGTGGGTACCACTCTCCTGTCTCCTCTTGTCATTCCCATTCTAGAGCTGGTTGAAGCACAGTCTGCTCTCTAGTGGCTTCTATTCTGCCTTGCTTACCATGGAGTGCACTAATGCCTATTGCTGTACATACCTGGAGTTTACCTGGAGAGAGTTCCGGGGGTCAACGCCCCCGCGGCCCGGTCTGTGACCAGGCCTCCTGGTGGATCAGAGCCTGAACAACCAGGCTGTTGCTGCTGGCTGCACACAAACCAACGTACGAGCCACAGCCCAGCTGGTCAGGAACCGACTTTAGGTGCTTGTCCAGTGTCAGCTTGAAGACTGCCAGGGGGTCTGTTGGTAATCCCCCTTATGTATGCTGGGAGGCAGTTGAACAGTCTCGGGCCCCTGACACTTATTGTATGGTATCTTAACGTGCTAGTGACACCCCTGCTTTTCATTGGGGGGATGTTGCATCGTCTGCCAAGTCTTTTGCTTTCGTAGTGAGTGATTTTCGTGTGCAAGTTCGGTACTAGTCCCTCTAGGATTTTCCAGGTGTATATAATCATGTATCTCTCCTGCCTGCGTTCCAGGGAATACAGGTTTAGGAACCTCAAGCGCTCCCAGTAATTGAGGTGTTTTATCTCCGTTATGCGCGCCTTGAAGGTTCTCTGTACATTTTCTAGGTCAGCAATTTCACCTGCCTTGAAAGGTGCTGTTAGTGTGCAGCAATATTCCAGCCTAGATAGAACAAGTGACCTGTATATAGTGTACATACTTCTCTTCCAAATTGGTGAAGGATAATATAAGTCAAAAGTTTTTCTGCAGTGTTTATTTTGCTCCCTTTACACCCAGGATAACAGGCCATTTGGACTCCTGGGTTGTAATAATCATCAATTTTTACCTGTAACACAGGTAAGGCTACTTCAGCAAAACCATCATTATTAACATTAGCAGCAATTTTTACATTAGCCCCTGTTGTGTCAGGATTGTCAACATTATCATTATTACCAACATTATCATATAGACCCTTACACATGACTATATTTTGTCTTTCTTTGTGACATTGATAACAGTTGTTTAATTTGGCATGACAATCCTTAACATTGTGATTACCTAGATATCTGATACATCTGTCAAGTTCTTCCAATCTTTCATCTTTATCATTCCATGAATTGTATGCATTGCAATTCTTAGAAAAATGAGTACCCTTGCAGAAGAGACAATCTCTCTTTTCTTTGACTGGTTTCTTATTAACTGGGCTACTCTTAGGAGGGTACTTATTCTTCTTACCTTGTGGAGAATCATTATTTCTGATTCCTGCTACTTGATATGTACCTATGCAACTCTTTTTAGGAAATGAATTTTGATTATTAACATTGGGATAATTTTTCCCCTTGTGAAACTTGACAGATACCTCAGAGTTATTATGTGTTGCATCTTTAAAATGAGTTGGTTGGCTGGTCTGCAACTGAACAATTAATTCTTGTAAACCTAGTCTTATTTCCTCCAGACCAAAAAAACCTTTGTGATACTTGTTCGAGAGCCATTCAAATGTTTTACAGCTTAATTTATTCTGTACAATGACACTCAATAACCAGT
This sequence comes from Cherax quadricarinatus, assembly GCF_026875155.1. Taxonomy (NCBI): domain Eukaryota; kingdom Metazoa; phylum Arthropoda; class Malacostraca; order Decapoda; family Parastacidae; genus Cherax; species Cherax quadricarinatus. The sequence continues at coordinate 50,003,513 of NC_069404.1, forward strand.
CTGATTCCTCCATATTATGTTTATTACTTAAAGTTTTGAGAGTGCTCTCCAGTTTAACTCTAAACTGCTGTAAACCTTTGTAAGTGTGATCTGGAGTTTTTAAATTAACAATGATATTCACTAGATCCAACCTACTTTGTTCTATATTACCATAAGTGACCTTCAACAAGTCAACTGCTTCCTTGTAAGAGTCGTCTACATTGGGAAAGGCTTGTATGAGCATGTGAGCATCTCCTCTTATCTGTCCTTTGGGATAAAATAATTTAGTTACACAGGCTAGGTCACTCCTATCATGCACAGCTGCTTTAAAAATAGACCAAAACTCATCCCAATTTTCTCCAGGATTAAATACAGGTAAACATAATTCTGGGAGTTTTGACAAAGACATCTCATTTGTTGGAATAGATTAACTGCTTGTTTTACACCTTTTAATTTCTTCAAACCCTGATTGTTGCAAGAAAGAATTTTTTCTTCTAATTCATAATACTGGTTAATCATAAGATCTATTTCTGTCTCATCTGTACAATTTACTAACAAATCTCCTTCATGTTTTTTAAAAAATAAAATTTGTATAATCATTTAT
>NC_069404.1:50004595-50023615 GCF_026875155.1 Cherax quadricarinatus
GAAAAATTTAAATACCCCCCCGGTTTTTAAAACCAAAACCCCCCCCCATAATTAAAATTTCTCATCGTTGAATTCATATTGTTTTTTTTGCCCCCACTGAAAAAATTGGGGTTGATGTCCCCCCGGACCTTGCAGGGGGTCTGCAAGGGGAAAAAACCCCCTGTAGGCAGATTGGGGTGTAAACTGCAAAGGAAACACGGTGCTGTGGCTGAAATCCTTGTCTAGGGTGGGAATATGAGGATGGGGGAACAAAAAGGGAGCGAGTACTTTTCCTTGGGGGAACAGAGCTTTTCCCCGTTGCTGCCTCGGAATTATTTGGTTGGGGACAACTCTCTGTTTTCCCTGTTAGGAGGAAATTTTAGATCCATCGACCGTTTTTTTCCTGTTTTTCCTTTAGCACGCATTTTGTGCGCTATTACGATTTGGTCACACTTTCAAAGGGCTTTTGCAAAGTCTGAATATTTTTACATCTGAATTTTTTTTATCTTTAGGGGCTTTAGGACCTTTCGTAGTGACCAATATTTTGAAACAGACGGGAGCGTGTTTTTTAAAACCCTTTGCCCTGGGTTGTGTAATTTAAAGGGTTTCAAGAGGGGGGTTTTGATCTTGCTTCTTGGGACCCTTTAAAAGTTTTTATGATATGGGATGTTAGTGCTTTTTTGTCTGTAGTTCTTTGTGTTGGGGCTTCCCTGTTTCCCTTTGGTGGAGGGGGGCCTATGTCGTGGTTTTTAGAAAATTTAGGGACGACCCCCGGGCCCAGCCCCTCCCTTTGGGAAGGAAAAAGGCCCTCGTGATAGGGGCTTCTTGCAGTTCTTGTTTAACACGGAGTTCCCGATTTCGGGCCCCCGGGGGCAGATTTGCTTGGGCAGTCTTTTTAATGGGCCTGTTCAAATCATTTGGCGTCGGGGAAAACATCGGATGGGGCTTGTTTTAAACCCAAATTTTGGGGCCCTCTCCAAAAAAAATTCATTTTTTTTCTTCGACCTCATTCTGGTTAGGGGTTTGGCAAAAAAACTGAGTCAAATTGGGACTTGAGAAAGCTCACTAATTTCCTTGTGTCATCGTTTTGGACCCATCTTGTTTAAGTGGGGGGCCCAAATTACTGGATGTTTTCCCCGACTTTGTTTTGGCATAGGAAAGAAATATTTTGGGTTTTCCTTCGTTTTCATTTAGGGCTTTAGTTTTTTCCGCTTTCCCTTTGACCCCTATAAAAATTTCCTTTAGCTTAATTCGATTTTGGCTATTTCGGGGGACCAGTCCCCCCTTTCGAAATTACGAAAAAAATTGACCTTTTTTAAAGCCGCTTTTTGAAATTCTTTTCCGTCGCCTGAAAAGGGGAAGCGCCTGTCTCTTTCTATTTTACAATCACCCCCTCCTTTTTTCTTAAAGGGGAATAACCCTTGTGCATACATCGGTCCACCAAGTTAATCTTTTTCTAGAAATAATTTGGGGTTGGGGTTGCTTAGTATATCTTCCCCAGCTTATATCGGTTAGGAGGGTTTTTACATGGTCCCACTTTTTGTTTTTTTATTAAAGTTGTTTTTGGGTGAATGCTCCTCGTGACTGTTTTCTTTAATTCTCTGGGGCCCCACGCAAAACCAGTCGAACCTCAATTATATTGTGATCTGAGTTTATTTTTTTTGATATGGGGGACATTTTTTATCAAAATAAATCAGTGTTAGTAAAAGTGGGGTCTGTGATCTTTGTTAACTTTTTATTGTATAGAAAAGGTGGGAAACGTTGCAGCTGTTTTCCCCGATTTACAGGGCCCAAGCGTTCAATGGAATATTGAGACATATTTCCCCTTTTTCGGGGGGAAACGAGGTGTGTTTGGGTTTAAACTGAGGTTGTTTTTTAACCTGTCCGTCAAATTTGGGTTTGGGATTTTTGGATTTAAAAGCGTAGGGAAAAATGTTTTTTCTAAAGTGGGGGGGGTTTGGCGTTTTGGGGTGAGGGCGGGAAAAATGGAACGGGTATATATGGGGTTTGGGAAAAAAGGGGTTTATGGGGGAATAAAATTGAGGGAATGTAAAGATTGAACTACGAGCTTTTTTGATGGTAAGGGAACAAAAAAACATTCGCAAAAGGGGTTTTTAAGTGGGTTACGGGGGGGTACTTTGCGCAGTTTCCATTAAAAGGGGTTTTTTTCCCCAGTACTTGTGGGAAAAAAAAAAAATTTTTTTGGCTCAAAATTTAGAAAGGGTTGAAATTAGGGGGCCTAGGGAACGGGGGAAGTCATGTTCTGTTTTTTACAGGGTTATTGCCGTAGGGGCAATACTCCCGATCCAGAAGGGGCGTGGAGGGTGGGGGGGGGGGTTTTTGTGGGGGAAGACACGGCTTTTCATTTGTTTTTTTTTGCGAAGGTTTAGAAGAGCCCGGGGGTTTGGTTAGGTGGGGTTTGTACAGAGGGTGGGGGGAAGAGGGGGCAGGTCCTGCCGCGAAAATTTAAAGTCTCGAATCGGGGGAATTAGACCGGGAGGGTTAACCCCCCCTTTTTTTAAGGATTATATTTCGGGGATTAATTTATATTTCGTGGGTAAGGGGGGGAAAGGGGAAAGTGAGGTTAGAAGGCGTTGCCCTTTGCAATAACGTTTTATCGAAACAGTGTGTAGGAATACGGAATTTTTAGGGTAGGAGGGGGATAAGGGTTTTTCGGACGGTTTTTAAAAGGCTAACTTTTTAAACCCTTTGTAAATTTTGTGTTTTAACGGGCATCCCGGGTAATTTCCGTGTAGGTCAGGGGGCAAAAAGTTGGCTGCCTTGGGGGGGAGGTTTTACTTGCGGGGAAAAATGAGTTTGGGGGCCAATGAATGTATTTAGTTTTTAAAGGATGTTTCCCTTGTTAAATTCGGGAGAAAAGGGTTACAAATACCTTTTGTGTAAAAAAATGACAGGGGGGCGCCTTTACAAAAATTTTCCCTTTGTTTTTAAAGTTTTCCTTTTGTGTAAAGACTCGCTTTTTCTTAAAGTCCAAGTTTTTAGTATTTTTTTTTTTGATTTGTGTTTTATAGGTCCAGATTTTTGGGGGTTTAAAAACCCTTTCAAAACTATATATGGGAAGTTTTTCCCCCCTTTCCCCGTTACTGTTCAATCTGCTGGAGCACCAAATTTAAAGGGATATAACACGAGTTTTATTTACCCTAAGTCGTTTTCCGAATTTAAACCTATAATATTTTTGCAATGTTTTTAATTTTTGTTTGTGATTAAAAAGTATTTATAGGAAACCCAAAATTGAACACTTAAGAAAGGAAAGGAAATTGCTTTACATTTAAAATATCTCAATTTATAAATTTTAAATTTTTATGTTTAAAGAAATTTTTTTAAGAAATAAAACATTGAATTTGTGTCTAAGTTTTGGAAATTTCCTTTTAAACAATTTTTACATTTTTTGCAAATTAAAATAACTATTGTTTTAAACATTAATGTAACAAGTTTGTAATTTTAAAATTTTGGGAAAGTAACTTATAATGGGTTTAAAAGGGGGGTTTCCCCCCAGTGTTATAAATTTTTACACAAACAGTTTTTTTCTTTTGGTATTGTGTAAGTTTTTGTGAAAATACGTTTTGGGTTTTATGGGTGTTTGTTTCAAATAACTATTTGGGATTAATTACAAAGATTTTTCTGGTATTTTGGTGTGAATCTTGGTGTACTTATAGAATATTTTTCATGGTTTATATTTAAATTTTTTAAACAGCCTTTTAAATTTTTGAGGTTTTTTAAAAAAAATAATAAAAAAAAAAATACCGATATCGCTCCCCCCACCCCCCCCTCAAAACCCACCCATCCACTCCCGTATACACTCCAAATTTTTACAAAAATATACTACATGAAAAGCTGTCTCTCTATCCCCACACGCCCTACATACGTCCTCCACCATCAACACTCTCTCCTGAAGCACCACACCAGACGGCAATATTCCATGAAGGAAACGAAACATTATCTCTCTCACTCTTGGTCTGATGCGCACCAACCGCAACCTTACCCAAATGTCTCCCCATGCATACATTGGGTACATGCCCTCAACATGTGCAATCACCCTCACCCCTACAGCACGCTCCAGGACACCTACCCGTATCCTAGACGGATCTCTAACATACAATAAAGCTCGCAGCACATCCTCACACTCTTTCAACTTTGATCCTACCCACCACCTTCGTGCCTCCTCATATAATGCTTGCACACCCTTCCCCACACGACCTTCCACTCGGAGAAACCCCCTCTTCAAATATATACACTTAACCCTTAATCTTAGATCTATTAAACCCAATCCACCTTTGTCGACCGGTAGCATAACAACACGTCTAACCAACCAGTCACACCCAGAACCCCATATTTAACGAAAAACCTTTAGCATTCTTGTTATGTCCGGTCCTGCCAACAGATATACTGCTGCCACATGCCAGACCATTCTATATAACATTACATTCACCACTATTACACGTTGATGTATCGTCAAATGCATGGGTCTCAAAACATTTAACCTACCCACCAACCTATCCACTGCACTCCCAGAATTAACCATCCGTGCCTCCCCGGCATTCCCCATATAAATTATCCCACACACCTTTAATCTATCCACCACACACCAACGCACAGCTTTTACCCATCTCGCCCTCCCTACCCAATTCCCCAAGACCAATAATTTCGATTTCTCCACATTCTCTCTTAAACCTGTAACTCCTTCAAAACCACCAATTACATCCTCCACCTCATGTAAACTTTCCTCCCTTCTCACTAGAATTGTTGTATCATCCACATACCCTATTATTCCCATCCCTCCATTCTCCACACCACGATCCACCCCAAAACATCTCCCCACCGCCCTGTAAAAAGGGTCCTGTATACAAGCAAACAACAGTTGTGACAGAGGACAACCCTGCCTTATGCCTCTACCCATTGAAACCCACTCCCAATTTCCCATTCACCTGCACACGTACACCTACCCTATTATACAAAGTCTCAATCCAACGCACCATCTCTTCCCCAAAACCCTGCCTCCGTAAGATATGCCACAGTGCCTCTCGTTCTACGCAATCATACACTGCCTGCCAATCCAATGCTAAGACACCTCACCCCCCCCTTTATTCTCCCCCTCCATACTTTCCACAAAATCTTTTATTATTCCATGCCCCTCATACATCGTCCTCCCAGGCACCCCATACTGACCTCTCGCAACCACTATCTATCAGGCACTTCAGCCTGTTCCCCAAGATTTTTGCGAATATCTTATAATCAGCACATAACAATGACAACGCCCTGTAGTTCTGCACTGTAGTAGGGCCTTCCCCTTTCGGAATCAAAACTACTACTGCGGTATGCTGCAACTCGCCCATCCTCCCCTCACTTTTCATCACATTCATCAGGTTCACTAAAAAATCCTTCAAAACACTCCAATGCTTCACATAGAATTCACAAGGTAACCCATCTATACCTGGCGCTTTACCTCTCGCCATATTCTCCAAAGCTCTCCATACCTCCCCCTCTTCAATATCCCCACCCAATGCCATACGATCACTTCCACTCAGCACACAAGATACATTCTCTCCCAATCTCTCTAAATCCTCACCGTTCACTCCTACACTCCGCAAATATTTTCCAAACCAACTATCCAGAAAACCACTCATACCCTCAGTAGTTTGCAACTCCTGACCCTTCGTATACCCACCTAAGTTCTCGTGTACTACCAGCTCATCAATCTCCATTGCCAACCTGCGTCTACGCTGGCCCCTTAACACACAGGCTGACGGCCTGTCACCCCAAATCGCCTCCTCTAACCCACCTTGCACCCTCGCCTCATCAAATCTCTCTTTGTGCATATCTCTTATCTGCCACTTTAACGCTTCAATTTCCTCCATTGGATACACACCTACCACAGCACCCCTCTCATAACAACCCTGCAACCGCCCCTCTAAATACTGTTGAAACCCATATGTCATCCATGCCTCATTCTTTCCCCTACGCACATAATATTGCCTTATCCTCCTCTTCGCAACCCCATCCCACCACCACAATAAATCGCTTGCACTCTTACCCCCACCCCATAAGTCCTCCCACAAACTTTCAAAATCCCCTCCCTCCACCCCCTCACCCAGTAGTCGTACATTCAGCTTCCAGTACCCCAAATATCTCTTAGGCAAACCGTCCCAATTTAAATCAGCATAAACCGCCCTATGATCTGAATAAACGACATTCACCCTCTGCACCCGCGTCACCCTCACACCCCTTGTCACATACAACCTATCGAGTCGTGCAGCATAGCCCTTTCTATGAAATGTGTGCTTTATCTCGCAATCCCCTCCATCAACTATATCCCTCAATCCCACACCTCTCAATAGATCCCCTAAACCTGCCAAAAAACACCCTGCCCCTCTCGGTTCCACATCCTTCCTTCGCACCACACAGTTCCAGTCGCCACCAACTATTGTCACTGATGGTAATGACCACAAATATACCAATACATCATTCACAAATTCATTCTTTACCCTTACATCATTCTCAGCCGGCACATACACACAAACTACTGCCATCCTCTCACCTCTCCACCACCCATCTATTCTTAACACACGACCCCCCCTCCCTCCTTCACTCCTAAGAACAACAAACGGGCTCATCTCTCGGATCAGGATTCCCACCCCTCCCTTCATTCGCTCCGAATACATCACAAACACTCTGTACCCATCCACCTCCAATTCCCTTCCCAGCTTGAAATTATGTTCCTGCACAAAAACAATGTCTATAGCATAACGTCTTAAAAATCCCTTTACCCACAGACGCTTCTCACTCGCACAAAATCCATTAATATTCACTGTCATGCACCGGAAACCTACTTATGTGATTTCACCCTCTGCCCCATTTCACCTTTCACTGATACGCTACCAGTGTGTCTGCTTCTTCCACTTTTCTCTCCACTGCCCACTTGTGGCTTCCCCTGATCCAACACCGGACCAGGCGTACCTTTAGAGCTCCCACGCACCACATCAACCCACGGCTTTTTCCCAGGTCTCTGTGCCGGGGTCAAAACATCATCCGATTCGGAATGTGTCGCCGCCCTCTTACGGTTGACACTCTCCGCATCCATTTCCAACTCACTGGATGCCTCCCTGTGAATCTCAGCATTTACCTCAATCACTTCCACCACTCCTGGCGAATCATCTGCCATATTCGCCAATTTTCCAAGTTGCTCATCTTCAATCTGAACAGGACTCCTCACCAACCTCACGTCATCCTCAGAAACCTTCTTCTCAAAGGATTTTTCCTTCACGTTCACCAGTAGGCCTCCCTCTACCCGCACTTCAATCTGCACAGTCTTTCCGGTCTCCAAGGCAGATGCCTCACATCCCACTAACTGTGACAGTGACGGGCTGGTACCCACCAGTGGCAGCTCATGCTCCACTTCCTCACTCCAGGAAGTGCCACTTCCATGTACAGGTGACTCATCAGCATGACCCACCTCCGGTTCTGGCTCTTTCACTGTCGCACTACCTAGTTCCTGTCTCCGCTGCCATCTCCCACACTGGGCCGCCATATAGTCATATGCACCACATAACCTACTCATCTTCTGCTGCCGAGCGTAGTACACCATTACCTGCGTCCTAAATGCGTCCAGTATGACGTAAGACGGGATGGAATGCCTCAACGTCATCTTGAGCGTGAACGTACCATCCGGCAAGCCGGCATACGCCCCATCCGTCCATTTACCAGCCATAGCCAGGTGTACAGTTCCATACTGTTCAAATACATTCCTCAGGTCAGTCTCGTCCGCCTCAAATGGCACATTTCGGACTTTCACCCATGTGTAATGCCTAGACACATTGATGAGTCGAACATGTATCGCTGAATTAACGTCCACACTCCCGTCCTGGTACTTGTCAACCAGCCGTTCATACACTCCAGCTGATCTCAACTTGACGAAAATACGATAGGCACAATTTTTTTTTTTATATTTTATTTAAAACAATACAATACATTAAATAGATAAAAGAACACATGATCAGTTCTTACACAGAATTATAAATTTCATTAACAAAACACACAGACATTTAACTTTGTGCTAACACAAACTGTCCCACATCCCCAATGCATGATATCCCATGCACCTATGTTAAGCAAGATCACGACTACATTACAATATGCATTATTATTATTATTAACAAAGACGCACCAAGCCTACAATATGCATTTATATTCCACTTTGTTATTTATATATTAATAATCCTTATCGTTTAATAGATTAACGTATTTTTATTGAAAGTAATGCAAATACAAGATGATTTATAAACACAGAACCGATTAATACACAAAGAAATCCAACACAATGACACCTCAACCAGGTCGTCTAAATACATGCAAAAGAGTAATATTACATAGAACAATGTAACACTGCCAAGTCAAACACATACACTGGTTTTACACCCCCCAAAATTTGATTTTTTATTTTTTTTAGAAACCTTAAAAGTAAAAAGGATGCAAAAAAAGTTAAAATAAAACATTTTTTGCTACAAAAACCAGAAATTCCTTGCAAAAATTTAACCCTCTGTTTTTACAAAAAACCCTAAAAAAACCCTACAAAGTTTACACAAAATATTCCGCCGGCCAGGGACCCAAAAAAAACCAAAAAGAAATTTAATTTTTTAAAAATATTTTTGTCCGGCTGCCTTTAACAAAAACCATAACATTTCAACAACAGTTTTAACCAAAACCCAAAACCCACCCCCTAAACAACCCCGCGGGTACAGGTATGGGAATTTTGGGGAATAGACCAACCTGGAACCCGGGGCCCTTCCCCCATAGAGAAACAGTATTTTCTTTTATTAATATTTAACCCTCTAATAAATAATGTTGATACAGAAAACAAACAACCGCAGTAAATACAATAATAAAAGAATCCAAAACAAGTTTTTAAAAAAAACCTCGGCGCTTTAAAAGGGGTTTTTTAACCCAAAACCCTAACATAATTATCCCCCACATTTATAAAACCCGAAATTTTTCCCACAAGACTTTTTTGGGTTTAACCCCCATAAAAAACATGGATAGACCCAAAACCTATAATAAACTTAAATTTTTTCACATAAAAACCTTCACTGACAAAAAAGTTAAAACAAACTGATAGTAAAAGGGAAAAGGCTGCTTAATGTCCCATCCCAAAAGAACGACATAAAACTCAAAAAAAATTTTTGTGTTGATACCAACGTGCCAATTAATTACTTAAAAACGAGATCCAAGGGTCGGTACCGGGCTTCAAGAAATTTTAAACCCATGAACAAAACCCCAGGTTTAGAAATGACCCTGGAAACACATTTCTCCTATGACAAACATTTTTCGTAAAACAGGCGTCCCATCCATACCAAATTCCACACCTTCCTCTTACACACAACATCATTCCAGAAAAAAACAAAAACAACCCCCCCCCCCCCACTTTACATCCCCCCAAAAGGGAGCCCTCCTTTGTCCATCCTCGGGGGACCCCCCAAAAGGGAACCCACGTGAGGTTCCTAAAAATTTCCCGGGGGGAATTTTTTTTCCCAAGACGCCCCATAACCAACTTTTCCTCACTCGTCCTAAGAATCTAGCCGCCAACGCTTTTTCCTCATATCCCCCCTTTTAACCCCTTTTTTTCCCCATGAAATGTCCAGATAACCACTATGATTAATTAACCCCTTTCCAACATCCCAGGCACCCCCCTTACATCTATATAAAGCCCTTAAAAGCGGAAAACGACCCCCCCCCCAACAGTTGATAACCCCCCCATCCAGATCTCACCCCCCCCAAAGGAGGACAAAAAAGACCCATAAAACGCCGTTTCAACATCACCACAAAACGAAAAAAAGCCTCTTACACAAACCCATACAACGTAACACCCCCTTTGGGAACCAAAATCCCCATGAAAAACCTATAAACTAATTCTCTTACTTACCAGTACCGAAAACTTACTAAAATTTTCCAAAAACCCCCCATCAAACGTTGGATATAGGGCCCCCCCCTTTGCAAATTTCCTTACCTTCACTACCCTCACCAACCTTTTTCACTTTGTTTTACCCACCGTTGCATTCAAAAAATCTCACATATTTTCCAAACCCCAATTTCCTTCCCACCCCACCATTTACTCCCTCCTCCATAACTCTTCCACTTTAGCTCCCCTCACACCCCCTTTCCCTCAATACCCCCATTGATAATACACCCATTACTCTCCCCTAAAGGCAACAAACCAAACCCCCTCTTCAAACACCTCAAACCCTCCTTACTTAACCATGCCCTCCCAAACCCCACACAAACTCAGCACCCCCTCTGCATTTCCCAATATCTCGTACCTCAAAGGGGGAAAAGCCTCGCCACCCCCCCTACCTTGCTATAGACAAGTGAATTTCCCCACCACACCCTCTAGTAAATTAAGCCCCTCGCACTTAAACCCCTAGTCTACAAAAACCTTACCCGGACAGATCCAAAATTTTACCCTTCTGCATGCCTGCACTTCCGCCAAATACACCCCCACATCCCTTATTCTGTAAACCACTGCCACCAACCCCTCCCCCAAGCCCCCCCCACCAATTACCGACCCCTGTAACCTTGATTTCACCGTATTTAAATCTCATTTGGTATTCATACAAACTCTAACACTTACCCACCTCCTTAAAACCCCCCTTTCCCCTTTGAAAAAAATAGTATCATCCACATACCCAACGATGCCCCCTTTGCCCCCTTTCCCTCTCCTGATTTTTTCATTACCCTCTCAACGACTCATGAAAAGGGTTCGCCCCACGCAAAGACCTGTGCATCGGCAGCCCGCCTCAAACCCTCTCCCATTGGACACTTTTACCCCCCTCCCATTTCCTTTCCCCCACCCTTGCCCCATCATACAGGGTGTTCACCCACCCATACCCCCCCCCGAAACCCCAACCTCTCTAAACAAACCCCCAAGAATCTCTTCCACGAAATCATAAGCATTCACCCCAAACTAAACCTAGTATTCCCCCCCCCGTACATCTTCTGAAAAACCCTAATCAAACATGTCCATCCCCTCCTTCTTCCCGGAATTCCCACTGTCCCCTAGTAACACAAAAACCCAAAACTTTCCCTCATTCGTTGCCCCAAAAAAATTTGCAAAATCTTGTAAACCGAGCACATTAACGTAATCGCACGGGAAACATTCAAAAACCGGTTTTTTTTTTTTTTTTGGGCCTAAAACCGTGACACCCCTTCTTTGTATTCCCCCTCCTCCCACTACTTAACATACAAAACCCAAAACCCCCCCCAGACAATGCCCTACACCCCCCAATGAACCTAAAAAATCGTTTGGGATTTCCCCCTTGCTGGGGGGTTTACCCTGGCACATCCCAAAAACGCCTCCTCCACCTCCCACATTAAATACCCTCGAAACTGTCCGTCCTCCACTTAATACCCCTTTAAACCCCTTTAACCCCCAAAACCGTCCCCACCCCCTCCCCCCCAACCCTCCTCCACTTTTCCCTAAAACCAAAAAACTGCATAAAAATAATATTTTCCGTGGGGATAGGCCCAACCCCCCTAAAGCCACCCCCCCCGTACCTGCCACAATTACCCAAGGTGGCTTCCCTGCCCTTCCAAACCTCCCTTTAATACAAAAACCCGATGGCCTTTTTCCCCTTAAGACATCCCAAACCCCGCCCAATAAAATTTCCTCAAAATTTTTATTGTGAATTTCCCCCAACCATTTCCAAACGTTCCCGTCCTCACTCCGCCCCACCCCTTTTCCCCTGTTAACAGCATTTAATGATCCTCAAAATAATTTTTTAGGGCCCTAGCTCCACCCAGCCCCCCTTACCCCCTACTTTAAAAATTTCGCAATTTCAACTTTAGCCCTCATTTTCCCCCCAATCCAGCAAATCCATTTCCTATTTCCAGTCTCCCAAAAGGATTTCCACCAATCTTTTAAACCCTGTAGGGTTTACCCTGTCCAATACCTCACATTTAATTTCCAGTAATCTGCATAAACCCCACTTGCCACTACCCCAATCTGCATAACAGCCGATGTCGAAAAACCACATGATAGTCCTCACCCTCTCCACACCTATCCCTGCCCAATAAAAATCCTAATTAAACCCGGGCCCCAATCCCCTACGAATAAAAGTGTCCCACCCATATCCCCTACTTCCCACCAATCACCCTCCAACATCTCGCAAAACATCCCCGCAAACCCCAAAAACCCCAACCCGCCCCCCGGAACCACTCACCTTCCTAAGAACAATTCCCCAAACCCCACCAAACACCGTAAAGGGAGGAAAAAACCCCTCAAGTGATATACCAAAGAACCTCGGTACAAAAAACCACCTTCACTTAGTTTCTAGTTGCTGGGAGTCCACCCACAAAAAAACCCCCTGGCCCCCCAAAAAACCCCTCCACCCCGACACCCCCCCCCCCCCCCCCTTCCCCCAACCCCGGTTACGCAAAGGACTGGTCTCCTTTACCGCCACACCACACCTCCTTTCAACTCAAAACATACATGTAACAACCATAACCCTTTTAAAAACAACTCACCCTAAATTGGTTATTTCCTGCAAAAAACAACATCAAAACTAAATCTCCTCAAACCCCCTCTAACCATACCCTCTTGACCTCGGTTTTAAGACCCTTTACATTTAAAGTACACACCTGAATTTTTACAAGAAGGCGGCTTACCCCTGTGCCGTGAGGCTTACCCGGGCCCTTTCTAGGTCCCCTTCCTTCTCTTCTCCCTCTTCCTGCCCTCCAACCCCTCCCCGTCCCTTCCCACCTCTTTTCCCATTGCCCCCCCCCTCCCCTTGCCCTTTTCCCGGCCCCTCTCCCAGGCCTCTCCTTTGAGGGGTTGTATGTCATCCCCCTATCTTCGGGGTCCCCCCTTTTTTTCCTTTCTTCTCCCCCAATCTTCTTGTTCCTCCCCACCAAAGTCTCCTTTCAAACCTCATAAAACCCCCCCCCCTTTTGTTTTTCCCATACCTTTATCCCTGCCCCAATCCTTTCCCAAATTGCCCCCCCCCCTTCAAAAAATTCCTTCGAAATCCCAAAAAACCTCCTGACTACTCTGATTCTAACTCGTCTGCACTTCCCTCCCCCCCCCCCCTTTTTTATTTTGGGGAATCAACCTCCCAAAAACCCCTTGCCTTGACCTTCCTCCATGGCTGTCCCCCGGCTTTTCCCCTTCACCCCTAAAGCCCCTTCTAAGGGTTTTCCCCAACTGCTCCTGACCCCCCTGTCTTTCCTGGGGTTTGTCCCCCCATGGCTCATGAGCACATAAACCCTCTCCCCCTCCCCCCCGGGTATTGTCCCATAACACTGAACACATCTTGTGGCTGTGGGCTTTCCCCAAAAAAGGTACATTCCTTCCCTTTCACCCAAGAAAATATTTAACACATCATGCAAGAATTCCACTCCGATTGATACTCACCCCTTTTTGAAATTCGTCGACGATGGTAAAAAAAACAGCCCTCATGAACTTCACGAAGACCCTTGAATACCTTTCAGGCCACACCAACGCTCTTCTTTGGGGATGCCAAACAGTCCCTAAAATTTTTGGGCGGGGAAACGTTCATCATGGCGTGTTAAAAGTCCTCTAACCACCAAGCGACATTTTTAGCCCCGGTACAGTCGGCCCGCCACTTGGGCAAATGCTATGTTTTCCCACCGGGGCGTGCAAGAAAACCCTGTAGAAGCGCCCTCCCCGAGGCAGAGACGAAAAATAGGCACCATTTAGCGCCACACCAACAGTTTTTGATCCCAACACCATAGGGCAGGGTAATTTGCGGTAAAAGCGCTTTCGCAGACTGAGGGGTTATTCACCACGCACCCAAATTTAAGGCACACCGTGTGCAACCTTTTCACAACGCGCCATGTTTTGAAAATAAATTTTCCTCCAATGGCCCGCAGAGGGCGGAGTCACACGCCGCACTCGCCAGGTCAACGGCGAATGAAAACCCTTTAGTTGGGGAGGAGCAAATTAGCCTGAAGAAACGTGAAGAGTGTAGCAACAAAAAATTTTCCCGTGACAAAGCCCTTTTTTCTACCTTCCACTAAAAATGCAAGCATTTAACATAATTATAGGTTTTTAAAATCGGGAAAAACCTTTTAGACTTTTTTTTTTCATGAAAGAATCAATTTTCTCATAATCTTACAGGGAAAACTCGATAATCGCCGTGGATGGGTCTACTGCCATCCATCCCTCCCTCTTTTCTCTCTCTCTCTCTCTCTCTTTACATTTTACTACTCCATTTCCCTTTTTTCTACTCAGAAGGTGCCCCCCTTTTCGCAGTCAAAGGAATTTAGCAGCCTGAATGATATTAACCCTTTGATTGTAGATGAATGTTCAAGAAGCACGTTGGAAAATTTGAAAAAATGGCAACTTTCTCTGCTCATATGCTGTATTTTATTTTAAGATGATGGACTGACCACATCGACTGAAGGGTTTGGGGGCTGATTACCCCCTTTCCTCTTGTTCTTCACGTTTCTCCTTTGTATGGACTGAAAAAGCCACTGTGTGGCGAACGTTTCCTCAATAAAATACCCAAGATTCCACATGTGTAAAAATTTTATCAACCCCCCTTTTGGGGGGAAAAACTTTGAACGAAATTATACAAAATCACGAAGCAACTTGCTATATAAACACAATGCCAAATAGCCAGAAAGGGGCCCTTTGTCACTTTCATTTCTGGCGATTGACAGGTACAAAACATGATCACACAAAATGCAAAGAAATGGGGTCAGCCTTATGATACACAAACTGCAAAAATGTGTTGTGAGGTAAAAGGGGTGTAAGTGGAGTTAGGGGTTTTTCAGGCAACCAGGAAACCCTTTCGAGTTTTCGTCGCGCCGCTCCCCCCCCAAATGGGCTGGGGGGAAAATCCTATTCCTGGGTCCCCATTTGTTTCAATTTCTTCTCCGGGATAAAGGAAACCTTTACCTGGGGTGGGTGGAAGTTTTGGGGTGTCACTTAAACCCCCACCTTCTCCAACAGATAAGGGTCTATAGGGGTAAAAAAAATTTTTCGTGCTTTCTTTTTTTTTGCTGGGTTTTTAAAAATGATTTAGACATTTCCCCCTCCAAATTTTTTAAAAGTTTATATCATCATAAACCCTTGGTAACCATTTTATTTTTTTTTTATTACCAGCTCTGTTCCTGGCGTGGTCCCCCAGGATAGACGCCAGAAAAAGGGCAAGACTAAATATCGGCCCCCTTTTTCTACTTTTTTGGTGCTCCAAACCCAAATGAGAAGGGGAACAAAAACATTTGGGCTGTTACCATCCCCCCAGGATACCCTAAAATCTTTAAAAATCAAGCTCTGTCCCCGGGGCCCTTTCCAAATCCTGCCCCCACTACAGAACAAAAGGGAAATCCTTTTTTTATATTTTTAATTTTTAAGTAAAATCCTCAAAAGGTTTTCCTTTTTTTTTTTTTTTTTTTTTTTTCCTTATTTTTCCTAGTCGGGTTTTTTTTTTTCCCCTAGTATTTTTTTTCAATGGAAGGCGTTTCCCCCTGACGTCAGCCCCTTTTGACCCCTCGAAAACATTTTGCTCGACTGACTGTTCACTTCAAGATCCCAGGTGTACATTGAACTAGACCCCACTGCCACAAGAAAAATTTCGACATGCATAATAAAGTATACCATCCACAAAAATGGAAATTTCGTACTCGAGAACTGGCCACTACTAACGGCAGGTGCTTTTGGAGAACATGATCTGCTAAAAAAATCCAAGGGGGGACATGGGGATTCAAAGATGGACCATATTGTCCACAAAATGGCCCTGGGGTTTCCAAACAGCCCACCGTGTGCACTGTAGGGGCTAAGAGGGATGCACAAAAACTAGTTCAAACCCATAAGGGGATGGATTGGAGTACCAAACCAGCGACTACCGTCCAAAGCATGGATAGGGGATGCCAAAAAAAAAGGTATGCTCTTACATAGGCAAAATTATAGGCTGAATTTCATATTAAAATTGAGAAATGGAAGAAATCCCTAGTTCCGCCTTGAAAAGGTAATGGAGTAACTCAATGTGCCGGGACTTGTCCTTTTTCCATAGGATGGAATCCGTGTCATTATTCGCCTCTTCCAGTTCCTTTTCCTTTTCTTTTGATTTAAAAAAAAAAAAAAAAAAAAAAAAGCTTCCTGATATCATCTTGGGGGGGATCCCTATCCCCCGAAAATGTTCGTCCATTTATTGCATTGAAACCTTTTTTTTTTTTTTGCAATCTTTGCAGAATTTTAACATTTTAAAGCGTGGTTCCCGACCTTTTTTACCCCCAAGTGCCCTTTAAATTTTTTCCCCCATCCCCGGGGGTTTTGAAGTTTGTATGTTCAACAGGAGACTTAAATGTTTTTCCCATTCCTTCTCTTATTTTAATTATCAAAGAAAACTAGCCCCACAAGGGTCTTGAAACGTTGTTTTAAATTTTTACAAAAAATATAAAAAACAATAAGAGTAAACAAGGAAACTCAAAGTGTCCCATTTTTATACATTGAGGTTCGAAAGTTTTTTTCCCCAAAATCTAGAACGTAAGACCAACCGTTTTACTGGTCAAAAAAATACATTACTTTGATAAAGAATTTTTTAAAGTTTTTTTCTTCAGTCTTATCGTGAGAAAATATTTTCACGTATTTCTTTATTTTTTTAATTACTTCGTCCCCCCCCATACTATTTCGGGCCCCCCGGGTACTATTTTGGGACCCCCCAGTTATCTTCGGGGACCCCCCAAAACCCCATCAGTCACCCAGAGTTACAAACCACACGGGGGGAACCACTGTTAACCTACACCTCCCTTTTTTTTTAAAATCAAAAATAACTTTAACCCTGAAAATAGAAAATTTTAAATTTTAAATTATTCTTAAAAAACCATTAAGAAAATTTCTTTTTTTCATATAATGAAAATGTTAAACTTTTGATTAAAAGGGGGGGGAAGAATAAAAAGGAAAAAATTGGAAAAAGGGGGGGGGGGGGGGGGGGGGGGGGGGGGGAAAAATATAAAAAAAAAAAGTTTAAGTGTCTAATTTTCTTTAGTTACCCAACGAGGAACCCAACGTCATTTTCTTTAAGCTTAAAAAAAAAAGAATACCGTGAACGGAAAAATACACAAAAAAACTTTCCAGTGTGAGAAGCATATGACATTTCTGTCCTAAGTTACGAATCTGATCGAAAGTCATAATTTCTATGTTGGGTTACTTTGAAGTGTTCCGTAAGAATTGTTTCTTTTCAATTTTTCTTTTTTTTTGATTAGGTTCTTTTTGGGTTGGGTTTTCTGTTTATTTAGGAGGGTTCATTTTACATGTATCAATAAAGACTACGCTTAACCCAAAATTAAATAAAAGCGACCGTTATGCGTGTAGCAAAAGCCGCTGTTTGTATACAGAAAACAATCCTGGTGCTGCTTGAGAGGGGTTTTTAAAGAAGACCCCGCCAGATTGCATTTGCAACGTAGTCCGGCTCAAGTACGTCCACCCGCTACCCCCATTTAAATATTCGGGGCAGATCAAGACGTTGTTATCTCGAAATATTTTAAAGGGAGCAATGTACTCTTTTGGCGGCCATTAATAATGCGAAGGGTTTATACAGAAGCGCGCCTAGAGGGAGGTTGTGTACCACATCAATACCTGAATGTTTGGAGTGAGCAAAGTGGATAAATGGTCCCCTAGAGCAGTTCTTTGTGTTATACTGACACCGTTTTTGGTGGAATACTGGCTGTAAAACAGGTTGCTATACTGATCAAAGGGTTGTAAAATGGTTTGCCCGTGAAACTCTACTGATCCCGGGGGGGTAACTGGGGGTTGCCTGTGATATTAAAACTGATCCCGGGGGGGGTAACTGGTGTTGCCTGTGATATCTTTGCATATGACCGGGGTGGGAACTAGTGTTGCCTATACTATAATGCTGTACTTTCCAAGGGTGGGAAAGGTGTTGCTGGATCCCGATGCCTGACGACGTTGCGTGAAGATTAACCCCATAACTTCCTTCCCCTTACTCCATTTATGACCTTTACGCCCTGCTTTTCACTAGCGTTGGGGTTGAATATTGAATGCTGTTTGTCTGTCGTTTCTGCTGTGGACAGCACTGTTTCAATATTCACACTGCCTTATAAAATGTGTAGGACATTAAACGGGCATAACCACGCTATCACGCAACGTGATACAACTGTATTTCAGTCCTGTGTTATACACAAAGGTATCCCTGGTTGCAAACATCAGCCCTCTCGATGTCAATGCACCAAAAAAATTTGTGCAGAGTGCAGCACAAATTTTTTGTTATTAAATTTAAAGATTTCGAACAAGGCTTCACCAATATCAGTGGAAATTAATTTCTTTATTTGGGAAAATTTAAAAATTCCAACCAAAACTAATCAAAATTTCCACTGAGAAACACACTATCGTTTTTTGTGGTGCGGCAAAAAAAAAAAAAAAAAAAAACCACTGTGAAAGAATAACTAAAATTTTAAAAACCAAAATATAACTTTAAATACAAAAAAAAAAAAAAAAAAAAAAAAAAAAAGGGGGGGGGGGAAAGGGTATGTTTCAGTGAATATTTACATTTTTTTTTTTTAATGGTTTTAAAATTGCCGCAGCATTTTTCCATGTTTTACTGGGTTATGTTACGTAATTTAGATACTAACCCAAATAATTTAAAAAAAAAAAAAAAACTTTTTTTTTTTTGGGGGGGGGTCGTTAAAGTATTTTGTTACTAAAAGTGATCGAATTTTTCAACTGTTTTCTTCGTAACTTTAAAAGATCGAAATTACGGGGGGTGAGAAGGTAATACACAGAAACCTGCACATAGGAGAGTGGAATTATGACGACCGTAAATTCGGTTATTTTTTACGTTTTCGTATCACGGTATTGTGAGTTTTTGTTGGGGGGATCATCTCCCTTTTTACGTTCCATCACGGTATTGTGCCTTTTTTTTATTTAAAAAGTGCGTATGTCGCTGCGTTACGACAAAGGGTTAGCAAAATTGTGTAAATCGACCCTTTACTGAATCCAACTTTATATTTACGATCCAAAAATTTTTATGTTTTTTTTCCCCTGGGGAGGAT
>NC_069404.1:50024115-50059115 GCF_026875155.1 Cherax quadricarinatus
CTGAATGTGCGTGGATGTTGTGCAAATGATAAGAAGTGATGATTGTGGATGTTATGAATTAGAAGAAGCTGGATGTCCTGGCTTTAAGTGAAACAAGCTGAAGGGGGTAGGAGAGTTTCATTGGAAAGGAATAAATGGGATTAGGTCAGGGGTTTCAAATAGAGTTAGAGCTAAAGAAGGAGTAACAATAATGTTGAAGGATAAGTTATGGCAGGAAAAGAGGAACTATAAATGTATTAATTCAAGGATTATGTGGAGTAAAATAAAGGTTGGATGTGAGAAGTGTAGAGGAGAGAGAGAGATTTGGGGAAATGTTGAGTGAATGCGTGGAGAGTTTTGAACCAAGTGTGAGAATAATGGTGGTTGGGGATTTCAATGCTAAAGTGGGCAAAAATGTTGTGGAGGGAGTATTAGGTAAATTTGGGGTGCCAGGAGTAAATGAAAATGGGGAGCATTTAACTGAGCTATGTGTAGAAAGAGGTTTGGTAACAAGTAATACATTTTTTATGAAGAAGAGGATAAATAAATATTCAAGGTATGATATAGCATGTAATGAAAGTAGTTTGTTAGATTATGTTTTGGTGGATAAAAGGTTGATGGGTAGGCTCCAGGATGTACACGTTTATAGAGGGGCAACTTATATATCGGATCATTATTTAGTTGTAGCTACAGTTAGAGTATAAGGTAGATGGGAAAAGAGGAAAATGGCAACAGCAAGTAAGAGGGAGGTGAAAGTGTATAAACCAAGGGAGGAGGAAGTTCGGGTGAGATATAAGCAACTATTGGCAGAAAGGTGGACTGGTGCAAGTATGAGTAGTGGGGGGGGGGGTTGAAGAGGGTTGGAACAGTTTTAAAATGCAGTATTAGAATGTTGGACAGAAGTTTGTGGTTATAGGAGGGTGGGTGCAGGAGGAAAGAGGAGTGATTGGTGGAATGATGGAGTAAAGGGTGTGATAAAGAGAAAAAGTTAGCTTATGAAAGGTTTTTACAAAGCAGAAGTGTTATAAGAAGAGTAGAGTATATGGAGAGTAAAAGAAAGGTGAAGAGAGTGATGAGAGAGTGCAAAAGGAGAGCAGATGATAGAGTGGGAGAGGCACTGTCAAGAAATTTTAATGAAAATAAGGAAAAAAAATGGAGTGAGTTAAACAAGTTAAGAAAGCCTAGGGAACAAATGGATTTGTCAGTTAAAAACAGAGTAGGGGAGTTAGTAGATAGGGAGAAGGAGGTTTTGGATAGATGACAAGAATATTTTGAGGAACTTTTAAATGTCAACGAAGAAAGGGAAGCGGTAATTTCATGGACTGGCCAGGGAGGTATACCATCTTTTAGGAGTGAAGAAGAACAGGATGTGAGTGTGGGGGGGGGGTGCGTGAGGCATTACGTAGAATGAAAAGGGATAAAGAAGCTGGAACTGACAGGATCATGACAGAAATGTTAAAAGCAGGGGGGGATACAGTGTTGGAGTGGTTGGTATTTTTGTTTAATAAATATGGGAAAGAGGGGAAGGTACCGAGGGATTGGCGGAGAGCATGTATAGTCCCTTTATATAAAGGGAAGGGGGACAAAAGAGATTGTAAAAATTATAGAGGAATAAGTTTTTGAGAATACCAGGAAAAGTGTACGGTAGGGTTATAATCGAATGAATTAGAGGTAAGACAGAATGTAGGATTGTGGATGAGCAAGGAGGTTTCAGAGTGGGTAGGGGATGTGTAGATCAAGTGTTTACATTGAAGCGTATGTATGAACAGTATTTAGATAAAGGTAGGGAAGTTTTTATTGTATTTATGGATTTAGAAAAGGCATATGATAGAGTAGATAGGGGAGCAATGTGGCAGATGTTGCAAGTATATGGAATAGGTGGTAAGTTACTAAATGCTGTAAAGAGTTTTTATGAGGATAGTGAGGCTCAGATTAGGGTGTGTAGAAGAGAGGGAGACTCCTTCCCGGTAAAAGTAGGTCTTAGACAGGGATGTGTAATGTCACCATGGTTGTTTAATATATTTATAGATGGGGTTGTAAAAGAAGTAAATGCTAGGGTGTTCGGGAGAGGGGTGGGATTAAATTCTGGGGAATCAAATACAAAATGGGAATTGACACAGTTGCTTTTTTGCTGATGATACTGTGCTTATGGGAGATTCTAAAGAAAAATTGCGAAGGTTAGTGGACGAGTTTGGGAGTGTGTGTAAAGGCAGAAAGTTGAAAGTGAACATAGAAAAGAGTAAGGTGATGATGGTATCAAATGATTTAGATAACGAAAAATTGGATATCAAATTGGGGAGGAGGAGTATGGAAGAAGTGAATGTTTTCAGATACTTGGGAGTTGACGTGTCGGTGGATGGATTTATGAAGGATGAGGTTAATCATAGAATTGATGAGGGAAAAAAGGTGAGTGGTGCGTTGAGGAATATGTGGAGACAAAAAAACATTATCTATAGAGGCAAAGAAGGGAATGTATGAAAGTATAGTAGTACCAACACTCTTATATGGGTGTGAAGCTTGGGTTGTAAATGTAGCAGCGAGGAGGCGGTTGGAGGCAGTGGAGATGTCCTGTCTATGGGCAATTTGTGGTGTAAATATTATGCAGAAAATTAGGAGTGTGGAAATTAGGAGGTGTGGAGTTAATAAAAGTATTAGTCAGAGGGCTGAAAAGGGTTTGCTGAGGTGGTTTGGCCATTTAGAGAGAATGGATCAAAGTAGAATGACATGGAGAGCATTTAAATCTGTAGGGGAAGGAAGGCGGGGTAGGGGTCGTCCTCGAAAAAGTTGGAAGGAAGGGGTAGGGGAGGTTTTGTGGGCGAGGGGCTTGGACTTCCAGCAGGCGTGCGTGAGCGTGTTCGATAGGAGTGAATGGAGACGAATGGTATTTGGGACCTGACGATCTGTTGGAGTGTGAGCAGGGTAATATTTAGTGAAAGGATTCAGGGAAACCGGTTATTTTTATATAGCCGGACTTGAGTCCTGGAAATGGGAAGTACAATGCCTGCACTCTAAAGGAGGGGTTCGGGATATTGGCAGTTTGGAGGGATATGTTGTGTATCTTTATACGTATATGCTTCTAAGCTGTTGTGTTCTGAACACCTCTGCAAAAACAGTGATTATGTGTGAGTGTGGTGAAAGTGTTGAATGATGATGAAAGTATTTTCTTTTTGAGGATTTTCTTTCTTTTTGGGTCACCCTTCCTCGATGGGAGACGGCCGACTTGTTGAAAAAAAAATTAAAAACAATTACAATGCAGTAATATGAGAATGCCTTTTCTAATTGATTTGAAACCCTAAACAATGGTGTAACTATTACATTTTTTTATTATCCCTTGAATATGTAGACGCTCACTTAACGATTATATTAAGGATAATGTGAAATATAGAATACTTTCATGAAATAATTTGTGAATACATCATCTTGTTATAACGAAAGTTACTTAGGAGAAGCTTTGTATGGTTACTTGCAGCGCTGTATAGTCCTTGTGGCTTAGCGCTTCTTTTTGATTATAATAATAATAATGTATGGTTACTTGTCAGTGTAGGTGACAGTGTCAAAAATATTACTACACAGGAAGGAATACATATAAATGACCTCATAGGGGACAGGAGCCGTAGTGGGGAAACAAGTGTAGTCAAAGATAAGATAAAACCAATATTGCAAACTAGAAATACCACAGGAAATAGCAAACAAGAGGACTCCAATAGCAATAGTGAGGTTATATTACCAAAAACAACTGGTAACATGCACCAGGGAAACATGCACCAACAGGGAATACAGTCACAGAAACCCAAGGCAAACGGAAACCAAGCCTGTGCACATACTATGCACTTGGTATCTGCAGACATGGGAAATCTGGAAAAACAGACGGGACGTGCAACTATGACCACCCTAGAAAATGCCATGCCCATATGACAACAGGAAAATGCAAACTCCCTTCCTGTAAGCTTTTCACCCTGAAATGTGTACCTCTTCAGTACAGGAAAGACTGTGCTATAACTTAAATTGCCAGGCACACCATCTGAAGGGTACAAAAAGATACAAAACATCCAGGCCATGGGAAAACCTGGGTAGCCACAGCCACTCAAGAGGGAGAGGTTTTTTAGTGCCAGGAAGGAAAAAAAACTGGCAGGAAATGGCAGAAATCGTACACCAAATCCAGTCATTCCTGGAGTGGAACCACAGTCGATGGCCTCCACTCCAAACCAACAGATACAGATACTAATGCCGGAAAAAAAATCCCCCCCAGTACCAACAATACCACCAGTCCGATAACATTCTTCTTTGCAAATATACAGGGTCTAAAGCCAGCAACAAACAACAAAATACCTTTCATCCGTGGACTGCTTGCAGAGGCAAAGGCAATGTTCGCGGCTTTCACTGAGACCCACATAAAGGACAAACGAAATATGGATCCCAGGTTACAACCTATACAGATGTGACACAGTGAACATGCAAAAGGGAGGGGGGAGGCTGGCAGAGTCACTTGTTTGCACAGAACTGCTAAATGCCTCAAATGATGTAGTGGAAGTTTTAGCAGTAAAGGTCGAGAACGAAAACCTAGTCATTGTGGTAGTCTACAAGCCTCCAGATGCAACATCCCAGCAATTCCAGGAACAGCTGTTAAAAATTGACCACTGTCTGGAAAATCTTCCAGCTCCTGCACCCAACATCTTGCTCCTGGGGGATTTCAACTTAAGGCACCTAAAATGGAGGAATATAGCAAATAATATTGTTGCAGTAATAACACCAGGAGGCAGCTCTGATGAAAACTCACATTCACATGAGCTTTTAAATCTCTGCACAAAATTCAATTTAAACCAGCAAATAATAGAGCCTACTAGACTGGAGAATACACTAGACCTCATCTTCACTAACAATGATGATCTGATAAGAAATGTCACCATATCAAAAACAATATATTCAGATCACAACATAATTGAGGTTCAGACATGTATGCGTGGAGCCCCAGACCGACATAATGAGACTAGTCACGAGGGAGCATTCACCAAATTCAACTTCAATAACAAAAACATAAAGTGGGACCAAGTAAACCAAGTCCTAACCGATATAAGCTGGGAAGATATACTAAGCAACACAGACCCCAACTTATGCCTAGAACAGATTAACTTGGTGGCACTCGATGTATGCACAAGGCTTATTCCTCTAAGAAAAAGGAGGAGTAAATGTAAAATAGAAAGAGACAGGCGCTCCCTTTACAGGCGACGGAAAAGAATAACAGAGCGGCTAAAAGAGGTCAATATATCTGAAATGCGTAGGGAGACACTGGTCAGAGAAATAGCAAGAATCGAACTCAAGCTAAAGGAATCTTATAGGAGTCAGGAATCGCGGGAAGAACTAAAAGCCATAAATGAAATCGAAAGAAGCCCAAAGTATTTCTTCTCCTATGCCAATTCAAAGTCGAGAACAACGTCCAGTATTGGGCCCCTACTTAAACAAGATGGGTCCTACACAGATGACAGCAAGGAAATGAGTGAGCTACTCAAGTCCCAATATGACTCAGTTTTTAGCAAGCCGCTAACCAGACTGAGAGTCGAAGATCAAAATTAATTTTTTATGAGAGAGCCTCAAAATTTGGTTAACACAAGCCTATCCGATGTTATCCTGACGCCAAATGACTTCGAACAGGCGATAAATGACATGCCCATGCACTCTGTCCCAGGGCCAGACTCATGGAACTCCGTGTTCATCAAGAACTGCAAGAAGCCCCTATCACGAGCCTTTTCCATCATATGGAGAGGGAGCATGGACACGGGGGTCGTCCCACAGTTACTAAAAACAACAGACATAGCCCCATTCCACAAAGGGGGCAGTATAGCAACAGCAAAAAACTACAGACCGATAGCACTAACATCCCATATCATAAAAATCTTTGAAAGGGTCCTAAGAAGCAAGATCACCACCCATCTAGAAACCCATCAGTTACACAACCAGGGCAACATGGGTTTAGAACAGGTCGCTCCTGTCTGTCTCAACTATTGGATCACTACGACAAGGTCCTAAATGCACTAGAAGATAAAAAGAATGCAGATGTAATATATACAGACTTTGCAAAAGCCTTCGACAAGTGTGACCATGGCGTAATAGCACACAAAATGCGTGCTAAAGGAATAACAGGAAAAGTCGGTCGATGGATCTATAATTTCCTCACTAACAGAACACAGAGAGTAGTCGTCAACAGAGTAAAGTCCGAGGCAGCTACGGTGAAAAGCTCTGTTCCACAAGGCACAGTACTCGCTCCCATCTTGTTCCTCATCCTCATATCCGACATAGACAACGATGTCAGCCACAGCACCGTGTCTTCCTTTGCAGATGACACCCGAATCTGCATGACAGTGTCTTCCATTGCAGACACTGCAAGGCTCCAGGAGGACATCAACCGAATCTTTCAGTGGGCTGCAGAAAACAATATGAAGTTCAACGATGGGAAATTTCAATTACTCAGATATGGTAAACACGAGGAAATTAAATCTTCATCAGAGTACAAAACAAATTCTGGCCACAAAATAGAGCGAAACACCAACGTCAAAGACCTGGGAGTGATCATGTCGGAGGATCTCACCTTCAAGGACCATAACATTGTATCAATCGCATCTGCTAGAAAAATGACAGGATGGATGATGAGAATCTTCAAAACTAGGGAGGCAAAGCCCATGATGACACTCTTCAGGTCACTTGTTCTATCTAGGCTGGAATATTGCTGCACACTAACAGCACCTTTCAAGGCAGGTGAAATTGCTGACCTAGAAAATGTACAGAGAACCTTCACGGCGCGCATAATGGAGATAAAACACCTCAATTACTGGGAGCGCTTGAGGTTCCTAAAACTGTATTCCCTGGAACGCAGGCGGGAGAGATACATGATTATATACACCTGGAAAATCCTAGAGGGACTAGTACCGAACTTGCACACGAAAATCACTCACTACGAAAGCAAAAGACTTGGCAGACGATGCAACATCCCCCAATGAAAAGCAGGGGTGTCACTAGCACGTTAAGAGACAATACAATAAGTGTCAGGGGCCCGAGACTGTTCAACTGCCTCCCAGCAGTCTCCCTGGCAGTCTTCAAGCTGGCACTGGACAAGCACCTAAAGTCGGTTCCTGACCAGCCGGGCAGTGGCTCGTACGTTGGTTTGCGTGCAGCCAGCAGCAACAGCCTGGTTGATCAGGCTCTGATCCACCAGGAGGCCTGGTCACAGACCGGGCCGCGGGGGCGTTGACCCCCGGAACTCTCTCCAGGTAAACACTCCCTCACCTGACCTTGGATGGTCTCTCATAGATAGTATACAAAGTGTCAGTTTCTTAAAAAGAGATATATTTAGAGAGTAGTAATAACAAAAATATTTGTCAGCTCTGCAGGAGGTGTGAGTGTGTTGTGTAAAACACAAGAGGGACACATGTGGACGGTGTTCCTGGTCCGCCAGCGCGAGACTACACAAGTGAACTTCACCAGGACCTGGCATGACTACAAGACTGGCTTCGGTGACCCAAGTGGAGAATATTGGCTGGGTAAGACCTGTTTTCTTGTAATTCACTCTGATGTGTTGTAGTTCATGTAGCTCTCTGCGTTGTGTTGTAGTTCATGTAGCTCTCAGTGTTGTGTTGTAGTTCATATAGCTCTCAGTGTTGTGTTGTAGTTCATATAGTTCTCAGTGTTGTGTTGTAGTTAATGTAGGTGCAGAGAGTACATGTTACGATATACATATAATCTTCATGTTGATAATGTTACATTATCAGTAAGAATTGTGAGTGAGTGTTGTGATCACCTACAGGCAATGACAACCTTCACGCTCTGACCAGCGGAGGTCATCGTTATAGGTTCAGGGTGATCGCTACCAACCTTCTAGGAGAACAACGATCTGCAGTGTGGGAGACGTTTAGTGTTGCTAACGAAGCCAGCAAGTATGTGTTTACTCTGTTGCTTATTATGTTATATTCTTCTCTTGCATGTTTAGACAGTAATGTTGGTCTATAACAAGATTTCCTAAAATATATATGATTATTTTTTTCTATAAGATCTATTATGTTACCTATACGTTCTTCCAAGGTGTATTAGTCACCGGTTTTAAAGTTATTCATCATGTTATTATGAATTCTTCAAAAATATTGATTTAATTAAGAATATGAATGACAACATAAATTATGGAGAAAATTTTCCAGAAAAGGGGATATCAGCCCAGTCAGACCCTTCAGCCACCTGAGGGATTCAGCCCTCCAGAGGGGCTGATAACCTCTCTCACTTCCACATAAACAGTTTAATTGATTCCATATGTGGCTAAGAGCGTCATAAGTCACGCCACCTCTGCGGAGTAGTGTTTGTGTAATAAGAGTAACAGTGAAATAAGAAAAATGACTCTTTACCTTAGCAAGAAAATTACAGGAAAACCTTGCACCACTTTACTTACAATGTAGGACAATAATGAACTGTCATCTATAGTTAGATAACAGGAAATCTACCATTTGTATTGAATACTGTGTCGATGGTAAACAAGGAGGGAAATCATGCTGAAGTCAGCATTTAAAGGCGCGTCCAGGGGATTAGTGCGCAGATGAGCTCAGATTGGCTTCAGGAGACGAACTGGAAAAGTGTGCTTTACGCGGTCATTGCCCTTCACAAAGGAACAGTGCGTTTGACTCTTGAATAATCTCAAACTTTCGTGGTAGAACTATTACACAGTGAATTGTGATCTCCCTGTTGTGAAACTACCACGAAACAAAGACTAATCTTGATCCTGCAGTAAAAGTAAGTGTTGCGAGCAATCCCGACTGAGTGAGAGACGGTGCAATAGTTCGAGAGACACTACTACTTCAATCAAGACACCGATACCAGGGTAAAATTTTCCCTACCACAAGCCAGGGAAAATCTTTTGGGTCTGATACAAATACCCATGTAAGTCTAGACTTATACGCCCCTAGTTATTTCGGCTACAGCTGATAGTTAGGGCGTGTCATACCTGGATTTACCAATACTCCCCTTCATGGTGGGCCATTGAGCCTAACCAAGGAAATGAAAATCTATTCAGCTTTAAGTTACCAGTGTGAAATGGTGAAATATACGCTCCTTTTGGGCAATTATTTACTCATCACTTGAACTCCTACAGCTCAAGGCTGGAGAAAATACAGCTCCTTGACTGAGCAACCCCGGATGCAGCTGTGGGGAAGCTGAGCCATCACTGAGGCTAAATATCTTTCATTCATTTACTTTAACAGACTTAGCTTAGTAATATTCTCCAGATAAATTGTTATTATTGGAAGCAACGGGCTGTCATATCTTTAATGGAACCATTTATAAGGTACGGAACAGGGTTGCCATATGGAATACAGTGGGATTTTCTCGGATTAATGTTTTCTGTAACGTTGGCACTCCCATTGTTTCTTGTGTGCTAATGTCGTGTTGTACGTCTGTCTCAACACTAGTATGTATGAGGGAACTGTTACATGTCTGGCTCAGCCCTAGGCACTGTGGAACTGTTACACATCTGGTTCAGCACTAGGGTCTCTGGATCCGTTACACATCTGGTTCAGCACTAGGGTCTCTGGATCCGTTACACATCTGGTTCAGCACTAGGGTCTCTGGATCCGTTACACATCTGGTTCAGCACTAGGGTCTCTGGATCCGTTACACATCTGGTTCAGCACTAGGGTCTCTGGATCCGTTGCACATCTGGTTCAGCACTAGGGTCTCTGGATCCGTTACACATCTGGTTCAGCACTAGGGTCTCTGAATCCGTTACACATCTGGTTCAGCACTAGGGTCTCTGAATCCGTTACACATCTGGGTCAGCACTAGGGTCTCTGGATCCGTTACACATCTGGGTCAGCACTAGGGTCTCTGGATCCGTTACACATCTGGTTCAGCACTAGGGTCTCTGGATCCGTTACACATCTGGTTCAGCACTAGGGTCTCTGGATCCGTTACATATCTGGGTCAGCACTAGGGTCTGTGGGAACTGTTACACATTAGGATCAGCACTGGGGCCTATGGAATTGTTACACATATGGCTTAGCACGAAGGTCTATGGGAACTGTTACACGTCACTAGTGTATTTGGGAACTGTTAATTAAACTTCTCCATCAGCACGAGGGTCTGTAGAGCTGTTACATGTCTGGCTAAGCACTAGGGTCTGTGGGAACTGTTACACATCTAGTTCAGCACTAGGGTATGT
Organism: Cherax quadricarinatus; assembly: GCF_026875155.1. Classification (NCBI taxonomy): domain Eukaryota; kingdom Metazoa; phylum Arthropoda; class Malacostraca; order Decapoda; family Parastacidae; genus Cherax; species Cherax quadricarinatus. Next base: position 50,034,284 of record NC_069404.1, read on the forward strand.
GGGAACTGTTACACATCTAGTTCAGCACTAGGGTATGTGGGAACTCTTACACGTCTGGCTCAGCACTAGGGTTTATGGGAACTGTTACATGTCACTAGTGTATGTGGGGACTGTTACACGTCTATCTCAGCACTAGGGTCTTTGGGAACTGCTACACGTTACTAGTGCATGTGGGAACTGTTACACTTCTGTATGAGCATTATGATCTGTGGGAACTGTTACTTGCCTCAGCACTACGGTCTGTGGGAAATGTTACACAACATTAGTGTATGTGGGAACTGTTACACATCTGGCTCAGCACTAAGGTATGTGGGAAGTGGTACACGTCTGGCTCAGCACTAGGGTCTGTCGGAACTGTTGCACGACATTAGTGGATGTGGGAACTGTTACACGTCTGTCTCCGCACTAGGGTATGTGGGAACTGTTACACCTCACTAGTGTATGAGCAAACTCTTATACCTCTGGCTCTTCACTAGTTAAACTTCACTAGTGTAGAAAATACTGTATATTTTCCAAAAATACAGTGTATTTTATGTCTTGACTATCAGTCTAGTGTGTAGGTAATAAAAATTATTTTGTAAATAAATAAAGAACCAGTGATGGGTGAGCGTCGCTGGGGAGGAGACGCCATTGTTTTGAATGTGGTAAAGGCACGTTAGTGAAATTTGCATAAATTTTCTTCACTCTTGGGGTTATATTGGGCCTAAAACCTCTCAAATAGGAGCCGAAATTGTTGGATTTGCAGTCCTGCATAACGTGAGCATTAAGCAGATGGACAGGACAGCTTTGGAACCCCAGCTAAGTCATGTCTATTTTGTGTTGAAATTTCTTCATAATATAGGCAAGAGGGTTTGTATGACACACCGTAATCTCCAGACTAATTGGTGAGTCTTATTATTATAAATTCTCCTTCAATGTATATGTATTCACATTTTAAATTTAATATACAGTCCACATATTTACATTAATGTTTTTTACCAGAATTCCTGGTGATGTATATTTCATTTGGAATTAATATAGGTCCAGAGTGACTTGTGGAGAGATAGATTATCGTAGGTATCGAAGGAGGACATTTTTTGCGACCTAGGTGTCCTAAAATTCCTACTTGTCTCTGTAACCTTGATAAAGAATAATTATCTTTGTTACCATTTACTGGTATGTATCTTATGAGTTACATCCAGGTAAATTTAATTTTCCAAAAAAGTTGCCCGTTGGTCCTTGATCGAACTGGACATAATTAGTGAAGTCATTAATTAGTGAATTAATTACTTAATAATTATATGTGAAATGACCGAAGGAGGTGGATGTTAGGTCCACAAATTTACTTAATGTGTAGTGGATTATAATTATTACAATACTAAATTTGCCAAGCCAAAGTCTGGCTAGGATTTATATTAGTGTATTTGTATAATATTAATTTTGCTAAGCCAAGTCTAGCAAGGATAAGCCAAGTCTGGCTAATATTTATATTAATGTGTATTTAAAATTTATATTATAATTTCCTTACATGAGTAATTGCTAAGCTCAAGTGTAGCTAAGATTATTAATATATATTTAAAGTTTATATTATAATTTTCTTACATGTAATTGCTTAGCTCAAGTGTAGCTAAGATTATTAATGAATATTTAAAGTTTATATTATAATTTCCTTACATGTAATTGCTAAGCTTAAGTAGCTAGGATTTATTCAAGGTAAGCTGTAATATTTACCTTTATAAAGTGCATAATTAAGTACATAATCAGTGTTAATAATTAAGTTGAATTTAATACATTGCACCATGGGTGAAAATGAGGAAATTAATGTAGATGACAAACACATGGAATTTAGAGCAAAAAAAATCATCATTGCAGGCTAGAAAGGGTCATGTAACAAAGGCATACAATAAATGTTTGGAATTAATGAATCAAGAAACTGTGAATACTGATGATTTAAAATTGTATTTAGATGCTTTAGGGAATAGATATGATTCATACAAATTATATTATAAAAAATATGAAGGAGATTTGTTAGTAAATTGTGGAGATGAAACAGAAATAAATCTTATGATTAACCAGTATTATGAATTAGAAGAAAAGATTCTTTCTTGTAAAAGTCAGGCTTTGAATAAATTAAAAGGTGTAAACTAGGCAGTTAATCAATCTATTCCAACAAATAAGATGTCTTTGTCAAAACCCTCAGAATTATGTTTACCTGTATTTAATACTGGAGAAAAGGGGAGGGTTTTGGTCAATTTTTAAAGCACTGTGCATGATGGGGAGTACCTACCCTGGAAACAAAATTTATTTTACCTAAAAGGGGACAATAAAGGAGATGCTCACAACTCTAAAAGCCTTTCCCCAAGTAGATGACTCTCGAAGCAGTTGACTTGTTAAAGGGCATATGGTAATATAGAACAAAGTAGGATGGATCTAGTGAATTCTTTGTTAATTTAAAAGCCCAATCACATTTAAAAAAAGGGGTTTACAGAAATTTTAGGTTAAACGGAGAGCACTCTAAAAACTTTAAAAATAAATCTGAAGGAATCAGACTGGTTATTGAGGGGCCTTTGAAACAGAAAAAATTATGCTGTAAAACACTTAATAGTTTTTTTGGTTGGGGGAAAAAAGATGAAAAAAAATAATTTGAGGTATCTGTCAAGTTTCACAAGGGGGAAAAAAAATTATCCCAATTTTTAATAACAAAATTCTTTTCCCCAAAAAAAAGATTTGCATGGTACTACAAGAGCGGGAATCAGAAATATGTTTCTCCAAAGAGTAGCCATTTAAAAAAAACCAGTAAAGAAAGAGATTTTGTCTCTTTGAAAGGGGTACTCTTTTTTTCTAAGAATTGAAAAATGCATACAATTCAGGGAATGATAAATTTGAAAGGTTTTGGAGGAACTTTACAGATGTATCAGATTCTAGGTAATAACAATGTTAAAAAAAGGGGTGTCATGCCAAAAAAAACAACGTTATCAAAGTCACAAATCAAGACACCATATAGTCATGTTAAGGGTCTATAATAAGTTGATAATAATGATAATGTTTTAAATCCTGACACAACATGGCTAATTAAAAATTGCTGCAATGTTAAAATGATGGTTTTTGCTGAAATGCCTTACCTGTGTTACAGGTAAAAATGATGATAAAAGGCATAAATCAAAAAATTAAATGCATTATTTTGACCAGGGATCACGAATACTTTTTATAAAAAAGTAAATGTCAAAGGGGGTGAAATAAGATGAGAGATCCTAAAACTCTAAAATTATCTGGTTTTCTCTCAAAAAAAGAGCTAAATTGTATACACTGTTTATGAACTGCGGGTTTTTGGGCAATGAAAAAAAAACGTTTTTTAATGCAGAAATTTTGTGATGATTTCCAGAAAAAAATATTACAGTAGGACTTAAAAAAGCTACAGAAAGACTTTCAAAATGAAAATTTTAGCCCTTTCTGTTAAATTGAGGGTTTGTGGGCCCAAATAAATTTTCTGATGGGTATGCTATTTGCCCCTTTGTAAAGGGTATGGTAAAGAAAGTGTGTCACCCTTTTGAAGACTGCAAGGAGGGGGGGGGGGCGAATGTTGGTAAGGATTCCCGAAAAAATTTCAGACCTTGGGAAAACCCCAAAAATTACTGTGGTCTTACCATGAAATCGTACCCCATAAATTTTTTCCAAGGGGAAAAGGGGTTTTGACCAGTAAAAATTGTGGGAATTGACAGCTTGGAATAAATTTAAATTGAAAAGGGGGCCCGGGGGACGATTCTTTTACTCAAATAATACCTGAGAGATGTAAAATTTGAATCTGGACAATATGGGTACGACTTCCGTGGAGACGAACATCCAAATTGCCCTAATTCAGAATGGCATGGGGGGGAAATTAAAGGGCTCACCGGGAAACTTATTAAGAACCGGGAATTGTTAACTGCCTGTAAGATATAATTATGAAAATTAATTAATAAATTTATAAAGAGGGGGAAAATTAAAGAAAATTTTATGGTCCTATTTGCCACATCTGGAGTGAAAAAGATTCTAAGCCATTCGGGGGATGGGTGTTAATTGATGCAGGATAACAAAAATGTACCTATTTCAAATGACTGTTTGATGACAGGTCCTTGTTGACAGAAAAATAAGAGTTTCTTATTAAATTTCGGGGTAAAAGAATTATCCCTTTGGGCTGACATAATAAGCTTTCCTAGATGGGGTTTAAAAAGAGGCGACCAGGATTGTACCCCCTTCTTAAACCTGAGAACCCTAGTGACCCACTTACCCCTAAAAAATTTTTCGTTTTTAGGAGAGTATTATTTGGTGCTACACCAGAAGTAGGAACTTTTCAAGCGACGATAAAGCACCCCTTTAAACTACGGAAGTCCCTTGAAAAAAGTAATGAGCAAACGTTTTATGGGGAATTTTTGGGGTAACTATAAGAGGAACTGTTAACGTATGGAGAGGCTAAGAAATAATGCAAAGTGCAAATACCCTCGGGGAAGGGGAATAGTAATTCGCCCAAATTAAAGAAAAAATGTAAAGTTTTCCCTGGATTGAAGAAAACCAAAATGTAGTAATGTTTTGGGATTAACTTGGGGAACTGAGGAGATTTGTTAAAGTTAAACCATTAATTACAGTATGCCCAATTAATTAAATAAAGAGTTTTGCTTTCTGAAAATTTCCAAATGTTTTGATCCCCTATTTTGGTCACCCCTTCTATAAAAGGGAAATTATTAATACAAGAAAGCCTGGAATTAAAAGTGCTTGGGAGAAATTTACCTGGGAATTTTTAACAGGTGGGATGAATTAATTGGGGTTAGAAAAAAATTTCCCAAGTTGGAGTTTCCCACCCGGTGGCCAATCCAGTGGAAAAAAATACCACATTTTTTGTGAGGCTTAAAATTTGGGGAATGGAGCATTGCTTTTCCCTTTAAAGTAATATTGTTATTTCTCTTTTATGTCTAAAGGGTAAAGTGTCTCCAATTAAATCCGTACCTTTCCTCCTTGGGGAAATTAACACCCTTTTTTGAGGTGTCAAAATTACTAATTTTATAAAAAATAAGTTGCAGGAGATAGATACAGCGACACTGTAAATTTTGGGCTGTAATGGGTATCCTTACAAGGATTCGAATGGAAACAGTAAAAAATTGTACCTTTTCAAAACAAGCGCTGAAAATTAAAAAGATGCAAGAGAAGTATAATAGTTTGGGTCAGCATATGTTAACATTTAATCATATACCTGGTGTGGAGAATCCAGCTGATTTCTTGTCTCGAGGTTTACCTTATGCTAAATTTGTAAATGCTGTATCATGGTTTAAAGGACCGAGCTGGTTGGTAAATAAAGCTAATTGGTCTGTGCAAAAGGTGTATATTGCTCCTGTTGAAATTACTGTGGCCACCGCTCCAATAGTTTGTCCTTCCTTAGCCATTGATATAAACAGTCATCTGGGTATTTGATGTGAGACTAGACGTCCTTGACCTGGTTGTGGGGCAAGTGATATGGTTCCTGGTTGAGGGAGCAGTCATCTGGGACAATTTTGAGGGATCAGTCATTTGGGGCCTGGTTGCGGGACCAGTCATTTGGGATCTCATTGTTGGACCTGCCATCTTGGACCTAGTTGTGGGACCGGATATCTGGGACCTGGTTGTGGGACCAGATATCTGGGACCTGGTTGTGGGACCAGTCTTCTGAGTAATGATTGTTGGACCAGTCATCTAGGACTTGGTTGTGGGACCGATAATCTGGAACATGGTTGTTAGACCAATCATATGGGGCCTATTTTGGGACCAGTCATCTGCGTTCTGTGAGTGGGACCAGTCTTCTGGGTCCCGGGAGTATGACTAGTCATGAGGGATCAGTCATCTGGGTCAAGGTTGTGCTAGCAGTCATCTGAGACATAGTTGTGGGACCAGTTATCTGGTTTCTGGATGTGTGACCAGTCATCTGGAACCTGCTTGTGGGAGAAGTCATCTGAGTCCTGGTAGTGGGACCAGTAATCTGTGAGGTGTTTGTGGGACCAGTCATCTTGGTACTGGTTGTGGGATCATCATGGGTTCTTGATGCAAAGAATTCTACAACACTTGGACGAAGACCTACTTCGACTAGTGGATGGTACCACTATGACCCCGCCTCCTCCTGCTTCACCTCACCTGACTACAGTATATAAGCCACGTCTACGGCTCTGTGCTGTACTTTCTAAAAGATTGATGGACTGAACACATCGACTCCAGGCTGAGGGACTGATTACCTCAAACTCCTCCTCTCCTTACACCCTTCCTATTTGCATTGGACAGATGAAGCCATTGTGTGGCGAAACGTTTCCTCAATAAAGATTCTCATATGTTACATAAATGTCTTAATCTTCAACTTGTTGGTTTTTCTTAAACCATTTTATCACATGTAAATTCTGTCATTCTTACGTTTAGTAAAGTTATGGGTGTGTTAACGCGAAGTCCCTGGTTGTGGGATCAGTCATCTGAGACCTGTTTGTTGGACCAGTCATATGAGTCTTGTTAGTTGCACTAGTCATATGGATCCTGGTTATGGGACCAGTCGCCTGGGTCTTGGTTGTCGGACCAGTCATCTGGCATCTGTTTGTGGGAGCTGTCATCAGGGACCTTTTCTGGGACCAGACATGTGGGACCTCGTCGTTGATAAAGGTTGTGAGACCATTCATCAGGGTGTTGATTGTGGGACCAGTCCACGAGGGCCTGGTTGGCGGACCAGTCGGCTGGGTCCTGTTTGTGGGGGCAGTTATCTTGGACCAGAATGTGGGACTAGTCACCTGGGACTTTGTTATGGGACCAGTCGTATAAGACCTACCTGTAGGATCAGTCATCTGGCTCCTAGTTGAGGGATCAGTCATCTCGGACCTGTTTGTTGGACCAGGCATGTGGGACCGGGTTGTGGGACTAGTCATCTGGAACCTAGTTGTGGGATCACTCATCTGGGTCCTCGTTTAGGGACCCGTCATCTGTGACCTGGTTGTAGGACCAATCATCTGGGACCTGTTTGTGGATCCAAATATCTGAGATCTGATTGTGTGACCAGCCATTTGGGATCTGGTTGTGAGACCAGTCGTCTGGGACCTGGTTGTGGGATCGGTTATCTGGGACCTGTTTGTGGCACCAATAATCTGGGCCCTAGTTGTGGGACCAGTCATTCTGTGTCCTGGATGCGGGACCAGTCATCTGGGTCATGTTTGTGCGACCAGTCCTGTGTGTCCTGACTGTGGGACCAGATATCTGTGTCCTGTTTGTGGGGCCAGTCATCTGTGTCCTGGTTGCTGGACATGTCATCTGGGTCCTGATTGTAGTACCAGTCATCCATGTCCTGATTGTCGGACCAATTATCTGGGTTCTGATGTTGGTGCAAGTCATCTGGGACCTGCTTGAGGAACCAGTCATCTGGTTACTGGTTGTGGGAAAAATTATCTGGGTCCTGGTTGTGGGACAAGTTATCTGGGACCTGCTTGTGGAACCAGTCATCTGGTTATTGGTTGTGAGACCAGTTATCTGGGTCTTCGTTCTATGACAAGTCATTTGGGACCAGCTTGTGGAACTAGTCATCTGGTTACTGGTTGTGGGAAAAGTTATCTGGAAACGGGTAGTGGGGACAAGTCAATTGGGACCTGCTTGTGGAACCAGTCATCTGGTTACTGGTTGTGGGACCAGATATCTGAGTCCCGGTTGCGGGACAAGTCATCCGGGACCTGCTTTTGGAACCATGTCATCTTGTTCCTGGTTGAGGGACCAGTCATCTGAGTCCTGGTTGCATGACCAGTCTTCTGGGGCCTGGTTGTGTTACCAGTCATGTGGAACCTGTTTGTTGGATCAGTTATCTGAGCCATGGTTGCGGGACCAATCATCTGGTTACAGGTTGTGGGACCATTCATTTGGCATCTGGTTATGAGACCAGTCATCTGGAACCTGTTTGTGCGATCTTCAATGTGGGTGGTGGTTGTGGAACCAGTCATCTGAAACCTGTTTTTGAGACCTGTCTTCTGGGTTCTCCTTGATGGACATCCATCTAGAACTTGGCTATGCTACCAATCCTCTGGGTCCTGATTGTGGGACCAGTCAACTGGGTAATGATTGTGGGACCAGTCACCTGGAACCTATATGTGGGATTAGTTATTTGGGATGTGGTTGTGCAATCAGTCATCAAGTACCAAGTTGTGTTACCAGTAATCTGGGTCCTGCTTGTGGGACCAGCCATCTGGGATCTGTGGTGACCTGTACTTAACTCTGTGAAGACGTGCCTTTTGTGCTTTCTGAACAAGATGCCCTCTCTTGAGCAGCTCTACCAGCAGCTAAAGGAAGAACCGAGGATGGCTAAGCTTGAGATACAGCGACTGAGTGAAGAAAACAAGAAGATTCGTAGTAATTCTCCTGTTGAGAATCCTCAAGCCAAGAAAAGAGCCTGGACAGTGGCAGGAAAGCATGGGACAAAGTTAAGGATCAAGAAGACAGATGGAGAGATAGAATCAACAAAGATCCAGGAAACTGTTGTGGAAACATCGAACCCATTCTCCTTGCTACCTGATGAATGTGCCTCGACTACTGGGAACATCACGACGAACGACGCCAAGGGAGGTAAAAACATCGTTGTTGTTGGGGATAGCCAGGTTAGGTTCATGGATAGCGCCTTCTTCTTGAAGGATAGGAGTAGGAGGCAGAGGGTGTGTTTTTTGGGTCTGGGATGAAGGATATTGTCATCTGGTTACTGGTTGTGGGAAAAGTTATCTGGGTCCTGGTTGTGGGACAAGTTATCTGGGACCTGCTTGTGGAACCAGTCATCTGGTTATTGGTTTTGAGACCAGTTATCTGGGTCTTCGTTGTATGACAAGTCATTTGGGACCAGCTTGTGGAACTAGTCATCTGGTTACTGGTTGTGGGAAAAGTTATCTGGAAACGGGTAGTGGGGACAAGTCAATTGGGACCTGCTTGTGGAACCAGTCATCTGGTTACTGGTTGTGGGACCAGATATCTGAGTCCCGGTTGTGGGACAAGTCATCCGGGACCTGTTTGTGGAACCATGTCATCTTGTTCCTGGTTGAGGGACCAATCATCTGAGTCCTGGTTGCATGACCAGTCTTCTGGGGCCTGGTTGTGTTACCAGTCATGTGGAACCTGTTTGTTGGATCAGTTATCTGAGCCATGGTTGCGGGACCAGTCATCTTGGTCCCACATATGAGTGGTCCCATAATGTGGGACCACTCATATGGCACCTGGTTGTGAGACCAATCATCTGGTTACAGGTTGTGGGACCATTCATTTGGCATCTGGTTATGAGACCAGTCATCTGGAACCTGTTTGTGCGATCTTCAATGTGGGTGGTGGTTGTGGAACCAGTCATCTGAAACCTGTTTTTGAGACCTGTCTTCTGGGTTCTCCTTGATGGACATCCATCTAGAACTTGGCTATGCTACCAATCCTCTGGGTCCTGATTGTGGGACCAGTCAACTGGGTAATGATTGTGGGACCAGTCACCTGGAACCTATATGTGGGATTAGTTATTTGGGATGTGGTTGTGCAATCAGTCATCAAGTACCAAGTTGTGTTACCAGTAATCTGGGTCCTGCTTGTGGGACCAGCCATCTGGGATCTGTGGTGACCTGTACTTAACTCTGTGAAGACGTGCCTTTTGTGCTTTCTGAAGAAGATGCCCTCTCTTGAGCAGCTCTACCAGCAGCTAAAGGAAGAACGAGGATGGCTAAGCTTGAGATACAGCGACTGAGTGAAGAAAACAAGAAGATTCATAGTAATTCTCCTGTTGAGAATCCTCAAGCCAAGAAAAGAGCCTGGACAGTGGCAGGAAAGCATGGGACAAAGTTAAGGATCAAGAAGACAGATGGAGAGATAGAATCAACAAAGATCCAGGAAACTGTTGTGGAAACATCGAACCCATTCTCCTTGCTACCTGATGAATGTGCCTCGACTACTGGGAACATCACGACGAACGACGCCAAGGGAGGTAAAAACATCGTTGTTGTTGGGGATAGCCAGGTTAGGTTCATGGATAGCGCCTTCTTCTTGAAGGATAGGAGTAGGAGGCAGAGGGTGTGTTTCTTGGGTCTGGGATGAAGGATATTGTTAGCTGTCTGGATGACATCATGAGAAGTAATGGGAGTAATCCTATTATCTGTCTCAGTGCAGGAGGCAACGATGTTGGCAGACGTAGGAGTGAGGACTTAATTAGCAGGTATAAGTCAGCAATAGAGATAATTAGGAGGAAGGGTGGGAACCCTGTCATATGTGGTATTTTGCCAAGGAGAGGAGTTGGAAATGAATGGTTGTCCAGGGCAATTGGTGTCAATTGCTGGCTGAGCAACTACTGTAAGAAAAATGCGGTAACATTCACTAACAACTGGGACCTCTTCTATGGCAGAAATGACATGTATGCCAGGGATGGGGTACATTTATCTAGGTCTGGGGTGGGGGCACTGGCAATTGCAGTGGAGGGAGCTGTTAGGACTTTAAACTAGGAATAGTTAATGTTATGGGTTTTAGCGGGAAAACAGTGAAGTCCCAGTGTAGTAATATGAGTACTAGGAGAACTAGTAGTAGGAAGAATGAGGTGGATATTGGAAAGCCAGTGGCACTATGTGACAAGGACAGTAATCGGTTTAGTGGAAAAATAGAAATGAGCAGGAAGGGTAAAGTAAAAGGAGGGTCTTTAAATATACATTATGCTAATACCCGTAGTGCTAGGAATAAGGTGGACGAGTTGAGATTAGTTGCTAGTGTAGGTAACATTGATGTATTTGCCATAAACGAGACGTGGTTTAATTCAAAAAGTCGGGACATGCCTGCAGAATGTCACATTCAGCGTTTTAAATTGTTCCAAGTAGATAGAAGTATCGGGAATGGGGGTGGGGTGGCACTGTATGTCCGAGATCGCTTGAACTGTTGCATGAAAGCGGGCATTAAGTCTGAAGCAACACATACAGAGTCTGTTTGGACAAAATTTTCAGAGGGGCATGAAAAATTGATTTTAGGTGTGATATACCCTCCCCCAAACTTATATAGGGACCAAGGGAGACTACTGTGGGAGGAAATTATTAAGGCCACAAGGCACGATAACGTAGTAATTATAGGAGACTTTAACTTTTGTCATATTGATTGGAATTTCTTGACTGGGAATTTAGAATCAAACGACTTCTTAGAAGCAGTTCAGGATTGTTTTTGGAAGCAGTTTGTGACAGCCTACAAGGGGAAATAACCTGCTTGACTTGGTTTTGACAAACAAGGAGACCCTTGTTAATAATTTAGAAATTACAGAGGAACTCGGCACAAGCGATCACAAATCAATTACCTTTAGCATTGAATGGAAGTATGATAGCTGGGATAATTCAGTAATGGTCCCAGATTTTCGCTTAGCAGATTACAATGGGCTTAGAGAACACTTATTATCATCTGTGGACTGGGGTAACGAAGAGAGCTATCAGTATGACAGCTTTCTTAACACAATACATGCTGCCCAAAGGACATTTATCCCATATAAAGAAATTAAATCGGATAGTAATGACCCAAAATGGATGAATAATAGGCTCAAATATCTTTTAGGAGAGAAAAAAGGAATTTATAGGCGCATCAAAAGAGGTGAGGGTAATCTTATGAATCAGTATATTGACATTAAGAGGGACGTTAGAAAGGCGATAAGAAAAGCTAAACGGGACTATGAAATTAAAGTTGCTAGGGATTCGAAAACTAACCCAGATAAGATAGGTCCCCTTAAAAATAACTCTGGGCATCTTACTGACAAGGAGAAAGAAATGTGCTCTGTTCTTAATAATTATTTTCTCTCGGTTTTCTCTCAGGAAGACACTAGCAATATCCCAGTAATTAATTTTTATAGTGGGCCTGAGGAGGATAAATTATGCAGTATCACAGTCACTAGCGAAATGGTTATCAAACAGATACACCGATTAAAGCAAAATAAATCCCCGGGCCCTGATGAGTCTTCCGTACGAAGAACGATTGAAGACTCTTAAACTACATTCACTTGTAAGACGAAGAATGAGAGGAGACGTGATCGAAGTGTATACGTGGAAGATGGGCATTAACAAAGAGGATATAAATAAGGTTTTGAGGATATTCTTTTAAGAAAGAACCCGCAATAATGGATTCAAATTAGATAAGCTTATATTTCCAAAGGATATAGGGAAGTATTGGCTTGGAAATAGGATAGTTTATGAGTGGAACAGTCTACCTAGTAAAGTAATTGAAGCTAAAACGTTGGGTGAGTTCAAATTTAGGTTAAATAAATACACGAGTGAGAGGGGTTGGATTTGAGTGAGACTTCCACAATGAGTAAATAGAATCATCAAAACTTATTTTTTTGGGTAGCATTGAAAATTGGGTTGGGCAAATATTTTGTTAGTGGGAAGGATTGTAAAGGACTTGCCTAGTATGGGCCAACAGGCCTGTTGCCGTGTTCCTTCTTTCTTATGTTCTTATGTTTGTGGGACCAGTCATCCGGTTCCTGGTTGTGGGACCACTCATCTGGGATCTGTTCGTGAGACTAGTCATCCATGTCCTGGTCTTGCGACTTGTCATCTGGATCCAGTTTGTGCGTCTGGTCGTCCGGGTGCTGGTTGAGGAACCAGTAATCTGGGTCCTGTTTGTGGGACCAGTCATCTGGGTCCTCGTTTTGGGACCACTCATATAGGTTGATTTTGTGGGACCAATCATCTGGGTCCTTGTTTTGAGACCAGTCTTATGGGACCTGGTTGTGGGACTAGTTATCAGGGTCTTAGCTATGGGAGCAGTCATCTGGAACCTGGTTGTGCGTCCAGTCATCTGGGACATGGTTTGTGTGACCAGTCATCTAGGAAACGGTTGTTGGATCAGTATTCTGGGACATGGCTGTGAGGGCAGCCATCTGGGTCCTGGATGTGGAATAAGTTATCTGGGTCCTGATTGTGGGACCAGTCATCTGGGTTCAAGTTGTGGGACCAGTCATCTGGTTCCTGGGAACTGGATCATTCATCTTGGACCTGTTTGTACTACCAGTCTTCTGGGACATGGTTGTGGGACCATTCATCTGGGTCGTGGTTGTTCTACAAGTCTTCTAGGACATAGTTGTGGGACCAGTTATGTGGTTTCTGGTTGTGGAACCAGTCATCTGGGATCTGGTTGTGGGAACAGTCGTCTGAGTCCTAGTTGTGAGAACAGTCATCTGAGTCCTGGTTGTGGGACCAGTCATTTGGTACCTGTTTGGTGGTCCAGTCATCTATTTCCTTGTTGTGGGACTAGTCATCTACGACCTGGTTGTGGGACCAGTCATCTTTGTCATAGTTGTGGGGACCAGTCTTCCGGGTCTTGGTTGTGAGCGCAGTCATCTGGGACCTGGTTGTGAGACCTGTCATCTGTGTTCTGGTTGTCTGATCATTCATCTGGGACCTGTTTGTGCGACTGGCCATCTGGGTCCTGCTTGTCTAACCATTCATCTGGGACCTATTTGTGCGACTGGTCATCTAGGTCCTGCTTGTCTAACCATTCTTCTGGGACCTGTTTGTGCGACTGGTCATCTGGGTCCTGGTTGTCTGTCCAGTCATCTGGGACCTGGTTGTTGGACCAGTGATGTGTGACCTGGTAGGTAAAAAGACACAAGTGCAACTAATGTTACATTTTATCGTGGCAACATTTCGCTCTCCAGGATCTTTATCAAGCTGTTACAAACAATACATGTACCCAAAGGGTATATGTAGGCTTAGAGTGAGGTGTAATACTAGTTAGTGAAAGTAGTAGTAGTAATATTAGTTGTATCAGTAGTAATGCAATATGGTAGAATAATCAACTTGCACCTGTGTAAAATCTTATAAAAGCTATTACTTGGGTAGCATAGAAATAGGTAGACAAATATTTCTGTTAGTGGTTGGATCTGAGAAGGTGTGTTCCAGTGTTCCTCTTCCGTTATATACTTGTGTAGTATTAACAGCAGAGACTATGTGATGACAGGGTTATTTGATTTGAGGAGGATTTTTGCTAATACTTCAGTGATGACGAAGCTGCCTTTTTCTTGGCTTGATTGTGTCAGAAACAGCGATGAATGATGATTCAAGGCTCAAGAAATCGTAATGACACGATTGCAAACAAACCATACCCCCGGCCGGGATTGAACCCGCGGTCATAGAGTCTCAAAACTCCAGCCAGTCGCGTTAGCCACTAGACCAGCTAGCCACAATAAGATTCATCCAACTAGGTATATTTCTACACCATAGAAAGGTTAGCACAGGCACCTCTGTGACCACAAATGCAAGTTTTTACAGACGAATCTCCAGCTAGCGTGGCCGTGACGAACTCTAGCTCAAGTCCCTTCACTGCCGTCAACATGGTTTGTTTGCAATCGTGTCATTACGATTTCTTGAGTCATGTTGACGGCAGTAAAGGGACTTGAGCTAGAGTTCGTCACGGCCACGCTAGCTGGAGATTCGTCTGTAAAAACTTGCATTTGTGGTCACAGAGGTGCCTGTGCTAACCTTTCTATGGTGTAGAAATATACCTAGTTGGATGAATCTTATTGTGGCTAGCTGGTCTAGTGGCTAACGCGACGGGCTGGAGTTTTGAGACTCTATGACCGCGGGTTCAATCCCGGCCGGGGGTATGGTATGATTCAAGGCATTTACGTCTGCGGAAATTAGATTTTCTGATCACTAGTCGGGGGTCGTTGAACTTCATGAGGTGACTGGTAGAATTCCGGTGTTGTACACAGGCGTTGTACAAGTTATTGTTCCTATATGTGTCCATGTGTTGATTGAGACGCGTTTTGAGGTTCTTCGCTGTTTCACCTATATGTATTCTGTCGCGGTCTCCTCAAGGTATGAGGTAAACTCATTTATTGACTAGTTCGCGGTGGTTCAATTTTGCCCTGCTCCCTTATGGAAGTGCTGGATGCGATGGCGACTTTAGTGTTAGTTTGTGCGACTACCTTGGAAACGTTCAGTGCAACCTGGCTGTTGGGAAGAATTATAACTTTGTTGGGAGTGGTGTTGGTGCGTGGAGAATTGATGATCTTGCAGTCTTTGATGAAAAATTAAGGAAAATGTAGTTCAGTGAAGGCTTGGTGAATGTATGTACATTCCTCGTGAAGAAACTCAGGACTTCAAATTCGGTATTATGCTCTTAGGAAAAATACGATGATGATGCCTCTTTAAGTCTTAGTATCTTGACTGGAATAGAAGTGCGTGAGATGATTTTTTAGATGGCTATCAACTTTGTAAATGAGGACGCCCAGAAGAGATAGCTTGTCATTGGACTCTTCTTGTGTAAATTGATTTCGCACATGAAAACGTTTGGGAGTTATTATGAGGACGTCGTCCACATAACATAACTAAGTGACGCTGGTGGGGATGATGTTGGTGAAGTGTTCAGCTTCCAGATGTTCCATATACAAGTTGGCTAAGACGGCGCTGATGGGGGACTTCATTCCAATACCATAGGTTTGTTTGTAGAGCTTGTTATTGAAAGAAAAGCAATTGAAATTAATGCACCGTGAAAGTGTTTTCTTTTCATAGGTCAGTCTACACCAGTGAGAGACTGCCCTGGTATTACTACAATGACACTGTGTGTGGCCAGTCTACACCAGTGAGAGACTGCCCTGGTATTACTACAATGACACTTGTGTGGACCAGTCTACACCAGTGAGAGACTGCCCTGGTATTACTACAATGACACTGTGTGTGGCCAGTCTACACCAGTGAGAGACTGCCCTGGTATTACTACAATGACACAGTGTGTGGCCAGTCTACACCACTGAGAGACTCTGCTCTGGTATTACTACAATGACACTTTGTGTGGCCAGTCTACACCAGTGAGAGACTGCCCTGGTATTACTACAATGACACTTTGTGTGGTTAGTCTACACCAGTGAGAGACTGCCCTGGTGTTGTTACAATGACACTTTGTGTGGTCAGTCTACACCAGTGAAAGACTGCCCTGGTGTTGTTACAATGACACTTTGTGTGGTCAGTCTACACCAGTGAGAGACTACCCTGGTGTTGTTACAATGACACTTACTTTGCGTGGTCAGTTCACACCAGTGAGAGACTGCCCTGGTGTTGTTACAATGACACTTTGTGTGGTCAGTTTACACCAGTGAGAGACTGCCCTGGTGTTGTTACAATGACACTTTGTGTGGTCAGTTTACACCAGTGAGAGACTGCCCTGGTGTTGTTACAATGACACTTTGTGTTGTCAGTTTACACCAGTGAGAGACTGCCCTGGTGTTGCTACAATAACACTCACACCGTGTGGTCAGTCAACACCAGTCAGAGACTGCTCTGGTGTTACTACAATGACACTCACTTTGTGAGTTTAGTCTACACCAGTGAGAGACTGGCCTGGTGTTGCTACAATGACACTCACTTGATACATTCATTGTAAACACTTAATAAAATATACATAATGAAAATCATCATTTCCATCGAAATTAATTGCCGCATTACAGTCGATAATGACTTGATACATTATATATGACAATGATATGATACATTACACACAATGATGATCTGAAATATTACACATTGTAGGTCTTTTAGAAGTATAATGTGTCAGATCTTTTTGCTGTATAATGCGTTGTTCATTACACAGCAAATGCTTTATACAGCAAAAAGATCTGATGCATTATACTTCTAAAAGACCTGAAACATTATACAGCAAAATAACATGAAACATTATACTTCTAAATGACCTGAAACCTTATACATCTAAAATGACCTGAACATTAAACATCAAAATGACCTGAAACATTATTCATCAAAATGACCCAAAGCATTACATATCAATATGACCTAAAGCATTATACATCAATACGACCTGGAGCTTTATACATCAATACTGCCTGATGTCAGCATAGTTGCTGATCCCCTGTATATGTATAGCTTATCTGAGTATTATAGTTAGTATCATCCATACGTTTTACATACACGACCCCTTTGCTAGGCCTAGTGACTAGTTTGTGTGAGGTCACGTGATGCCGTGGTGAGCCTTTCGTGCCTGGGATCCCGCTCAGTTTCCGTTAGATCGACGAAGCAGCTACAGGCAGGATGGGCCTTCTCCCCCTTCATACTCTGCTAATATATGTGTTACCATCCAACAAGTGCTTAACTCCAACCATCATATCTCCTATGAACCCCCACAACACTGAAATATTGTACATCAATATGACCTGAAGCATTATACATCAATATGACCTGAAGCATTATTCATCAATATAACATAAAGCATTATACACCAATATGACCTGAAATATTATGCATTATACATCAGTATGACCTGAAGCATTATATATCAAAATAGCCTGAACATTATATATCAAAATGTCTTGAAACATTATACATCAATAAGACGTGAACCATATTGAGCATGTTGATACATCTAAATAACCTGAAGCATTATATATCAAAATGACCTGAATCATTATACATCAAGATGATTTGAATCATTATACATCAAAATGACCTGAAACATTATACATCAGATTGATCTGATTTATTATGCACAATAAGAACTTACATTATACATTATAATTTTCTGATACATTAAAAAATATAATCATATTGTTCAGTTTAAATATTCAGTGTTGTTGATAAAGAATAATTACGACAGGTACAGAGTGACACTGGGAGGCTACAGCAGCACTAGCACCCTGGGTGACGCACTCACCAGTCAACACACCTGGGCGCTGATGGACGGTATGAGCTTCACCACTGTGGACCGTGATCACGACACTTGGTCAGATGGTAAATGTTCACGTGCTTACTACAGAGTTACTTGTACTTACTGTGACCTTCACTATGTACAATTATCTCTGTGTGTCTTCGTATATATAACAATAATAATAATAATAATAATAATTATTATTATTGTTATTATTTACAATATTTTTATTATTACTGTTTTTATTGTTGCTTTTATTATTAATATTATTATTATTAGCATTAGTAATTTTATAAAAATTATATTATAATAATAATAATTTAAATAATAAGTTACAATAATAATAATAATAATAATAATAATAATAATAATAATAATAATAATAATAATAATAATTTTATTAAAAATCATAATAATAAAAAATCATTAAAATTATGATTGTAAAAATAATACTAATGATAATAATAGTTTCAGTAATTATGGTTGTAATAATAATAATAATAATAATAATAATAATAATAATAATAATAATAATATTATATTATTATTATTATTATTATTATTATTATTATTATTATTATAATTAATTTAAATAACAATAATAATAATAATAATAATAATAATAATAATAATAATAATAATAATAATAATAATAATGATAATAATAATAATAATAATAATAATAATAATAATAATAATAATAATAATAATAATAATTAATAACTATAATAATAAAAACTATAGTAAAAATAATAATAACAATGAGGTCAGGTGTAAACAATAAACGCGTCGGCGAGGCCTCAGTCGTTTTTGTGAATTATCGCTGTTTTTTGTGTGTATGTGTGTGTGTGTGTGTACTCACCTATTTGTGGTTGCAGGGGTCGAGTCTTAGCTCCTGGCCCCGCCTCTTCACCAGTTGCTACTGGGCCCTCTCTCTCCTCGCTCCATGAGCTTTATCAAACCTCGTCTTAAAACTGTGTATGGTTCCTGCCTCCACTACGTCATTTTCTAGGCTATTCCACTGCCTTACAACTCTATGACTGAAGAAATACTTCCTAATATCTCTCTGACTCATTTGTGTCTTCAACTTCCAATTGTGGCCTCTTGTTTCTGTGTCCCCTCCCTGGAACATCCTGTCTTTGTCCACCTTGTCTATTCCACGCAGTATTTTATATGTCGTTATCATGTCTCCCCTGACCCTCCTGTCCTCCAGTGTCGTCAGGCCGATTTCCCTTAATCTTTCTTCATAGGACATTCCCCTTAGCTCTGGAACTAACCTTTTCGCAAACCTTTGTACTTTCTCTAGTTTCTTGACGTGCTTTATCAAGTGCGGGTTCCAAACAGGAGCTGCATACTCCAGTATGGGCCTGACATACACGGTGTACAGTGTCTTGAACGATTCCTGTATGGGCCTGACATACACGGTGTACAGTGTCTTGAACGATTCCTTACTAAGGTGTGTGTGTGTGTGTGTGTGTGTGTGTGTGTGTGTGTGTGTTTTTTTTTGTGTGTGTGTGTATGTTTGCGTGTGTGTGTGTTTTTGTGTGTGTGTGTGTTTGTGTGTGTGTGTGAGTACTCACCTAGTTGAGGTTGCAGGGGTCAAGTCCGAGCTCCTGGCCCCTCCTCTTCACTGATCGCTACTAGGTCACTCTCCCTGAACCGTGAGCTTTATCATACCTCTGCTTAAAGCTATGTATGGATCCTGCCTCCACTACATCGCTTCCCAAATTATTCCACTTACTGACTACTCTGTGGCTGAAGAAATACTTCCAAAACATCCCTTGACTCATCGGGTTCTTCAACCCCAAACTGTCTCCCCTTGTTCGTGTCCAATCTCTGGAACTCCTGTCTTTGTCCCCTTGTCAATTCCTTCAGTATTTTTTGTTGTTTTTTATCAGTCCTCCCATCTCTCCTGTCCCCCAGTGTCGTCAGGTTGTTTCCTTTAACCTCTCCTCGTAGGACAACTCTTAGCTGGGGACTTCTGTTGAAAACCTTTGCCTTTTTAGTTTTTTACGTGCTTGAAGGTGTGGGTTCCAAACGGGGCCCTACCCCAATTGGGGGCCTAACGTACACGGTGTACAGGGCCCTGAACTTTCCCCCTTATTAAGGTCGGAATGTGTTCTGGGGTTTGCTAGGCGCCCATACTGCAGCTTTTATTTGGTTGATGTGCGCTTCGGAGATGTGCCTGGTTTTAAAAACCCCACCCAAGTTTTTTTCCTTTGAGGAGGTTTGTAGTCTCGGGCCCCCCCAGATGTACTCTTCTGGGGTCTTCTTTTGCCTTCCCCAATTTTCATGACTTTGCACTTGGTGGGTTGAACTCAGGACCCAATTGCTGGCCCGGGTCTGCCCCTGCCCAATCCCTTTGTAGTTCTCCCTGGTCTTCGATCGAGTGAATTCTTCTCATCAACTTCACGCCATCTGCAAACAGGGACACCTCAGAGTCTATTCCTTCCGCATGTCGTTCAAAATACCAAAAACAGACGGGCCCTAGGACTAAAACCCTGGGGGGACCCCGCGGGTCACAGGTCCCCCACTCTGAACCTCGCCCCCGTACCCCGACTCGTGCTGTCTTCCTGACAAATATTTTCCCGATCCATTGTAGTGCCTTTCCCTGTTATCCCCCGCTTGGGCCTCCCGTTTTTGCACCAATCTCTTGTGGGAAGTGTCAAAACGCCTTCTTCAGTCCAAAATATGCAATCCACCCACCCCTCCTCTCTTGTCTTACTGCTGTAAAACCATGCATAGAAATCCCCGAGGTTTGGAAAAAGGATTTCTGTCCCCAAAAACCCTGTTGGTGCTGTTAGAGATCATTCCTTTCAGGGTTCCCCATCTTTCCTATAATCTTCTCCTAATTTTGATACTTTTACTTGTCGTGACACTGGGCGTAGTTTAGTGCTTCATGTCGTCTCCTTTTTTTAAAGATTGGGGCTACATTTTTCTGTCTTCCCGCCCCGGCAATCTCCCTGTTTTGATAGATGTATTTAATATTGTTGTTAGGGGTACACATAGCCCTCTGTCCCTCTTCAAAACCCCTGGGGAGATGTTATCTGGGCCCCTTGCCTTTGAGGTTCTGCTCACTCGAAGCTCTTCATTCTTCCTCGATTTGTGCACTGTGTCCGCACATAGTGGGTGCCCCCCTCTCCGTCTTTCTGGAGCCCCTTTTGTGTTGTGTGTGTGTGGTTTTTGGTGTGTGTGTGTTGTGTGTGTGTGGTGTGTTGGTGTGTGTTTGTGTGGTGTGTGTTGTGTGTGTGTGTGGTGTGTGTGGTTGTGGTGTTTGGTTTTTGTTTGTGTGTTTGTGTGGTGTGTGTGTTTTTGGGGTGTGTGTGTGTTTGTGTGTGTTTGTGTGTGTTGTATGTGTGTTGTGTGTGGTGTGTGTATGTTGTGTGTGTGTGCGTGTGTGTGTTGTAGTGTGTGTATGTGTGTGGTGTGTTGTATGTGTTGTGTGTGTATTTGTGTGTGTGTTGGGGTGTGTGTGTGTGTGTGTGTGTTTTTACTCCCTATTTGTCCCACCTATTTGTGGTTGCAGGGGTCGAGTCCTACCCCGGGCCCCCGCCTTTCCCCGGTTGCTACTAGGCCCTCTCTCTCCCCGCTCCATGAGTTTTATCAAACCTCGTTTTAAAACTGTGTAGGGTTTTCCTGCCCCCACTACGCTTTTTTCTTGGCTTTTCCCACTGCCTTCAACTCTAGACTGAAGAAAATCTTCTACTATTCTCTGACTCATTTGTGGTTCAATTTCCCAATTTGGGGCCCTCTTGTTTCTGTGTCCCCCCCCGGGAACATCCTGCCTTGTCCCCCTTGTCTATTCCACGCAGTATTTTTAGTCGTTTCATGTCCCCCCTGCCCCCCTTCCCCCCAGTGTCGTAGGCCGATTTCCCTTAATTTTTCTTCATAGGACATTCCCCTTAGCTCGGGAAAAAAAAAAAAAACCTTGTTGCAAACCTTTGTATTTTCTCTAGTTTCTTGACGTGTTTTATCAAGTGCGGGTTCCAAAACAGGTGCTGCATATCCAGTAGGGGCCTGCATACACGGTGTACATTCTTGAATGTTTTCCTTTATAAGGTACGGAATGCTGTTTCAGGTTTGCCAGGCGCCCATTGCGCAGCGTATCTGATTGAGTGTGCTTCGGAACATGCTCGGTGTTAACTCACCCCAAGACTTTTCTTGGGGTTTGCAGTCTTTGGCCCCCCTAGCCTTATTGTCTGTGGTTTTCTGTCCCCTTCCCCATCTTCTGCTTTGCATTTGGCAGGTTTAAAATTGAGAACCCTTTTGCGGGAAACCAGGGTCCAGTCTGCCCAGGTTCTTTGAAGTCCGCCGGGCCCTCATCAGATTTAATTCTCCTCATTAACTTCACATCATCTGCAAAGGGGGACACTTCTGGTTAAACCCCTTCCGTCTTTGTCGTTTAAACAATACCAAAAATAGCACGGGCCCTAGGACCGCCCCCTGTGGGACCCCGCTGCAAGGTCCACGTGAACATCATTACGTCCCATGATCGTTTGTTGCCTCCCGTGGGTTTTTCTCTGACCTTTGCAGTCCCCTTCCCTTTTTAAAAATGCGCCTGAGCTCTGTGTGTGTGTGTGTGTGTGTGTGTGTGTGTTTTGTGTGTGTGTGTGGGGTGTGTTGTTTGTTAGTTAGTTAGTTACCTTTTTGTCCTAGGCACATGTGTTTAGACATAGGCCGGGGGTTGTGTGTTTTGTGTGTGTGTGTGGTGTGTGTTGGGGTTTTGGGGTTGTGTGTGTGTGTGTGTGTGTGTGTGCGTGTGTGTGTGTGTTTGGTGTGTTGTGTGTGTGTGACTCACCTAGTTGTACTCACAGTTGGGGTTTTGCGGGGGTCGAGTCCGAGCTCCGGGGCCCCGTCTTTCCTGATCGTACTAGGTCACTCTCCCTGAGCGTGAGCTTTATCAACCTTGCTTAAAGCTATGTTGGATCCTGCCTCCCCTACATCGCTTCCCCCAAATATTCCCTTTCTGCTACTCTGTGGGAAGAAATACTTCCAAAATCCCCGTGTTCATCTGGGGTTTTTACTCCCTGGGTCCCCTTGGGCTTGTTCCCTTAACTCCGTTTTTTACCTTTCAATTTCCCCTATTTGAGTCGGGAATTTTCCCCCATTTTTTTAGGGGGCAGGTTTTTTTTAACCCTTTGGGGGGTGCAAATCTTATTGGCTAGTTTTTTTTCGCCTTTTATTTTTCCGTTTTCCCTTGCTTGGTGTGTGGGTTCCAAACGGGGCCCCATACCTTTGGGGGGCCCCGTCAGGTGTCGGGGGCCTGACGTTTTTTGTTGGGTTTTTGTTTGAGGTTTTTTGGGGGCCCCCTATGCTGCAGCGTTTTTTGGGGGGGTGGGCCTTCGGGGATGTGCCTGGTGTTATACTCACCCCAAAATTTTTTCCTTGAGGAGGTTTGTAGTCTCTGACCCCGATTTTTCTCCGTCTGCGGGCCCTTTTTTGCCCCTTCCCGTCTTATGACTTTGACTTGGGGATTTAACTCCCGGAGAATTGCTGGCCCGGTTTCGCCTGTCCAGATCCCTTTGTAGTTCTCCCGGGTTTTCTTCGATCGAGTGAATTCTTCTCATCTTTTTAAAAACGTCTCTGAAAAAGGGCACCTCAGAGTCTTTTCCCTTCCGTTGTCGTTCCAAATACCAGAAAACCCAACCGGTCCTGGGGACGGGAAACCCTGCGGGCCCCCGTGGTCACAGGGGGCCCATTTGGGCCCACCTCGCCACTTTACCAGGGACTCGCTGCTGTCTTCCTGAAAAAGTTTTCCCCTGATCCATTGTAGTGCTTCCCTTTTTTCCCCTGCTTGGTCCTCCATTTTTTGCCCCAAATCTTTGTGTGGAACTGTGTAAAAAACGCCTTCTTGCGCCCAAAAAAAAAATGAAATCCACCCCCCCCTCTCTCTCTTGTCTTATTGTGTCACCATGTCATAGAACCCCAGTGGGTTTTGTGACACGGGGTTTTTCCCTTTCCCTGAAACCATGTTGGCTGCTGTTGATGAGATCGTTCCTTTTTTTGGTGTTCCCCCATTTTTCCTGATAATCTTCCCCCATGTTTTTTGAATACTATACATGTCAGTGACAGGTCTGTAGTTTAATGTTTTTCGTGTCGCCCCTCCTTTTTTTAAAGGTTTGGGGGACTAATTTGCTTTTTCTTGCCTCAGGAAATCTCCCTTTTTCGATGGGATGTATTGAATATTGTTTTTGGGGGTTAACTTAGCGGCCTCTGCTCCCTCTCTAAAAACCCCTTTGGGGAGATGTTATTTGGCCCCATTGCCTTTGAGGTATTTAGCTCACTCAGAACCCTCTTACTTCTTCCTCGGTTGGTTGCACTGTTTTTTCCAGCACTTGGTGGTTTTGCCCCCATTCCGTCTTTCTGGAGCCCCTTTTCCGGGGGGGTCTCCTTTTTAAAAACACTTTTTTGGGAATTTCTTTTTGATTTCTTACTTTACTTCACGGTATTTTTTTGTTGTTTTCCCCCTTCCTTCCTTCCTTAGCCTGATTACCTGGTCCTTGACTGTTGTTTTCCTCCTGAATTGGCTGTTAAAAACAGTTTGGGGTCAGATTTGGTTTTCGTTTGCTATGTCATTTTCATATTGCCCTTTGGGGCCTCCCCCCTTTTATCTGGGGCATATTGGGTTTCTGGCTCTAAAATTTTCTCCTTATTCTTGGGCCCTTTTTCCCTTTTATATTTTTTTCCTTTCCCCTTAAAACACTTGGTTTTTGCCCCCTGCCCCTTTTGGGTAAACCAAGGGCTCATCCTGGTTTTTCTTTACCCCTGTTACCCTTGGGTAAAACTCCCCTCACCCTCTTGAAATTTTGTTCCCCACAAAATTCCTTTTCCATTAACGGGCTTCCCGGGCCATTTTCTCTGTCCCACTAAACCCCTTCGTTCGGGGTATTTCCTCTTTCCTGTGAAAGCCCCCTTTTTTTGTAGTTTCGCTTCTTTTGTCCTGGTTTTTTGTTCTCCCTCCACTTGTAGCTCTACTGTTTTTTCCCGGTTTAAAAACCCACTTTGGCCCACGGGCCCCAAGGGGTTTTTCATAGTGATGCCCTGGGATATTTTCCTACTAAAGGTGAATATAATCCGGGCCTTGCTGGTTCACCTTTCCTCTCTCTCTTGTAGTGTCCCTTACGTGTTGGCAAAATGAATTTTTCCAGTACCACCCCCATCATCTTAGCCCCCCCATGTATCTTGGCCCCCATTGGGCCCAAGT
>NC_069404.1:50063746-50085989 GCF_026875155.1 Cherax quadricarinatus
TTTTAGGATAGGGGTGTAGTGGACAGGGGTTATTTGTTGCAGGGGGTTTTTTTAGTGACAGGGGTGTATTGTAGTGAAGGGTTAACACTTTGGTGATTTTGGTAAAAATTTACATGGTGTACTGTTTTGATGGCCCTGTTAGTGAAAATGAATATTATGACTTAAATGTCAGTGCAGTTTTAGGGTTAATATGTTTTACCGGGAAAAAGAGACAGTCTTTGTGCTATACACCTCCGGCGGGGAAATTATGTCAGTGCTTGCCCCTCACGCCCTTTCCACGCCCAAAACACTGACCTCGAACCTTTTTTTTGCTGACTTTGATTAAAAACATTTTTCATTCATGTTTTCCCAATCAAAGTCCGAAAGCTAAAAAAATTAAACTTTCTTGACATTACTTAAAATTTTCTCTTCCGTACCCCACTTTAAAATTCTAAACAAGTCAGCAAAGATTTTTAAAAAAATTTTTCTTTCTTCAAGACAATCTGAAGATGGTTTTACTATCTCCTCGACGCGAACAACATCAGATCAACCATTCGTGGATATTGTTGATTTTCCTCCCCGATAACTTGAGGGAGAGCTGCAAGACGCCCCAAAGGGGCAAATCCTCTTCCCTTACATGACTGTTTGGTTCTATTCTCTGTAGTAGTAATTTTATACATGACGCAACAGTGTTATGTTCCCTCTTGTTTAACTATTTTTACAGCTTTTATCCGATGTACTGTTCGACTTGATACCAGATTTTTGTTACAGTTGTATCAGGTAGTGGTATACACTGATTATATTAACAATAAAAACCTTGGACATATTCCTTTTAAAAGCTACAGAATTAGCAAATAAGTCGTTACTGTATAAGCTCAGTTTTATACAAGTTCTTAGTTATGACTAACCAGTCACCTTTATCCTTCCCCTTTCCCCATAAAACCGTAGATAAAATTTCCCTTTTCTGCTGTATGGTTTTTTCAATTCAGTCTAGTATATATAAAAGCACTTTTTAAAAAATTCATTTTTGAAAGATCAGAATTCTCACAATCAAATTTTTTTCCTTGTAAGTGATATAGTAAACCTGACTAGGTTTTCATAATAAAATCATGGGAAATGTCTAAAAGGAGAAGAGGAAGGGGGTGGGAGTGAGAGAAAGAGACCAAACACATGCATGAAGTTCCACAAATGATGGATAAAACAGAGTAGAGAGTTGAATATAACGAACAATATATGAAAAGCCATTTTCCCTAGGGGTTACAGGGAGGAGCAAGAGCTTTGGGGAACGTTAAAACCAAAGCCTGTAAAAATTATTAGAAGTGTAGTATTACGGACAATTGGAAACCCATAAATGTAGTCTTAATATATTAACGGAATACCCCGGTATCATAGTAGTTAACAGAGAGTGTATAGAGTGTATAGTGTATAGAGAGAATTATCAAGAGGATCGTGAAGCACCTAGAGAGAAAAGGATTGATTTGAAAAAAACAACATGTATTTAGGGAGAATAATTCCCCCCTTTTTCCAAACCCAATAAAATTTACAAAATGGCCCCAAAAAAACAAGAGAAGGGTTAAATTACACAAAGTAACTAGTACGAACTTTGGGGTAAATGACCATGCACCGGAAAAGGAACTTTGATTTAGGACTCGTTCCTCATACAGGAACTTCTTTAATCCCACATTAAGTTTACCCATACGTTGTGTATGTATCTTCTTCATATAAGAGATGGGTGGGTTGACCCGACTTCAAGAACTACAGAGAACATCTGACACAATACACCCCCAAATAAAGAAGAATTTTTTAAGAAAAGGAAACATTTGATTGCAGAGGAAGTGCTATAACAAAAAATTTAAATGAGGAAACCCCCATAATCAAAACTAAAACCACAGAATAAAAATTAGAACCCTAGAAAAAAAAACGGGAAACCCCCCAAAAATCAAAACTAGAACCACAAGAGAAAATTAAAACCCCAAATCAAAACTAGAACCCCATAATCAACAACCCCCGGAATAAAACTAGGGCCCTGGAATCAAAACTGGGACCCCAGAATTAGAACTAGAACCCCAAATTAGAACTAAAACCCCAATTAAAAACAAAACCCCTGAATCAGAACTAGGCCCCAAGAATACGAACCAAACCTCAGAATCAGAACTAGTCCCCCAAATCAGAACAAAAACCCCAAAAACAGAGCTGAACCCAAAATCAAAATAAACACCAAAATAAGAAAAAACTAGAATCAAAACTAGAACACCAAAAACTGGACTCCAGAACAGAACCACAAATCAGAACTAGAATCTCAAATCAGAACTAAACCATAAATCAAAACCGACCAGACTAGCCTAAAAACAAAACTACAACT
The DNA here is from genome assembly GCF_026875155.1 of Cherax quadricarinatus. NCBI lineage: Eukaryota > Metazoa > Arthropoda > Malacostraca > Decapoda > Parastacidae > Cherax > Cherax quadricarinatus. The sequence continues at coordinate 50,066,088 of NC_069404.1, forward strand.
CGGAATAAAAATTTGGGCCTCAAAATCAAACTTTTACCTCAGTATCAGAACTAAAAACCTCAGAGTTAAACAGAACCCAGAACAGAACCCCAGAATCAGAACTAGGGAACCCAAACACTAAAAACAGAACTAAATCTCCAAATTCAAACTAGGACCTCAAAATCAAAAAAAAACCAAAAAACGACTCCCCAGAATCTGAATTAAACCCCAATCAAAAAATTAGACCCCCAAAGCAAACAAAACCCCAAAATCTGAAAAAAAACCCCAAGTCAAACCGGAACCCCAGAATAGACTAGAACCCCAGAATTAACTAAAAAATCAGGACAAAACCCCAAACAAAACTAGGCCCTTTGAATCAGAACTGGTCCAGAAAAAAATTTAAAAATGAGAACTAGAACCCAGAACTAAACTAGAACCCAAGTTTTAAAAACCCCAGAGCAAAACTAAAACCCCGAATTTGAACTGAACCCCAGAATCAAGCTGAACCCTAGAATCAAATTAAAATTCCTGAATCGAACTAAAACCCCCAAATAGAACAGAACCTCAAATCAGAATAATGGACATTAATAATAAAAACTAGAGGCCAAAATGGGAACTAAGACCCCCTAATCAAGACTAAACTCCTGAATCTGAACTAGAACAAAGGTTCAGAACCCCAAAACGAACTAAAATACAAAATCTAACCAAGCCCCAAATAAAAACTTTAGCCCCAGAACAGAACTAAATCCCTGAATCAGAGCTACAACCCAGAATCAAACTAAACCAAAAGAACCCAAAACTAAGTTTCAGAATCGGATCTAAGACCTTAATCAAACTAAACCCGGAATCAGAACTAGAATCCCAGATAAAAACCCTAACCCCAAAATTTTAAAAAAACCCCCAAAATCAAAAGAACCCAAGAATAAAGAAAGAATTCAAACATCAGAACTCCAGAATCAGAACTAGAACCCCAAAAATCTAAACATGACTCCAAAATCAAAACCCTTTTCCCCCAAACAAAAGGACCCCAGAACAAGCTAGGCCCACTGAATTAAAAAATAAACCGCAGAATCGATCTAGAACCTCAAATCACAACTAGGTGAAGGGTTTTTTATAAAACAGTTTGAAATAGTTATGCCCAAATGTTATGCCCCCAATGTTTGACCAATGTTATGACCAATGTTTTGACCAATGTTATGACCAAGTTATGACCAATGTTATACCAATTTTTCTAAGGGAATTCCTTTGTATTACATACTGTATTGTGAACATGAAGTTATGGGGTTTAGGTATGCCCAATTCCCATCCTGTGGGGGGTGCAAAAAGATTAAAAGAGGTACAAAGGGTCCCGGGACTAATCACAAAATTTTTTATAGCTGAACAAGTTACTGAGGCGGTGAACCGTCCACACGTCTATGCCCGATCACAATTGTAAAAGAGTTTTTTAAAGCAAATATTAACAGGGTCACACACAAACACACACCACCCCAGGGCCAGGAGCTATGACCGCCCCTGCAGCCACAAATAGGCAGTCACCAATGGGAATTTATTTTCTGTGAACAAATCAGGGTAATTTTTCCCCGAATGGGTTGTAATATATCACGTCTAAAAAATACTTTGAATAAACTTGAACATTATGATAAATTGTTTCTGAAATTTTTAATTTGTCGCATTTTATAATAATGACTCAAGGGGAGACAAACCATCTGGGGAAATTTTTTCATTTCGTTTTGTCTACATCTGGGGGTGATTTAAACCCGCCAAGATCTTGTAAAACCAAACCGGGGCCGGCGGTAGTACATCCCAAAAGTCTGCTTTTTGTTGGATGCACCACGTTCCTTAGCCTTTTTGTCAATAAAGTTCGTTGAATTCTTTTCGTATTACTGTTTTTGAACTGGTAACTGACAACCCAAAATTATAATTACTCTCTCTTTGAAAGCATAATATAAACTTACCAATTTACACTTCTATATGTATTTGAAGGCCAATGTGAACGGAATCCAAGAAGGTGCATCTGACCCCCGCTTTCCCCCAATCCTACCCCAAACCTGTGTCGGCTTTTTACACAAGCATGTCACAATTTATACTTAATTAGCTGAAGCATTTATGATATAATGGAGTTACAATTAAAATGTCAACGTTCGATACATGGACGCTTTGATGCCAGGGGTAACGGCCCAGTTTTAGATGCGTGCTCCAATTTCTTTATGAGCCATCACCCGTTGACAACAGCAGCACTACCCCTGCAAACCCTGGATTAGTGAACAAACCCTCAAAATAAATAAAAAAAAATGTGAAAGAGTGTGCAGTGTACTAAGTTATCAAACAGCTTGAGATTCCTGTTTTGGCTTTAAGGCAAACTTTGGGTTTTGATTTTAAGAAATCAGGAAAAGGAAGGGGGATGAAGTTTGGAATAGGGGAACATCCCATGGAGCGGGAAGTGCATGTCATGGGTTTATACGGAGTTAGTTCCCAAATTTTTTTATCCCCAGAGGGGTTTCACCTGTGCTGAGGAAAGTTTGGTGGGGTCCTGTGCAGGGGTTTTTAATGGGCTTACCTGAGCATATTGACCTCACCTTTCTTTAATTGGCACAAAGTCTCGTTACAACAGGTTTATGTAAATGACCCAAAGTTTGATTCGTATTTGGTTACATTTTTTTCGAGACCCATTATGCAATGGATCTGCCGAACTGGCCTCTCTGTCGAGGGAGGCACACATCGTCTCCCTACGATCCCCGTTTTGGGTCTTTTTTACGATAGTTACTCCCAACGTGTTAAGATAAAAACCCCGCATGGAAATGTAAACGACTCTTCCCAAAATTTCATTTGAGCTGCCGTGAGGGGGAGCTTTTCAGGGAAGTTTAACCCATCTTGACACTCCAAGAGGGCCTTTATTGTCGTTGCAAAAGATGATGTTGAGGCCCGAAAATTTCTCACGACCGCCCCCCCCCACTCTCACGATCGAGGATTCATCGTCTTCCTCTCCTCTCTCAGGGCCAAAAGGGCTACTTTTTTTAAAAAATCTCGACAGGTTTCTTACGTCTCAATTCTCAAAGACCCAAACTTCAGTTAAGACCAAAACTCCTGGGGCCAAAAATTCAGCACATCACCAAATCCCTTCTGCCCACCATGTTGAAAATCCCTTCAGTGTTGTTTTACTGGCTGCCCCCTTTTTAACATGTTTGCCAAAGTCACATGCTGTTCAGGAAGAACATGAGAGGTTTCCGTTTCAATGTCCCACAGGGAGGGTTGTGTTCCCAAACTAGAGTGGTTAATCTTGGGAAAAGATCTGATATATATCTGATTTTCAATGAAAGATTGGCATCTGGCAAAAATAATGTTAATGCAAAGACATAGATCAAGAACAAACCCCCCTATATTTTTAGGTTCAAGGTCACCTTCAATTTTCACGTTCCAGACTGTTTAAAAAGGTGACAACAGTTGATTACCATTACGATTACCGAATTGTGAGTTAAAAATGATTTTGTGTCTTGCTTAAAATCTCCAAAATAAGAGTGGTTTAGACTAGCACAGGTTTTGGGAAACCCCAAATAATTTAAATTAGCAGGGGCAACAAGTTACATTGTTGAAGCAGATTCCCAACATAAATTTAAAAGCTATGTAATAAATGAGGGCAATTTTGGGGGGTTTTTCAGGACTCTGCCTCTTGTAAACAAAAACACAAAACCCTGGTTTCTTTTGGGGAAGGGCAGAAAATCTTTTTTTAATTGATTAATATTCCAAAATTAAAAAAAAAGTTTATTAAAAAGTTTTGTCCCCCCTTATAAACCGAGATAGTGCTTAGTTTATCAGCTAATGAAAAAAAAAAAATTTAACAGCGCACGTTACAAAATCATTAGTTATTACCCTTCCCCATGATTTCTTAAGTGCACTTCCCGTACTGGGCCTCGTCGAGTCTTTGTTTTTCAAAAAGCACGGGACTGTTTGTGAATGTTCGGCAGGTGGCACTACCTCTCACATTCCCTCCTCTGTTATCATTACAATCATCACTATAACTGTCATCACCGATACCACTACCCTCATTATATTCACTGCATTTATCACCACCATTCAATATTAACGTTAACCTGGTTATCATCACCACACTCGGCACCACCACCACTTACATTACACTCATCACTATTACTATCACCATAAACACCGCTCCCTTCGGCATGATGTTCACTATAATTATCGACACAGCTGTTGCATTCGTCATTATCAATATTAAGGACTCACCATTACACTCGTCAACTTGTTCGTCCTCACACTCATTTTCAGGATGGGTGACGGTCTTATTATTGGTGTATTCATTGGCACACACTATATATTTTTCCGTAAGCTGCTGAAGTTGTTGTTTCACTAACAACTGTTTCCTTTCCAGTACTGATATACGCAATTGCAGGTTATATATCACCAATGCAAGACTTGTCTCTACTGGAGGCATGAAGCCCCGGTCAGTTGAGCCCATGGCTCACTGACTGCTAACTCAGCTAGGCTGGTGGTGTCAACATCAGCAAGATCACTAGTGTTTATAGCAGATGTGATAGAGCTCTGGTGATGTACTCCTCCGGTTACTTGCTCAACAACATTGTTTGAAATTAAGCATGAGCGAGTATTCGGACACGAGGTATCTGGTAGGCCTTCTGCCTCATCATGGGAGGTGCAGGGTGAGGTGAAAGTCCTACAGCTGGCTATGATGTAGGCAACCCTCATGCTGCAGTCAGCATGAGCAGCATTTTACTGCAACAGTCTGTTGTTTCTTTAGAGCTTGTCATAACACTGTTGAGGAGGATGGGCCTTGGCACACACTCCAAGCCGGTGTAACTGCACTGGGCATATCCAAGCAATGTGACCCGAGTTCTGACACTTGTAGTATAGACAATGAAGCGGTCTATGTTGTTGTTGAGAAATGGTTTACCAGCTAAGGTTAGAGATTAAATATAGGGAGTACTTAGCTGATAAGACAGCTCATCGTCCACATAGCCGCCCCTGCAGACGAGGTCTTGAGAAGCTGTATCATCCACTTCTTAACGGGCTGAAAAATTATATTATGTTAATAAATTACTCCTAGGGGGTTTTATGTCAGCATATTTCATTCACTGATGGCTGACGTACGTACTTGTGTGGACTCAAAAGTCCGCACCTCATTGCCGATTATAGGTTGATTACAAACTCCTTGCAACACAAGAACTGCACAGTCCCCCGTACTACAAGAAATTTATAACCAACCTTGCTCTTGTAGCGTGAGCTATGGTGTTCTTTACACCCTCGACAGATATCGGTGACTTGATAGAAGCTGAAGTGTCCTTCGATGTCCACGTCTTCCATAGTTTAGGAATACGCACACTGGTACACTGTTCTACAAGATTTGTCTTTATTGTTCACAATCTTATCACTGAAGAAGCTGATCACACTTCTCTGTAAGTGTTTATTGTGTTTTGTGAGACACTTTGTTCACACTAAAGCATGGATTAGAGTTCTTTATTGGTTATCCTGGCGTCAGTGTGACTCTCAGTAGAGTCAAAAGTAATCTGACCTCACAGCGTTCTACGCTGTTCCAATGCCCCTCGAACATAAAGAAAAAGCTGACCTAGTACTTTTGCTTCCTTGCCACTTCCTCCATGAAGCAAAGCAGAATGCTTGATTCTTGCTGTCTTAAGCATAGACAACAATGTACACTATATTTACCATGGTAATAAAGTGGGAGCAGGATTTTCCTTAATTGTCCTGCTAAGGCAAGAGATGGACTGTCTTTTATTAAACCACACTTTGCAACACTGGACTTTGCAAGGAGCGCCGGTCGCTTGACCACGTCGCATACTTGTACTGCATCTGGGATCAAGTACTTGCTGTAGCAGTAAACAAGATTCTTGCCCCTTCTGAGAGGGCTGAGCCCCTCAGGGCTGAAAGGGGCTGAAGGGGGCTAATACTCCCTTCATGGAGAAAGTTTCTCCACAGTTGTAGTACTGCACGAGAGTAGATATAGGGGGTGGAGTTCCTTGGAGAGTCCACTCAACCAATATCAGATCATTAAGAAATCGACAAGGGTTTGCAACTTGATCTGACACCAGGAACTTAGGATCCAAGTCCTTACTGTCATTGTAGATTACAATAAACTCTTCAGATGCCCTCGGTGGAGCAGCTTGAAGTTTGTTTAGTGTATTTGTGAGTGAGAAGTTTTTCTATGAATGTTTGATTATTAGTGACAAAGATGGAGTTGTCTTCATCATGACGAAGCTTAATCTTTTTCTCCGTGTTTTCTAATGTGCTTTTAAAAAAAGTAAATTGACGTCATGCTTATTGTTGGCGAGAAATCAAGCCTAATATTTTTTGCGGGGTTGTTGTGGGCCCTCTTTTTTCTTGTGGCAAGCTTTTTTTGGGAAACCTCTTTTTTTTTTAAAAGCTTCCTTACCCTTTATATTAAAAATCCGCCTTCCCTCTCAATTCTTTAAACCCCTTTCACTTCCATAAGTCACTTTAGTGTCCTCTGCTGAAGTGAGAGGAGTCTGTTTCATTGGATCAGCAAAAACCCACTATTTTTTTCATAGGGGGGGTTGAGGAGGCCCGTACTTTCTGACTAGACAAAATGGGTAAAAGTGGCACGCAGGTCATTTGGTCACCAAAAATACTGAATACTCTTGCAAATCGTTACCCCAAATTGTAGCATTAAACCTTCTTGCACATGTGCTTTGGGAATGACAGACGAACTATCGGTGCACAAAGTTCAGCGCAAACTTACTATTCGGGTAGTAGGTGGAGAAAAACTTTTGGGGAGATACTACCACCCTCCCAAGTGACTGTAAAACAGAACCCCCTGTGTTGTTTTATATGAGGGATGATTGCTGGTGCCCTTTTACTGTCTATTAACATCAAGATTTCAGAGTACTTTCTGTACTTCTACTTACACTTGGTCACACTACACATATGTCAAGCAAAATTTTTCACACCCTCGGGGTTTTCATCTTTTTTCTTGCAGCCTTTTTCCTGTTTATTTCTTTATCTCCAGGAGAAGTGGCACAAAATTTTCCCTCTGAAAGCCATATATGTAAAAAGAGGAGACTAAAATCGGGGCAAGGGGTAGTAACCTCTTCTCTTATACGTTACAAATTTTTTTTAAAAAACGAAATTTCGGTTTTCCCTTTTGGGTCACCCTGCCCGGAGGGAACGACCAGTTTGTTAAAAAAATAATTATATTGTTTATAGATAAACTCGGGCCCTGTCACACTTAAAAAGCAGTATCTGGAGCCAAAGGAATTACCGGGTGCGCAATGCTCATATAAATTGTTCTTAAACCACCCTTTTTTTTATACTTTTTTGGCTGTCAGGTTGGTTTAACGGGTGGGTTTGAGGGGGTCTGGGTCACCAGCTCAGTTACGACTGCAGATTCACCTTTATCCGCATTTTGGTAAAGGCATGAGCAAATTAGAGCCGAGTAACTTAGTTGAAAAAAATCACCTAATGTAGATAAAAAAAAAGGTCCTTTTTTGCACACTGGCTTGCTAGGTTTCACCACACAGTTATTTACTAAATTATCACTCATACAGTAAGTCACCCCAAATTTTGCATTCTCCCAAAAAAATAGAGGGGGCAATGTTAATACACGTGTCTTTAGGCTGAAATAAATCTGTGGCCCCTTGAAAAGACAAGGGGCATCAAGTACCTATGTGGACTAAAAAAATTTGCCTCTACACTAAATTTGTAGGGGAAAGGCGATTTCCCAATGCAAAAAGAAGGCGTTGATGAGTAACGGAGGTCTATGGGGCCATTCAAACTGAAAACTTTTCCCTGTGTTTCACTCAATATATCACTAGTCACAGTCCACATGAGAGTTCTACAACTGTAGCTGCTTTAAAACGATATAGGTTTTTATATGCCTTAAGTCGGGTGAAAGGGGTACTCCTGAGTTGTTAGGCCTAAACTGAAAAATTTGAATGATTTTTTTATTTACCAAGTAAATTTTTTACAGTGTTCCCTGCAAATAGGGATCTTGGTACATAGATTCTTCAATGCTTTCCAGCCTTTGGACGACGCCTGCTTACACTAGGGGGGTCCACTGTGACCCCCACCTCCTCCTCTTCGACTCACCTGCTGCAGTAAAAAGCCCCCTCTTGGCTCTGTGTGTATTTCTTCAAGAGTGAGGGCTGAAACACGTTTCGGGTTTAAAGGGATTGTTTTCCCTCAATCTCCTCTCCCTTCCCCTTTTTCTATTTTGTTTTGGGCTGATGAGCCCTGTGTGGCAAAACGTTTCTTCAATAAATTTTCCCCATTGTTGCAAAGTTCTTAATTTTTCAGAATATCTAAAAAACGGTTATATTTTCCCTTTTTTTCTTAAGGGGGGACTGGAAAAAACCATTGGAAGGGCCTGGTCAGATGGAAAAAAGTCCACTGTGGGGTCATCATATGATTAAGACCCGATCAGGAAAACATGCCCTTTCGGAAAAACCCTCCCTAACCAAACCTTTAGTGACCTGTGAGGGCCCTCATAAAGCGTCTAAAAATCCAATATTATTTAACATTTGGGCAGCTCTTTTCCATGTAACAAAACACCTTATTTTTTTTTTCCAAAATACAGATAAATTTCCCCAAAAACAAAGCAATAATCGTAATAAAAACTTTTGCCCCATTGCTAGTAAAGTAAAAAAAGAGATGTTGGGCTGAGGGGGGTTTTAGTTCATTTAAGCAAAGGGTAATAAAAAGCGGGTGCAGCAAGAGTCATGCTGGCTCCCCTTAAAGGGTCTTTAAACCCATCGTTTGCTATAAGATAAGTTTTTGCCCTGATTTTTAACCCCAGAGGTTAGCCCCCCAGGATAACCCAAATAGGCAGTTGTCATTTTATTTCCAGTGGTTCCTAAATTTTGTCCCGGGATGCGACCTCACCATCGATAACATCAGGACATGTTTGCTTGCTAGGGAACGGGGACAAAGGTGAAAAGAAACCGCCAATTTTTCACTCTTGCCGGGGAATCGAACCCTGACATAGTGGGGAAAGATAGAGCGTTATCCCGGGCCCACAGAATTGGTTTGTAATAAATTTGGTAAAATTCCCGAAAAATTGTAAAGTAAAAGAAAAACAAGTGCAATAATGGAATTTTATTATGGCATGTTTCGCTCTCCGGGAGCTTTACAACCGTTACAAACTACATGGACACAGGGGGATAATAGGCTCAGAGGAGGTGCAATACTAGTGGTGGTAGTGTAGTAGTGTAGTAGAGTAGTGCAGAGAGTATAAAGTAATACAATATATAGAAAAATTAATTTGCCATGAGAAACGACAAAAGGCTTTTACTTTGGGGAAAAATAAAAATTGGTTGACAAAATTTTTTGGAGGTGGATAAGGGGAAAGGGCCATTTTAAGTTCATTCTCTGTAAAGTACGTGTAGTATTAACAGGGGGACTATGTGATGGGGGGGGTTTTTCTGTTTTCAGGAGGGGTTCTTGCTAAGACTTTGAGGTGGTGAAACTGCCTTTGTTTTTTGTTTAATTGTATTGAAACAGCTATTTTGAAGATTCAAGGCACTTGGTCTGCGGGGAAAATTTGTTTCGATCACTTTTTGGGCTTCCCTGAACTTCTGAATGATTGGGGTCCAACTCCACCTCCTCCCAAAAAATCCACTAAAACCCAAACCTGCCCCAACTTTGACAGACGCCAAAGAACATAAAAACAATCCATTTTCCCCCCCCCGGGGGAAAAAAGGGGGAAAACATACAAACCACATCCACCGATGGCACACTATCTGGGCTTTAACCAAAAATCCTCCCCCCAAAATTAACTTTGCTATGACAAACCTTAAATCTGTTTAAAATTTATTAGTTCAAAGTACGCTTACATACAAATTTGCACCTACTGGCCGGTCCCTTTAAGCAGAGGGCCAGATATTTTTTAGCTAAAAAAGTACCCCCCTCAAAACCCCCCCAAACCCATCCGCCATTTTGGTTATACTGCACTACAGTCCGCCTATGATTCCCCCGATGGGGTTTCCATCCTTTTCAATTCCAAAATAAAACGAATTTTCCAAAACCCTTTTATTCACCAACACTGTCTTCAGTCAGAACACACCACCCTTTGGGCCCTTTATTTTTTCACCACCTATGCTCGCCCAAAAAACTATTCTCAACATAACACTTTTTCCTTAGTCTTCAACTACCCAACACCCCAACATACCTACTAGCTGACAGAAAGCCAAACCACCGCCTTCATCACCCAGTACAACCAATTGGGCACCAATTTCTCAACTTCACAAAACCCTAAACACCTAATTCATCTCGGCCCGACTTCAATACCTTTACAACCACAGGGCCAAAGGGAAACCCGAAAACATTCTGGCAAACCCTGCCATCTCTATTTCAAAAACTAATCTCACCTGGCCCATTAAAGGGTCTGATCACATCCCAGTTCTAAAATCTCCCCAACCCCATTCATTCCAACCCCAATTCCCTTCCCCCTACAAGAACGCGATGGGAGGTTTTCAAACAACACATGCAATATTAACCCCACTATGATACAACAACAAAACCCCCCCTTTAATCGTACCAAATTGTCTCTCCAGGACACCTTTAAAAAGAGCCAACTCGCAAAACCCAAAAAAAACTCAATCACTCGTTTTCCTTTAAACCCTAACCCGAAAAAAGATAAATTTTCTGCTACCCCAACCGTTCCCCTACAAAAAAAGATTTAAACAAGTCGATTAGATCTCACTTACCTTTAAAAAACAAAAATTTCACAGCTAGACCAAGACCCCAAAAATCACTGGTCACAACTCAACAACAAGCAGACAAACAGGTTTAAAACACTTTAAAACCCTTTTGGAACTTTATCAAAAAAAAACAGAGGCACAACTCCCCAAACAAATTCAAAACACATACCCAACAAACACAAATCTCAGACCCCCCGGGTGGGCCAAAATTTTCAACACATCTGGGAGAACATCTTCCCCCCCTCACCCACCCCCCCCTAACGTTATTCAACACTTTTGGAAAAAAGAACACTGGAACATGCCAAAAACACAAAGGGAAAAAACCAGACAGCCACATAACTGACTCTCTTACCTCCCCCCAAAAATGACACTCCTTTCACCAACACAGACATTAAAACTTCCCCAAACCCTTTCCCCCCAAGGCTTTGGGCTTGGCCCAAACCTATTATCCCCAAAACTTCCTGACTCATCATTAGTTACCAAAAACCCCCTCAATGCCTCCCCTTCCCCTTTGGATACTTCCCTCCCTCTTCAAAACTGCTACTGCTTCTCCTTCCTAACCCAAAAAGACCACTGACCTAGAAACTATCGCCCTTCAGCCCCTCGAAACTTTTGGAAAATCTTTGAAAAACTCATCAACCATCGCCTTCGCAGATATGGAAAACAACCTTTTACTTTGAGGCCACTTTGGCTTAGACTCACAGATCCACACAGAGCCCCTTAAAACATTCTCAACGCATCCACATAAACACAAAAAAAAAAAAAAAGGACAGCCCCGGTTGCAAAAGACGTTGAAAAAGCTTTTGCACTGTTGGCCGAGGGCTCAAGTACAAAATCTGCATAACTTTAAAACCGACTGTCATTTCCCTAAAATCCTCTCAATTCCTAGCGGCCCTACCCTGGAATTTAAATTCCCAAGGCTGTTACTCATATTCACATAAATGCGGAGTACCCCAGGGGTTGTCCCCCCCCCACCCTACATTTTATAACTAACGACTTTCCAACACCTGTACCCAAAAACTCTTCACTTAGCCTATCAGACGAATTTCACAAATTATCATCATGCCAATAGATACACACACACAAAACACAAAAAGAGGTGACAAGAAAACCATCTGGGGAAAAAAAATGGGGATCAAAACCATGCAGCTATCACTTACATATTTTAATCAGAAAAACGTGATCCTCCTTTACCTGTGAGCTCAAACAGCTGACACCCCCACTTACATCCCCCTCAAAATCTTCCCCGTCCTTGGGGTTAATCTTGACTTTTACGCTTCCCGGACACATTCACTCAAGGGTGCAAAAAGTTTGTAAGGCCCCTTTCGGGCCCCTACAAAAGAAAAAAAGCCTTCAACGCACCAAAAATACACCTCTACAAATCCCTAATAGTCCCCTGTAACTTACTCTCCTCTAGCCCCCTCTTTTGCAGCAAAAACAAAAATTACTTAAACTGCGGTGTCCAGAACAAGGCGCTGCGCTGGTGCTTGATGTCAGATGGGGGACTTTGCCACAAGCGAGTCTTCCTTGCCCAAATTAGACACCCTGCCCTGAAACTGTCGGGAAAACGCTCATGACGACAGATAGACAAACTTGAGACCGAATGACTATGCCATCTCCTTTGACGAAAAACATTCGCAGACCCCCAAACCCAACACAACCCTTTTCTACCGTTGATGATCCTGCTCCCAACCCTATTTACAATTTTTTATTTTTTTTTTTTTTTCACACGGCCGTTTCCCCCCCAAGGGGGGTGGCCCGAAAAAGAAAAAATTTCACCCTCATTCACTCCACACTGTCTTGCCAAAGGGTGCTTTACACTACGTTTTTTTAAATAAACATTAACACCCCCCTTTGGTGCAGCACTGTATTCCCATCTCCGGGATCAAGTCCCGGGCCCGCCGGTTTCCCCCAACCCTCATAAATGTTACTTTGCCCACACTCCAACAGCACGTAATATTAAAAAAACCCTTTGTCTCCCTTCCTCCTATCAAAAGCTCAGCATGCCCGCTGGAAGTCCAGCCCCTTTGCACAAAAAACCTCCTTTACCCCCCCCCTCCAACCCTTCCTGGGCCCGACCCCTCCCCCGCCTTCTTCCACTACAGACTGATACACTCTTGAAGTCATTCTGTTTCGCTCCATTCTCTCTACATGTCCGAACCAACCTCAACAACCCTTCCTCAGCCCCTTGGAAACAGTTTTGGTAACCCGCACCTCCCCTAACCCCAAACTACGAATTCTCTGCATTATATTCACACCACACATTCCCCTCAGACATGACATCTCCACTGCCTCCACCCTTCTCCTCGCTGCAACATTCATCACCCACGCTTCACACCATAAAGAGCGTTGGTAAAACTATACTCTCTTTACATTCCCCCCTTTGCCTCCAAGGACAAAGTTCTTTGTCTCCACAGACTCCTAAGTGCACCACTCACTCTTTTCCCTCATCATTCTATGATTACCTCATCTTTCATAGACCCATCCGCTGACACGTCCACTCCCAAATATCTGAATACGTTCACCTCCTCCATACTCCCCCCTCCAATCTGATATTCAATCTTTCATCACCTAATCTTTTTGTTATCCTCATAACCTTACTCTTTCCTGTATTCACCTTTAATTTTCTTCTTTTGCACACCCTACCAAATTCATCCACCAATCTCTCCCAACTTCTCTTCAGAATCCCCCAAGAGCACAGTGTCATCAGCAAAGAGCAGTGGGGACAACTCCCACTTTGTGTGTGATTCTTTATCTTTTAACCCCACGCCTCTTGCCAAGACCCTCGCATTTAACTTCTCTTACAACCCCAATCTATAAATATATTAAACAACCACGGTGACATCACACATCCTTGTCTAAGGCTACTTTTACGGGGAAAAAAAATTTCCCCCCTTTCCTACATACTCTACTTGAGCCTCACTATCCTCGTAAAAAACTCTTCACTTTTTCCCAGTAACCTACCTCTACACCATACACTTGCAACATCTGCCACATTGCCCCCTACCACCCTGTCATACGCCTTTTCCAAATCCATAAATGCACAAAGCCTCTTTAGCCTTTTATCTAAATTACTGTTCACTTATATGTTTCACTGTAAACAACCCTGGTCCACACACCCCTACCTTTCCTAAACCCTCCTTGTTCATCTGCTATCCTATTCTCCGTCTTACTCTTAATTCTTTCATTATAACTCTACCATACACTTTACCAGGTCCCACTAAACAGATTTTATCCCCCTATAATTTTTGCACTCTCTTTTATCCCCTTTCCCTGTATAAAAAGGAACTTTTGCATGCCTCTGCCAACCCCTAGGTACCTTACCCTCTTCATACATTTATTAAATAATTGCACCAACCACCCCCAAAAACTATATCCCCACCTGCTTTTAACATTTCTATCTTTATCCCGTCAATCCCGGCTGCCTTCCCCCCTTTCATTTTACCTACTGCCTCACGAACTTCCCCCCACACTCACAACTGGCTCTTCCTCACTCCTACAAGATGTTATTCCCCCTTCCCCTATACACGAAATCACAGCTTCCCTATCTTCATCAACATTTAACAATTCCTCAAAATATTCCTTCCATCTTCCCAATACCTCTAACTCTCCATTTAATAACTCTCCTCTCCTATTTTTAACTGACAAATCCATTTGTTCTCTAGGCTTTCTTAACTTGTTAATCTCACTCCAAAACTTTTTCTTATTTTCAACAAAATTTGTTGATAACATCTCAAGGCTATTTACAAATAGCCTTGGATTCTCCGAGAGGTACCTTCTCTGACAGGTACCATTCTCTGACCCACGTTCGCCTTAGCTTTTGGGTTAAGACATGGCTCAGTTCTACACTCCTCTCTAACGCTAAACGTCGCATGTCCCTTCCTCCCCGCTCACCCCACCGGAGTTCCAACAGAAGAGCCTGAATTTCTCTTCTCAATATCTGTCCCACGATCGCCTCGCTGCTGGGTTAAGCCCTGGCTCTATTTCTACGACTAAGAACACTCCTCTCCAGCACTATTCTTCGTCTGTCCCGTCTTCCCCGCTCATCCCATTTGGGATCTTACCTGAACTTTCATTCGTTCGTTCGTTATGTACTGTTTGTAACGGTTTGATAAAGCTCCTGGAGAGCGAAACGTTGCCATAATAAAATGTCACATTAGTTGCACTTGTGTCCTTTTACTTTACAGGATTGGATTTGTCTTCAGTTGAACAGGTTGGGAGATATCTATGTGTAGTAAGGTAAATTATTATTATTAAGTTAAACACCAAACCCAAAAGGGTCAAGCAGCACCGTGGGGGAGGGATGTGCCACCTTGAGTGTCACACTGTTACCACTCCATCAACCACTGTCACTAGCGCCACCTTAGCGTCACACTGTTACCACTCCAACCACTGTCATTAGTGTCACCTTAGTGTCACACTGTTACCACTCCATCAACCACTGTCATTAGTGCCACCTTAGTGTCACACTGTTACCACTCCATCAACCACTGTCATTAGTGCCACCTTGAGTGTCACATGTTACCACTCCATCAACCACTGTCACTAGCGCCACCTTGAGTGTCACACTGTTACAACTCCATCAACCACAGTCATGTCACACTGTTACCACTTCATCAACCACTGTCATTAGTGCCACCTTGAGTGTCACATGTTACCACTCCATCAACCACTATCATTAGTGCCACCTTGAGTGTCACATGTTACCACTCCATCAACCACTGTCATTAGAGCCATCTTCAGAGTCACACTCAATATAGCGAAATGTCATCAATAAATTAAATATGAGACCAGCCAGTTATTACAACAGACCATCAGTTAATGCATTGTAAGAAACATTGTAAGAAACTGTGAGAAACATTGTAAGAAACATCTCTGTTAGATTCCAGTTTGACTGATACCAAGATAATTCTTAACTTCCTAATAAGCATTGTTTTAGCTGAAGTTTTGCCCATAGAAGAATGAACAATTGGTTTTCTGCTATTACATAAACACCTACCCAGCTCACCATTTGCAGATCCATCTATAAACCTTTGTAACTTTTGCCGTCTTGGAGAGACCATTGGAATAACATGTGTAATACAATTCTTGCTAAAAAAAAATTTCATTTCCTATGATGGAAAAATTTACCGCATTACCTGAAGTGATCGTGTCTGATAATTCAAACATAAAAGAAAAAGATTTTTGAGAATTCAGCGCTAGTAGTAAAATGTTATAGTTAAACCAACTAAACCAGGCGGGTTCAGAAAGAAGAAAAACATGGGTCACGTGATCATGAAGGTCACAGTACAGTATTGGCACTAACAACGGTGTGCCACTGGCCATCCCAGATTCACATCCATCATATAGAAATAACAATCGTCGTGGTGGTTTTCGACTCTTTCCCCATCATAGACACACCAAAGTTTAAACTTTTTCTTTGCTTATTTTTTCCATTGTCGTAAGCATTCTACACAAGATTTGCAAACCATATGAGGTGCCGGACACTTGTCTTAATCTGCAAGCGTCACTCCAAAATAAGCGAGACAAGATTGTTTTGCAAATTCTATTATTTTTCTCTCTGTTTTTGTAAAGAGTATTTGCCATAAATGTAGAAAAATGCACTGGGATTTTTTAAGGAGGTTCTTCGTGAAGAACTCGTGTTTCTCTGGATAAAATAACAAAATGAAGGTTATAATATTGTTATGTGGTCGTTGTTGATACAACTTCTCTCGTTAAATATTAAATAGTTTAAAAATAAAATTATAATCTTTATTAAAACTATCTGTACATACAAAATTGTCACTATATATATATATATATATATATTATTATATATATTTTATAAATATATAAAATATATATATATATATTATATATATATATATATATATATATACCGCGTTACAATTAAGGTCCGTGTTAATTGAGGGTAGTTATGGAATATCTCATAAAGTAGAGCTAATTTGAAAAGCCTACTGCTATTTTCTAATTCAAAAACGACAAAACGCCCTAAATACTTCAAGTATCTTTGGCAACGAATTTTCTGTCGTTGACCAGTGGCAATCACTTCACTGTCAAAATCACTTAGATCACATTTCTTCCCCATTCTGACGGTTGGTCTAAACAGCAGCTGAACATCTTGACTATGTCTATATGCTTTTAGACATTAAGGTGCTGCTGCATGATTGGCTGATTAAACATGTTGCCCAATGGAGTGCTAACTGGGTATATACCGCATGTTGCGTCTATAGGAAAGCTTCAGAAGGTGCATAACCTTTCATCAATTCATCCTCTGGCCTTAATACTTGATTTTCCTCCTCTGGTGTCCAAATGGCCCCCGCTGAAAAACACTGGACTCGAGAAAGGTCACCCTGACGAAGTCTGTCACATGGCACCAACGATGAACTCCGTCAGGTATCTCTACAATGTAAGGAAAATTTTGAAACAGAGTTTTAGAACTTATATGTCTGTCATATACTGCAGCGGTTCCCTGAGTACCTTGAGCACCGTCGATCATCGTCATTCGGAACATGGTATAAATTTTGTTGGGGCTGATTATTATTATTATTATTATTATTATTATTATTATTTTTTATTATTATTATTATTATTATTATTATTATTTAAAAAGCGCTAAATCTACAAAGGTTATACGGGCTTCTCGAGAAGGTTAATGGTACGTCATGTATCATCTATCTAATTATGATACTATGGTGCACTGCCTGCGACGAAAAGCAATGTACAAAGTACCTATCAGTTCACTATTGTCACATGACCTGATTATTTCAAGCACACCCAAAGATTCATCGACGAAAAGTGGAAGAGACTTTGTTCTCCACCTTAGTGACAATTACCCTTTAAGAAAGATTTCTGTAGAGACTATAAAAAATTATATTTAGACGCAATTTTACACAAAGGAATTCAGTCTCAATTTAGGTAATGTGAGCCATTACTATATCATTGTTCAGTACCGAGAAACGTTTACAACAGATGAGATATCTAATAGATATATGTGGGTTTGGAGTAAGAGATCGTCATTTAATTGCTTTTCTAATGTTTAAAGATGAAAAATCTGTGCAGTCGTTGGTGGAACTCAGAGCATAAAAGTGTGATGAATAAAATGGAACTAATCAACATTTCTAATATAACAACTGCGACACCCTATGTTTGCCGAAACCTGCTGGATACACAAAAGAAAAATGACGGGGCATTAACAGTATCCCAGCCGGAAGCCTCTTGTGTTTAATAATTATCAAGGATGAACCTGAAGCCTTTTGACATCATGAACGAAACTCACAACAAAGAGAATATCATAGTTCTCAAAAGAGACTATAAGTGTTCGTTGCATCCAGCAAGAAGCTGAGTATGAGAGTTATGCTGGAGCACCACCTGGAGCATCACCTTGGTCATTATTGGATGATACAGGTAATATTAGGATAACGAATAAAAGAGCAGCTTCCAAAAAGCTTGTGGATAACGCATCTCCTGCTGATGAAACTCCTAGTTCATCCACATGTATTACTGATGACAAGGATGTGTTTTAGAGTATAATGGGAAAAGAGTCACCAAATCGTAATGACACGATTGGTAATAATGTAACCTTCAAGGATTAGCTTGACCAAGTATTTAGAAATGTCGTGAGACCATCTGAGGAAAGTGTTCAAGGCGACGGTGTGTTTGACACTTATCAACAGCAGTTCATCAAAGATATGGAGAGATCTTTAAGAGGCTCCATAGAAGGCATCTGTTTTGTCAACATTCTATCTAATCACAGAATTTGACAGTGGGAATATCTTTTAACATGTGAAGAAATTAAGACGAAACCCATCAGATTTATTCTTGAAAAATCTAGGAAGGACATTAATCGATGTTACTTTACTGAACTGTGCTACCAGATGGCTGAAAATAACGCTGCTGAGGTACAGAATCCCAAAACGGTATAAGAAAATACAGACACCTGAATGTTATTTCATTCCCCTCATACTTCACAAAACGTTTCCTCCATTATTATAATGGGCGAAGTTACCGATGTTTTAATTCTATGCTTAACATTTTATCATCATATCACTGGGTGATATAGATTCAGGACAGCTACTACTGTATAGAGAACATTCATTTGCACGCAGTCAGAGCTAACTATAAAGCAGCTATATGGAACCGCTTCTGAAAGCGTAGCCAAACAGGGCCAATTGAAAGTCAATTGGATGTCTAGCCCCTCCGCCCCTGAGGCCGCATTGTTTTTATTTTTCAAATATAACAAGACTAATACCTACTTACCAACGTATTGCAAATAAGCTAAAATATGCGGATACGTGCTGTTTATAAACCAGTGAGACCATGAAGATGATAATATTAAGGATGATGGTATTGTACTGATGATTATGAGCATATCCGTCTCCTGGCCAGATTAGTGATGCTTAACTGAGTGATGCAGTATCACTGA
The DNA here is from genome assembly GCF_026875155.1 of Cherax quadricarinatus. Taxonomy (NCBI): domain Eukaryota; kingdom Metazoa; phylum Arthropoda; class Malacostraca; order Decapoda; family Parastacidae; genus Cherax; species Cherax quadricarinatus. The sequence continues at coordinate 50,085,189 of NC_069404.1, forward strand.
AGTACCTTTTGAGTTAACTTATAAAATAATTGAGATGGCGTGGGCATCAGTCGCGTATATACCAAGTAAGAGCCAGTAATAAAGGATAGTTCCTGACTATGGAACTGAACTTCTCCAGGCCGAGGGACTGACAACCTCAAATTCTACGACTTTAAGGGTGATGGACTGATTACATCGTCTTCACATCTCTACTGTTCCTGCCTACTTTCTGTATTCGACTGAAGAAGCCTACTGTGTAGGCGAAACGTTTCGGAATAAAGTTGTCTAACTGTTGCATATGTGCCTTACCTAACAATAAAGGAGCAGTGCAGTAGTCCTACTGACCCATGCTAGACAGGTCTAACCCACATCTTCCCACTCATATACTCGTTCAAACTGTATATAAAGCTACCCAACATCCTCGTCTCATTGACGCTACCTGGGAATTTGTTCCACTCATCTACAATTCTATTGCCAAACCAGAGCTTTCTGCATCCTTGAGGCTATTGCTGTGAGTCCTGTCTTGACCAGATATTTTCAGGAGAATGTTTTCTATATCTTTTTCTATTCCTGTTTTCAGTTTATACATTTCAGTCATATCTACCCTAGTTCTACGTTATCCCAGAGAATGCGAATTCACAGGAAATGTTTCTTATATATTCCTGAGAACTAGAGCCTGGTCCATGATAACAGGAGCCTCGACTGTGGCTCTTGCTGTCTTAAATAACTATTGAATAACACAACTGTAGCTGTCACTGTTTTAAGTAACTCTTTAGTAACACAACTGTGGTCTCACTGCTTTTAAAACTAAAAACCTTTCCC
>NC_069404.1:50086489-50105757 GCF_026875155.1 Cherax quadricarinatus
GGTTTTGGGTGGTTTTTTGGTTTACGAATACAAGTAACCGCTTAAGGGGGTTCCCCACCTGGTCCCCATCTTGGAGGGAAAGCACGCCCTAACCCCTTGTCAGTTGCCAAAATAACCGTTTAGATTTCCCACTGGAGGAGTCCTTACTGGTTGCCCAAAGTACCACTTTCAGTTCTACTTGTTGTAACTCTTGGTTAAGGCTTACGTTCAATGTCCTTGCTTAAGTCAGCCTGTTCTCTTGAGTTCACTGTCCTTACTTGTTCAGTGTCCTTACTTGTTCAGTGTCCTTACTTGTTCAGTGTCCTTACTTGTTCAGTATCCTTACTTGTTCAGTGTCCTTACTTGTTCAGTGTCCTTACTTGTTCAGTATCCTTACTTGTTCATGTCCATTACTTTCAGTGTCCTACTTGTTCAGTATCCTTTACTTGTTCAGTGTCCTTACTTTCAGTGTCCTTACTGTTCACTGTCCTTATTTGGGTTCAGTATCCTTACTTGTTCAGTGTCCTTACTTTTTCAGTGTCCTTACTTGTTCAGTATCCTTACTTGTTCAGTATCCTTACTTGTTCAGTGTCCTTACTTGTTCAGTATCCTTACTTGTTCAGTGTCCTTACTTGTTCAGTATCCTTACTTGTTCAGTGTCCTTACTTGTTCAGTATCCTTACTTATTCAGTATCCTTACTTGTTCAGTGTCCTTACTTGTTCAGTATCCTTACTTGTTCAGTGTCCTTTACTTGTTCAGAAATTCCTTACTTGTTCAGTGTCCTTACTTGTTCAGTTCCTTACTTGTTCAGTGTCCTTACTTGTTCAGTTATCTCTTACTTGTTCAGTGTCCTTACTTGTTCAGTATCCTTACTTGTTCAGTATCCTTACTTGTTCAGTGTCCTTACTTGTTCAGTGTCCTTACTTGTTCAGTATCCTTACTTGTTCAGTGTCCTTACTTGTTCAGTGTCCTATTTGTTCAGTATCCTTACTGTTCAGTATCCTTACTTGTTCAGTATCCTTACTTGTTCAGTATCCTTACTTGTTCAGTATCCTTATTTTCAGTACTTACTTGTTCAGTATCCTTACTTGTTCAGTATCCTTACTTGTTCAGTATCCTTACTTGTTCAGTATCCTTACTTGTTCAGTGTCCTTACTTGTTCAGTATCCTTACTTGTTCAGTGTCCTTACTTGTTCAGTGTCCTTACTTGTTCAGTATCCTTACTTGTTCAGTGTCCTTACTTGTTCAGTATCCTTACTTGTTCAGTATCCTTACTTGTTCAGTGTCCTTACTTGTTCAGTATCCTTACTTGGTTACTATCCTTACTTGCTCACTATACTTGTTCACTATCCTCACTTGTTCACTAACCTGACTTGTTCACTAGCCTGACTTGTTCACTATCCTTACTTGTTCACTATCCTTACTTGTTCACAAGCCTGACTTATTCACTAGCCTGACTTGTTCACTAGCCTGACTTGTTCACTAGCCTGACTTGTTCACTAGCCTGACTTGTTCACTAGCCTGACTTGTTCACTAACCTGACTTGTTCACTAACCTGACTTGTTCACTAACCTGACTTGTTCACTATCCTGACTTGTTCACTAACCTGACTTGTTCACTAACCTGACTTGTTCACTAGCATGACTTGTTCACTAGCCTGACTTGTTCACTAGCCTGACTTGTTCACTAGCCTGACTTGTTCACTATCCTAACTTGTTCACTATCCTAACTTGTTCACTATCCTAACTTGTTCACTATCCTGACTTGTTCACAAACCTGACTTGTTCACTATCCTAACTTGTTCACAAGCCTGACTTGTTCACTATCCTGACTTGTTCACAAGCCTGACTTGTTCACTATCCTGACTTGTTCACTATCCTGACTTGTTCACTAATCTGACTTGTTCACTAGCCTGACTTGTTCACTATTCTGACTTGTTCACTAATCTGACTTGTTCACTATCCTGTCTTGTTCACTATCCTGACTTGTTCACTATCCTGACTTGTTCACTATCCTGACTTGTTCACTATCCTGACTTGTTCACTATCCTAACTTGTTCACAAGCCTGACTTGTTCACTATCCTAACTTGTTCACGATCCTGACTTGTTCACGATCCTGACTTGTTCACGATCCTGACTTGTTCACGATCCTGACTTGTTCACAAGCCTGACTTGTTCACAAGCCTGACTTGTTCACAAGCCTGACTTGTTCACAAGCCTGACTTGTTCACTATCCTGACTTGTTCACTATCCTGACTTGTTCACAAGCCTGACTTGTTCACAAGCCTGACTTGTTCACAAGCGTGACTTGTTCACTTTCCTGACTTTTAACTTTCCTGAGTTTTCACTATCCTGACTTATTCACTATCTCGACAGAGTTCACTATCACTTGCTCACTATCTGGTCTTTGTTCGCTGTGTGGGACTGAAACACGACTGCATACCATTATAACACCTTCATTGAAGACGTGTCGGTCCACGGACCTTGACCACTTCTAATAAGGTATAGTGAATGAAGATGGTCCCTGGACCGCTAATTCTTCCCTGAACCTCGTCAACGTGTTCAAATTAAAGTCATCTCTGTTCATCATCTTCAGGGAAGTTTGCAAATTGATTTGAGTTTGGGTCACTGCGCGATCCTAAAAATTTATTCCCGTATTCCACAAGCCTAGCCCCCTCTCTACCTCGGTGTACGCACAAGCCTAGCCCCCCTCTACCTTAGTGTACACATAAGCCAGCCCCCTCTACCTCGGTGTACACACAAGCCTAGCCCCCTCTACCTTAGTGTACACACAAGCCTAGCCCCCCTCTACCTCAGTGTACACACAAGCCTAGCCCCCTCTACATCAGTGTACACACAAGCCAGCCCCCTCTACCTCAGTGTACACACAAGCCAGCCCCCTCTACTCAGTGTACACAAAGCCTAGCCCCCTCTACCTCAGTGTACACACAAGCCAGCCCCCTCTACATCAGTGTACACATAAGCCAGCCCCGCTACCTCAGTGTACACACAGCCTAGCCCCTCTACATCAGTGTACACATAAGCCAGCCCCCTCTACCTCAGTGTACACACAAGCCTAGCCCCCTCTATCTTAGTGTACACACACAAGCCTAGCCCCCTCTACCTCAGTATGCACACAATCCCAGCCCCCTCTACCTCAGTGCACACACAAGCCCCAGCCCCCTCTACCTCAGTGTTTCACCACAGGCCTAGCCCCTCTACCTCAGTGTACACACAAAGCCCGCCCACTCTACCTCGTGTACACAAAAAGCCGGCCCCCTCTACCTCAGTGTAAAGCAAAGCCAGCCCCTCTACCTCAGTGTACACACAAGCCAGCCCCCTCTACCTCAGTGTACACACAAGCCAGCCCCCTCTACCTCAGTGTACACATAAGCCAACCCTCTCTACCTCAGTAAATGCACAAGCCCAGCCCCCTCTACTGCAGTGTACACACAAGCCCATCCCCCTCTACCTCAGTGAACTCACAAGTCCAGCCCTCTCTACCTCAGTGTACACACAACACCAGTTCCCTCTACCTTAGTTAACACACAAGCCCAGCCTCCTCTACCTCAGTGTATTCACAAGCCCAGCTCCCTCTTCCTCAGTGTAAACACAAGCCCAGCTCCCTTTACCTCAGTGTACGCACAATCTCAGCCCCCTCTACCTTAGTGTACACACAAGCCCAGCCCCCTCTTCAACACTGTACACACAAGAGATCCCCGTACATCATTGTACACACAATCCCAGCCTCTTCTACCTCAGTGTACTCACAAGCCCAGCCCCCTCTACCTCGGTGTACACACAAGCCCAGCCCCATCTACCTCAGTGTAAACACAAGCCCAGCTCCCTTTACCTCAGTGTACGCACAATCCCAGCCCCCTATACCTCAGTGTACACAAAAGCCCAGCCCCCTCTACCTCAGTGTACACACAAGCCCAGCCCCGTCTACCTCAGTATACATACAAGCCCAACCCTCTCTACCTCAGTGTACACTCAAGTCAGCTCCTCTACTTCATTGTACCCCACAAACCCACCCTTCTAAATCAGTGTACACACAAGCCCAGCCCCCTCTACCCAGAATACACACAAGTCCAGCCCCCTTTAAACCTCAGTGTACAAAACAAGCCTAGCCCCCCTCTACCTCTAGCAGATTACTTAAAGTTATTTAGAAGTATAAGTAACAGGATTTGAATTTGACATGGACCTGCCAAGTATGGGCCAATAGGCCTGGTAGGTAAGATACATAGACAAACAACAGTTGGGCAACTTTATGCCAAACTTTTGCCTATGTGTCTCACCTACCAACCTGTCAGTATTGTAGACCATTTTGATATTCGCCAGTAGGCCTGGTGCAGTGTTCCTCATTTTTTTTATTCTTATGAATCGTTGTTGCTTGGAATTAGGGTAATCATTCTCTTAGCCTATCTTTTATCAAGGCTGACGGACTGATCACCTCAGACTACCTCTACACTTCGTCTATGGTGTCCAGGATTGTAAATTCCCATCTTTTGTATTTGACTTATGAACCCTGCAGCGCAGGCGAAACGTTTCGTCACTGAAGATATTTAGGCGTTGCATATGAGTGTTACTCATCACTCCAAAACATCACCAGTAACAGCATCTTTATGCCAGACTAAACACTATTTTAGCAATTTTTTTTTCAATAAATTACCCGTCTTCTACCGAGGCATAGTGACCCGAAAAAGAAGACAACTATAAAATTTACCTTTCTGATAATTCCCACAGTCATTAGATTTACGACTCATGTCAGGAGACATTCCTTGAGCTCAGTGACCCACACGAGCTTAGCACCTCATAAAAATATTCATAATCATGACTAAGGAACGAACACAAACATAGACTTACCGCGCCTATTATCACAGGAAAAACAGCAGAGTACCTCAGTGTCGTCATTGTAAAAACTGTCGGTGCCGTCTCCACAACAGTCACCGCTGTCACAGCAGTCACCACAGTCACAGTCCCCACAATCATTCCCCACAGTCACAATCCACACTGTCACTCATGATGGAAAAGCAAGGCAAGGCTCAAGGCAGATACTTAAAATTATATCAGTATTGCAGAAGGCAGAAATGAGCACGTGAAGAATAAAAAGGCATAATACTGTGACTGGAACAATGTGCAAATAACCCGTACTTAGGAGACTCAAACTTTTCGGTCGGTCTTGGACCATTAACTAGTCACACGGAGAAGCACGAGAAGCGCTTCTATGTGTGACCGGTTAAGGGTCCAAATCGGACCGAAACTTTGTCACAGGTTTCAGTCACCTATGTGCGGTTTATTTGTGTATGAATACGTGGTAAGGATTTGGTACGGGTGGAGGATATTTTTCGGGGACGAGGCAAAAGGGGCAGAGATGGAAAGGAGGGAAATGGCAGGTGACAGACGAATATGGGTGGGCAGGGGACCCAAACCGTCCCTGTAGGCGATGTTTTTGAGAAGCTGTCGTATGCACTCAAAGGGTTTTAGTAATACTGTGCTTTTACTGTTTGAGGTTCTTTATTACCAAAACTGTCCCATAAAACAGTAAAATACCAGATATTAATTACTGAAAAAACTGAGATACAATGTACAGTTTATAAAGTGATTAAAGTTATGGAAGATGTTTAGTTTTATAAGAGAGTGAGAGCCACAGGTTTAAGAAATTAAAACATAAGAAGGGAAGGAAAACGCAGAAAGGCCACTGGGGGCCCTTGCGAGGCCAAGCCTAGTTCCCCCGGCTATAAGCCAATTGCCCCCAATATCGTTCCGGTAAATGACTTAAGATAAAGAACCGATGAAAAAGAAAAATCCAAAAAACAATCAAAAAAATCCAAAAAAAAACCCCAAAAATTTGGTTTAAGGATTGGGGGTTTTTTATATCCAAACCATTAAAAAATAAAATTTTATAATTGAATTGAATTTTCCCAAATTAAAAAGTGGGTTTTAGGTTTATTTCGACACTATTTTTCCCCTTTTTTTTTTCTTTTTTAAAATTTTTAAAAACCCCAATATTTCCCCCCCTAAACTCTTTCTAAAGTGAGTTTGGGCCCCTTTAAACCTAAAATTTTTTAAATGGGTTTTTGTCTCTTTTTTAACCCCAAAAAAAATTTTTTTTAATGGTTTTAAAAAGTTAAATTTTTAAAAAAATAAAAATTTTAAGTTAAAAAAGGGGCCCCCAATTTTAAGGGTTTTTGTTAACCCAAATTTTTAGCTTTTTTAAAAAAGTTTCCTTAAATTTGGGTCCCTTGGAATTTAACTACCCCCAAAATTTTGGGGAAACCCCAACCCTTTTATTTTCCCCCGGAAGGGTCCAAAAAATTCGGGCCAAAAACCCTTTTAATTTTTCGTCAACCAACTTTAAATTTTTAGAATAATGTAAATTTTTTTCCCCGGTGTGGAAAAAAATTATCCCCGGGGGCCCCGAGGCAAAGGACCCAGGTTTGGAAGAAAATTCCATTTTTCCGACGAAAAATTTGGGTTCAACAACCTCCCCTTTGGGGATGTTTTTGGGGAAGCTGCCCCGCTGCCCTCGGTTTTTTTTATCCCTTTTTTGTTTTTTTTATTTTGGGGTCCTTTTTTCCCAATTTTTAAACCCCCATTTAACCCTTTTTTAACCCCAATCCCAAATTTAATTTAAAAAATGGGATTCCCCAAATGGTTTTAAAGGTTTTTTAAATTTAAATGGAAGATGTTTTGTTATTTTTCCAAAAATTTGGGCCAAAGTTGTGTTATTTAAAGAGTTAATTAAAACATGACAGTTACAGTTGGGGTTTTCAAGATTTATTTAAGACAGCAAGAGCCCAAAACGGGGCCTCTTGTTATCATGGACCAACCTTTTGTTCTCAGGAAAAATATAAAAAACCTTTCCTGTGTTTTGCATTCTCTGGGAAAAAGTAAAACCGGGAAAATTTATGACTGAAAGTAAAAAAATTGAAAAACGGAATAGAAAAAGATTTTAGAAAACTTCTCCTGAAAATTTTTTGGTCAAGACGGGTGCCACAGCAACGCCTAAGGAACAGAAAGCCTGGTTTGGCAATAAAAGTTTTGATGATGGACCTTTTTCCCCCGGGAAAGGGGTCAAGGGAGACGGGGGATTTTTGGGTTTAGAAAAAAATTTTACTTTGAAACGAGTAAAAGAGTGGGAAGATGTGGGTCAACCCTGTTTAGCATGGGTCATTTTGGGGACTACTGCAGTGCCCCTTTTATTACTGGTTTCTTACTAGGGTATATACGTGATTTGGATGCCCACGCCATCTCAATTATCTTTAAGTTATCTCAAAAGGGGACTTCGTGTATGCTAAACTCTTTAAAGAAACATAGTCGGGCCGGAGACGGATATGCCCCAAATATCATACAATTTTCATCACCCTTTTTAATATGATCATCTTATGGTCCCCACTGGTTTTATAAACAGCACGTATCTGTATATTTTAGCTTATTTGCAATACGTTGGTAAGTAGGTATTACAGTCTTGTTATATTTGAAAAATAAAAAACATCTAACTGACTTCCAATTGGCCCTGTTTGGCTACGCTTTTAGAAGCGGTTCCATATAGCTGCTTCATAGTTAGCTCTGACTGCGTGCAAATGAATGCTCTCTATACAGTAGTAGCTGTCCTGAATCTATATCACCCAGTGATATGATAAAATGTTAATGGAGGAAACGTTTTGTGAAGTATGAGGGGAATGAAATAACATTCAGGCGTCAATATTTTCTTATACCGTTTTGGGATTCTGTACCTCAGCAGCGTTATTTTCAGCCACCTGTTAGCACAGTTCAGTAAAGTAACATCGATTAATGTCCTTCCTAGATTTTTCTGCTACTCTGCAAGACGCTATTGTTCAGGAATAAATCTGATGGGTTTTGTCTTAATTTCTTCACATGTTAAAAGATATTCCCACTGTCAAATTCTGTGATTAGATTGGATGTTGACAAAACCGATGCCTTCTGTGGAGCCTCTGAAGATCTCTCCGTATCTATGATGAACTGCTGTTGATAAGTGTCAAACACACCGTCACCTTGAACACTTTCCTCAGATGGTCTCAGGACATTTCTAAATACTTGGTCAAGCTAATCCTTGAAGGTTACGTTATTACCAATCGTGTCATTACGATTTGGTGACTCATTTCCCATTATACTCTGAAACACATCCTTGTCATCAGTGATACATGAGGATGAACTAGGAGTTTCATCAGCAGGAGATGCGTTATCCACAAGCTTTTTGGAAGCTGCTCTTTTATTCGTTATCCTAATATTACCTGTATCATCCAATAATGACCAAGGTGATGCTCCGAGGTGGTGCTCCAGCATAACTCTCATAAATAACTAAAAGGCACAATACCGTGACTGGAACGATACACAAATAACCCGCACATAAAAGAGAGGAGCTTACGACGACGTTTCGGTCCGACTTGGACCATTGACAAAGTGTGACTTTGTCAATGGTCCAAGTCGGACCGAAACGTCGTCGTAAGCTTCTCTCTTTTATGTGCGGGTTATTTGTGTAACTCTCATACTCAGCTTCTTGCTGGATGCAACGAACGCTTATAGTTCTTTTGAGAACTATGATATTCTCTTTGTTGTGTGTTTCTTCATGATGTCAAAAGGCTTCAGGTTCATCCTTGATAATTATTAAACAAAAGAGGCTTCCGGCTGGGATACTGTTAATGCCCTGTCACTTTTGTTTTGTGTATCCAGCAGGTTTCGGCAAACATAGGGTGTCGCAGTTGTTATATTAGAAATGTTGATCAGTTCCATTTTATTCATCACACTTTTATGCTCTGAGTTCCACCAACGACTGCACAGATTTTTCATCTTTAAACATTAGAAAAGCAATTAAATGACGATCTCTTGCTCCAAACCCACATATATTTATTAGATATATCTCACCTGTTGTAAACACGTTTCTCGGTACTGATCGATGATATAGTAACGGCTCACATTACCTAAACTGAGACTGAATTCCTTTGTGTCAACTGCAGTCTAAATATATTTTTTTATAGTCTCTTCAGAAATCTTTCCTAAAGGATAGTTGTCACTAAGGTGGAGAACAAAGTCTTTCCCACTTTTCGACGATGAATCTTTGGGAGTGTTTGATATAATCAGGTCATCTGACAGTGAACTGATAGGTACTTTGTATATTGCTTCTTGTTGCAGGCGGTGCACCACAGTATCATAATTTTGATAGATGATACATGGCGTACCATTAACCTTCTCGAGAAGCCCGTATAACCATTGTAGATTTAGCGCTTTTTATAATAATAATAATAATAATAATAATAATAATAATAATAATAATAATAATAATAATAATAATAATAATCAGTCCCAACAAAATTTATACCATGTTCCGAACGACGATGATCGACGGTGCTCAAGGTCCTCAGGGAACCGCTGCAGTATATGACATATAAGTTCTAAAACTCTGTTTCAAAATTTTCCTTACATCGTAGAGATACCTGAAGGAGTTCATTGTTGGTGCCATGTGACAGACTTCGTCAGGGTGACCTTTCTCGAGTCCAGTGTTTTCCAGCGGGGGCCATTTGGACACCAGAGGAGGGAAATCAAGTATTAAGGCCAGAGGATGAATTGAGAGGGTTATGTACCTTCTGAAGCTTTCCTATAGACGCAACATGCGGTATATACCCAGTTAGCACTCCATTGGGCAACATATTTAATCAGCCAATCATGCAGCAGCACCTTAATGTCTAAAAGCATATAGACATAGACAAGATGTTAACTGTTGTTTAGACCAACCGTCAGAATGGGGAAGAAATGTGATCAAAGTTATTACCACTGGTCAACGACAGAAAATTCGTTGCCAAAGATACTTGAAGTATTTAGGGTGTTTTGTCGTTTTTTAATTAGAAAATAGCAGAAGGCTTTTCAAATTAGCTCTAGTTTATAAGATATTCCATAACTACCCTCAATTAACACGGACCTTAATTGTAACGCGGTATATGTATATATATATATATATATATATATATATATATATATATATATATATATATATATATATATATATATATATATATATATATATATATTATATATATATATATATAGTGACAATTTTGTATATACAGATAGTTGTAATAAATATTATAATTTTATTTTTAAACTATTTAATATTTAACGAGAGAAGTTGTATCAACAACGACCACACGACAATATTATAACTTTCATTTTGTTATATTATCCAGAGAAACACGAGTTCTTCACGAAGAACTCGTTTAAAAAATCCCAGTGCATTTTTCTACATTTATGGCAAATACTCTTTGCAAAAACAAAGAGAAAAATAATAGAATTTGTAAAACGTCTTATCTCGCTTATTTTGGAGTGACGCTTGCAGATTAAGACAAGTATCCGGCACCTCATATGGCTTGCAAATCTTGTGTAGAATTCTTACGACAATGGAAAAAATAAGCAAAGGAAAAGTTTAAACTTTGGTGTATCTATGATGGGGAGAGAGTCGAAAACCACCACAACGATTGTTATTTCTATATGATGGATGTGAATCTGGGATGGCCAGTGATGCACCGTTGTTAGTGCCAATACTGTGACCTTCATTATCACGTGACCCATGTTTTTCTTCTTTCTGAACCCGCCTGGTTTACCTGGTTTAACTATAACATTTTATTACTAGCGCTGAATTGTCTCGAAAATCTTTTTCTTATATGTTTGATTTATCAGACACGATCGTTTCAGGTAATGCGCTAAATTTTGACATCATAGGGAATGGAATTATTTTTTTTAGCAAGAATTGTATTACACATATTGTTCCAATGGTCTCGCCAAGACGGCAAAAGTTACAAAGGTTTATAGATGGATCTGCAAATGGTAAGCTGGTTGATGGAGTGGTAACAGTGTGACACTCAAGGTGGCGCTAATGACAGTGGTTGATGGATTGGTAACAGTGTGACACTCAAGGTGGCGCTAATGACAGTGGTTGATGGAGTGGTAACATGTGACACTCAAGGTGGCTCTAATGACAGTGGTTGATGGAGTGGTAACATGTGACACTCAAGGTGGCTCTAATGACAGTGGTTGATGGAGTGGTAACATGTGACACTCAAGGTGGCGCTAATGACAGCAGTTGATGGAGTGGTAACAGTGTGACACTCAAGGTGGCGCTAATGACAGTGGTTGATGGAGTGGTAACAGTGTGACACTCAAGGTGGCGCTAATGACAGTGGTTGATGGAGTGGTAACAGTGCGACACTAAGGTGGCGCTAGTGATAGTGGTTGATGGAGTGGTAACAGTGTAACACTCAAGGTGGCACATCCCTCCCCTACGGAGCTGCTTGACCCTTTTGGGTTTGGTGTTTAACTTAATAATAATTTACCTTACTACACATAAATATCTCCCAACCTGTTCAACTGAAGTCAAATCCAATCCTCTGGCCTGGTAAACAACGATCTACCTTCACACACTGAGTGTCCAGGGTTCGATCCCCGGCAAGAGTGAAAACATTGGGCGTGTTTCTTTACACCTGTTGTCCCTGTTCACCTAGCAAGCAAGTATGTACCTGGGTGTTAGTCGACTGGTGTGGGTCGCATCCTGGGGACAAGATTGAGGACTCCACTGGAAATAAGATGACACACTGCCTATGTTGGGTTATCCTGGGTGGCTAACCTCTGGGGTTAAAAGTCCGAACAAAATCTTGTCTTATAGCAAACGATGGTTAGAAGACCTTGAAGGTGAGCCAGTATGACGTCTTGCTGCACCCGCTTCTTATTACCAGCTTTGCTTAAATGAACTAACTACCTCCTCAGCACCAGACATCTCTTATTTCACTTTACTAGCAATGGGGCAAAAGTATATATTACGTAGGCTACTGCTTTGTTGTGGTAAATTTATCTGTAGTTTGGAAATAAAAAATAAGGTGTTCGTTACATGGAGAAGAGCTACACAAGTGTTAAATAATATTGGCATTTTGATGACGCTTATCATGAGTGGCGTCACAGCGTCACGGCGTCACAGCGTCACGGCGTCACAGCGTCACTAAAGGTTAGGTTAGGTGAGGTTTGTCACGAGACAGGACATGTGTTTCTTGATGCTGGTCTTAATCATATGATGACCCCACAGCTGGAGCTTTTGGCCATCTGACCGAGGCCTTCCACTGGCTTACCAGTCCACCCCTTAAAAAAAAGGTTATAATAATAACCGTTTTATAGATATTGCTGAAGAATTAAGACACTTATGCAACATATGGGAAACTTTATTGAAGAAAAGTTTTGCCACACAGTGGCCTAATCAGTCCAATACAAAGTAGAAATGGGTAAGGAGAGAGGAGATTGAGGTAATCAGTCCCTCAACCAGGAATCGATGTGTTCAGTCCATTACTCTTGTAAGAAGTACAGCACATGGCCAGAGAGGTGGCTTGTATACTGCAGTCAGGCGAGTCGAAGCAGGAGGAGGTGGGATCACAGTGGGATCTGCCACTAGTGTAAGTAGGTCGTTGTCCAAAGGTTGGACAAGCGTTGAAGAAGTCTATGTTCCAAGATCCCATGATGTTGCAGTGTCAGACACTGTAAAATTTGTGTAAATAAAATAATCATTTCAAATTTTGCAAGTTCTAGGCCTGACTCAGGAGTACCCATTTCACCCGACTGATAAGGCATCATAAAAACCCATATCGTTGGATGGCAGCTACAGTGTTGTGAAAACTCTTATATGTGAGCTGTGACTAGCGATATACTGAGTGAAACACTGGAAATAGTTTTCAGTTTGAATGGCCCTCATAGACCTCCGTTACTCCTCATCAACTGCCCATCTTCCTTGCATTGGAACTCAGCCATTTGCCCCTATCAACTTATAGTGTAGAGGCAAATTTTGTTAGTCCACATAGGTACTTGAGTGCCCCTTGTCAGTTTCAAGGTGCCACAGATGTTATTACACTGTCCTGAAGACACTGTGTATTAACTATTGCCAGCCTCTATTATTAGTGTATGAATGCTAATTGGCACTGACTTACTGTATGAGTGATAATTTAGTAAATAACTGTGTGGTGAAACCTAGCATAGCCAGTGTGCTAACAAGGACCATATTTTTTATTTACATTAAGGTGAATTTTACAACTCAAAGTTACTCGTGCCTCTGTGAGGGAAAAGTTCAATAGATAGGAGTAGCAAAAGGGGGGGAAAATAAAAGTAAAAAAAAAGAAAAATTTTCATTGCCGGCTATTTTTTAAAGGGGGTGGGGGAAAGGGGCCCAAAACCTCCCGGCTTTTCCGGGCCCCTTTTTTCCCCCCCACCCCAAAAAAAGTGATATTTTTGGTTTTTTGCCGGTTTGCTTGTTAAGAAGGGGTCGGTTCTAGCCCCACTACCCCTTTTCCCCCCCCCTTTTCCCCCCCCCCGAAAGGTACGTGGGGGGCCCTCGGGTAAAAACAGTAAATCACTGGGACCACAGCCCCCAAACCCATTTCCCTGAAAGCCCTCCCTTTGCCTTGTTTTCCCTATGGTTTTAAAGGGGTTTTTAAAAAGGCTTCACTTTTGACCAAAAATAAACTTGCCCCAAAGTTGACTTTTGTAATAATAAACCCGTCTTTTGAGTATTGTCCCTTATCATGGAAAAAAAAAATTTTTAAGCTTTGGGGGAAACCCCTGTCAAATTTTTTCCCAGCTTGGATGACAGAGGGGGGTCACCTGTAAAATAAAACGAGAAGAAAAAAATGGAGGACTAACGCCTGAGACGTCCCCTTTTTGGATTTAATTACCTTTTGGGAAATTGTATAAAATTTGGGCAGGACGTAACCCCTCATCTTTTTGCATTTGGAAAAGGGAACCCTTGCTTTCTGTCTTTTTTGGGGGAAAAAAAAAATTTCAGGGCCCTTTTTATTTGTGAAGGAATTTACCCCAGTGGGTGTAACCAAAAACCGGGGGGACCCCCCCCCCCTTTCTTCAGCAACGGCAAACGATTTCAAAAAACACATTTTTCCCAAAACCCCAAAGGGACACCCCAATATATATCAGCGTTGAATTCAGTTTATCATTTATTTTTTCATTTTTTCTTTTTCTTTAATGTGGGGATTAATATTTCATTTTTAAAATTTATTTTTTTTTTATTTTTTTCTGTATAATAAAGTTTTTATGTTTGTCTGTTATTTTTTCCTTTTTCTTTCAAAAAATTTTCCTAAAGGGGACCCAGCCTGAGTAATACTGACGGGAATTTTAATTACGGGGCCTTGGGGGGTTAAGGCCTTCCCCCAAGGGGGGGACCTTGCCCAGGTTTTTTCCCAACTTTTCTAAATCAAGATTTAAAAACTCCACCCCAAATTTCTCCCTTTGGGGAATTTCCCCAACGCCGCTTTTACCACGGGAGGGTTACCACCCCCAAGAGAAATTTCATTTCTAGGGTAGTACAGGGAAAACCAGGTATTTAAAAGTTTTTGGGTGTTTGTTATATTTCCTAAATTTGTTTGTAATTTAAAGGGTCAGGCAAAATTAATAGTTAATTCGCCCCCCCTTTTTTATAAAGCTTAAAAACACATTGGGGGATTGACTTTAGGGACCCGAGATTTTCCAAAGGCAATTTTTTTTCATTGACTCTTTATTATATCAAGGGAACTTTTTAAAAGGACATTTCTTGATTTTTTTGGGTTTGAAAGATTGGATGGTAAAAGTGACCCTTCTACTTACTGTTTGCTCGGAAACCGGCATAGGTAAAAACCCCTTTGTTTTCATTTAATTTCATATTTTTTTAATTGAAAACCCGGGATCGAGCCCCCCCTGGTTTAATTTTTGTTTTTTCCCGGGGCAGGAAAAATTTAAAACCCCCGTTTTCTTTAATAAACCCCTTTCATTTTTCCCCCGATAGTTTAAATTAATTTTTGGGAAGCCCTTGGGGGAATTCCGTTTTAAAAAAGGGGGGGGGGGGGGGGAAATTTTGGGGGGGGGCGGGGGGGGGGGGGGTTTGGGGGGGGGGGAAAGGGGGCAAAGGGGGAAAAAGGGGGGGGGGGTTGGGGGGGGGGGGGGGGGAAAGGGGGGGGTTGGGGGGGGGGGGGGGGGGAAGGCAAAAAGGGGGGGGAAAATTGGGGGGGAAAAGCAGGGGGGTGGGGGCAAGGGTAAGGGGGTTTTTTAGGAAAAGCTTAAAAAAGGTTTTGGGGAAAAGGGAAAAAGAGGAAATTTTAGGAAAAAAGGGGGGAAGGGGGGAAAGAGAATTTGAGGAAAAAAGAAAAGAAAAAAACCCGAGAAAGAGAGGAGAAAAAGGGGCGGAAAAACCAAAAAATCTTGCCCTTTAAATTTAGGAAAATAAAAAAAACTTTTACAAAAAACCCAACAAAAAAAGGGGGAAAGGGTTAATTGGGAAACCAAATTCCCCTTTATTCCCAACTTATTTTTTTTTCCCCCCCCCCAAAAACCCAATAAAAGCCCCCCCCCCCAAAGGGGGAAAGGGGAAGAAACCCCCTTAACCCCCCAAAACCCCCCTTACAAGGGTTTGGAAAAAAACCGAACCCCTGTGATGGCCGCGACACCTGGGTACAGGTTTTGGAATGTTATTTTCTGGTAAAAGCCCCTTTAATACTATTTCAACTTTGTCGCAAATATATCATATGGGAATTTTTTTTTTTCCTACTGAAAAAAGGGGAAATCCTTAAAGATATCAAAAAAAACCCCAAATTTTTTAAAAGGAAAGATTTAGGTATGGCCCCCCTTAAAAAGCCTGGGCCCGAAAAATTTCAAGGGAGTTACAGGGAACCCCTCTTTTTTTTGTTCGACTTTTTGGGTAGGGGAGTTTTTAGGAATTTATCGCAGTTATGAATCTCTTAGAGGACTTTATGGTTTTCTGACCAGTTTCCTTTACGATCTTTTCCCCCCAGTACCCAAAAAATTTTATCAGAGAACGTTAAAACCCGATTAAAATGAGGAAGTTTTCTGAGGCTGCTGACCTGTTGGGGGGACTCACAATTCCTATAAGACCTAAGGGGATCGAACCCTAAAGGGGAAGGGGGTTTTTATCAGACCTTAAAAATTTAAAGCCCCCTAGTGGAAAAATAAAATGAAATTTCCCTTTTAAATTTTTGTTTGTCAAATTTTTGTGGTGTTAAGGGACATAAAAAAGTCCAGTTGTCCCTTTAAGAAGGCCAAAAAAGTTGGGAAAGGGTGTTTTAAAAAACTGGGAAAAGCCCCCCCACCCTTTTTGTCAGGGAAAAAGTTAATGGACCTTTAATCTACCCTTTTAAAGAAAACACGGGTGCAAAAAAAAGTTTTTAAAAACATTTTTTGAAAAAGCTGTTCCCCTAAAAAATTAAAGAAACTCATTTTCCCCTTGGGATACTTTTTAGACTACTTTGGGGCCCTACGGAACTTTTCCCCATTCCGTTTGGGGGTTTCATTAGGGTCTAAAATTTGGTTCCCCAAAGGGTTGGTCTGAAAAACTGTTTCTAAACTTTTCCCCTCCTTTCTTGCTCCGTAAATAAAAAAGGAAATGTAAAAGGGGCCCCTTCTTTTTTTTGGAAAGGGGGGGCCTTTTTATCACCAAAAATGGAAAATAATGTTTAAAGATCCTCTTTTGTAGAGTCAGGGGGAAGGGCCCCCCGAAAGTTTAGATGAAAACAATGTCCGGGGATATTCATGGGGGATTTAAAAACCCCGGATGCTACTCCGAAAACGAGGAAGGGGAAGGGGTTTACCGGTTTTAAATTGTTGTTTAAAAAGTAAGGTAATTTAAATTTATTTAAGTTACAACCCAAATTTCAGGGTTAAAATAAAAATTAAACCCTACATAGCAGCACATGTGTAAAAGAAACCCAGGGGTAACCCAAAAAAGTAAAGGGGCAGAGTGAATTATTTCCAAATTTAGGGGCCTTTGAAGGGTAACCCCCCCGAATTTTTATAAATGTCTTGGGGTTGGGGTCAGACCAAAAAAACCCGGCTTTTTCCTACTGTCCATCCTTTGAAATTTTTTCCCATTTTAAACCTTTAGATTTTTTCGAAGGACTCCCCTTTTTTCCCAAAAAACAAAGGGAATTGGGCCCCTCTTCCGGGAAAAACCAAAAGCCCCCTCTAAAAAAAAAATCAAGGGGGATCCAAAGGAAAAAATTTTCATTTTAAAAAATTTTAATATATAAAAGGTTCTTGTACAATTTATAAAAAAAATTAAAAAACAGATGAGGGTGACCCATTTTCCCAAATTAGTTGTTTCCAAAATCAAACAGAAGACTGGGTTTTTAAAATGGGGTCATGGGGCCTGCCCGTGGGCCCGGGGCATTTCCCCGGGGATCGAAAAACCTTTTAAATTTAAAAAATTTGGGGGAAAAAACCAAAAATTTTGGCCAAAAATGACCCCCAGATATTCCCCTACCTAATTTTTAGACGTGTAAAGTTTTTTCCCCAATGTCATCCCCCCGAGGGACCAGGCGAGTAACCCATGGGCAAAATGGGGCCCAACTAAAGGTACCCTTTAAAAGTTTCTAAGATAAACGTTGGTCCCTTTTTCTCCACTTTCTTCTGGGGGACATTTTGGTATGGGATTAAAAATTAGTTTTATTTTTGGGTTCGGTTTCCCCGAAGCCCCAATACCCTTAAAGACCATAACACTACAGAGGTGGCTGAAGCCCTTTTGTCCATCTTCTCCAGAGTGGGCATCCCCAGAGAAATTTTGTCTGACCGTGGGACACAATTCACATCTGACTTAATGCAACATCTATACCAACTTCTGGGAGTGAAGCCTCTCTTCACCACACCCTATCATCCCAGCTGTAATGGGAGGATTGAGCGCCAGCATTCGATTCTCAAGTCCATTTTAAGGGAACTTTGCTCCCTTAAACCTATGGAGTGGCATCGTTACCTACCCTGTGCTTTGTTTGCCATGAGGGAAGTTCCCAGTGACTCTTTGGGGTTTTCACCTTTTGAACTTCTCTATGGTAGAAAGGCCAGAGGCCCATTGTCCATCCTTCATGACTTATGGACTAATGAGGAGGTAAATGCCGAGGTTCAGTCTTCTTACCAGTTTCTCCTTGACCTTAGATCCAAACTTGAGGAGATCTCTGACATAGTTTCGAAAAGCCTAAGCTTGTCAATGGACCAGTGCAAAACCTATTTTGATTCCAAAAGTCAGAGGAGAAGTTTTAAAGTAGGAGATGAAGTTCTTGTACTTTTGCCTATCAAGTCAAATAAATTATTAGTAGCATGGAAAGGTCCATATAAAGTATTAAAAATTTGTGGGAAAGTTGACTACCTCATAGAAGTCAAGGGGAAACCTAAGCTTTATCATAATCAACATCCTTAAGAATATTACGAAGAAATTCGGTTAACTGCCTTAATAACTTTGACTTAGTTTTTCCATCACGAACTGGATACGACAACTAAGAATGTAAGGTGTGCGTAATGACACCTCTAAACTAGACATGATGAAGAACTACATGACTTGGTGACTCTTGACCACTCGGGCGCAACCAACATTAATATTAATGAATCTTTGGATGACCATAAGAGACATGAACTACTTCAATGTGTGAGTAACTTTTCAGACGTCTTTACTGATATTCCAGGTGTTACCTCCACGGTAGTCCATAAGATTGACTTAGTGACGGACAATCCTATCAAACGAAAATTATACCCAGTTCCAGTTCACCTTAGGGATGCATTTGACCGAGAGGTAGACATATTAAAACTAAAGATCATTGAACCTTCAGTATCTTCATATTGTTCACCAGTAGTCATGGTTAAGAAGGAGGATAATTCATATAGACTTGTTATTGACTTCAGAGGCCTTAATGCTATAACTCGGTGGGATGCTGAACCTATGCCCTTGATAGATAGCGATCTACACAAATTTTATGACTCTTCCTTCTTTTCAGAGATTGATATTGCGCAGGCATATCATCAAGTAATGTTAGATCCTTCTTCTAAGCAGTACACCGCTTTTCCTACACACCAAGGACTGATGCAATATAGAACTATGCCCTTCGGTTTGGTAACTGCCTGTGCTACCTACATGAGACTGATGAGAAAGGTCTTGGGTTAATATGCCAAATGTTTTCAGTTATTTTGATAACATTTACGTAATGACATCCACGTGGGGCGAACATATCCAAATATTAACATCAGTTTTGCATAGGTTACGCTCGCATGGCCTCACTGCCAAGCCGAAGAAATGCTTCCTTGGTATAACACAAGATTAGATATCTTGGACTGAAACTTTCTAATAACTCTCTGCAGCCTCTCCCCAGTAGATCAAAGCTTTATTAGAATTTAAATTCCCCAAAACCAAGAGCTATTGTGCCTTTGCTTAAAATTTTTAACAGGAAAAAAAAACCCCCCAAAAAAACAAAATTAACCG
>NC_069404.1:50106257-50125243 GCF_026875155.1 Cherax quadricarinatus
ATCTAACCAGTAACTGATAGTAAATTTGTATATTTTTTTCTTTTTGCAGGCGGTGCACCACGTATCAAATTTTGATAGATGATACATGGCGTACCTTTAAACCCTTCTCGAGAACCCCGTATAACCATTGTAGATTTAGCGCTTTTTATTAATAATAATAATAACATATATATAATAATAATAATAATAATAAAAATAATAATAATAATAATCATCCCAACAAAATTTATACCATGTTCCGAATGACGATGATCGACGGTGCTCAGGTCCTCAGGGAACCGCTGCAGTATATGACATATAAGTTCTAAAACTCTGTTTCAAAATTTTCCTTACATCGTAGAGATACCTGAAGGAGTTCATTGTTGGTGCCATGTGACAGACTTCGTCAGGGTGACCTTTCTCGAGTCCAGTGTTTTCCAGCGGGGGCCATTTGGACACCAGAGGAGGGAAATCAAGTATTAAGGCCAGAGGATGAATTGAGAGGGTTATGTACCTTCTGAAGCTTTCCTATAGACGCAACATGCGGTATATACCCAGTTAGCACTCCATTGGGCAACATATTTAATCAGCCAATCATGCAGCAGCACCTTAATGTCTAAAAGCATATAGACATAGACAAGATGTTAACTGTTGTTTAGACCAACCGTCAGAATGGGGAAGAAATGTGATCAAAGTTATTACCACTGGTCAACGACAGAAAATTCGTTGCCAAAGATACTTGAAGTATTTAGGGTGTTTTGTCGTTTTTTAATTAGAAAATAGCAGAAGGCTTTTCAAATTAGCTCTAGTTTATAAGATATTCCATAACTACCCTCAATTAACACGGACCTTAATTGTAACGCGGTATATGTATATAATATATATAATATATATATATATATATATATATATATATATATATATATATATATATATATATATATATATATATATATATATATAATATATATATATAGTGACAATTTTGTATATACAGATAGTTGTAATAAATATTATAATTTTATTTTTAAACTATTTAATATTTAACGAGAGAAGTTGTATCAACAACGACCACACGACAATATTATAACTATTCATTTTGTTATATTATCCAGAGAAACACGAGTTCTTCACGAAGAACTCTTTTTAAAAAAAATCCCAGTGCATTTTTCTACATTTATGCAAATACTCTTTGCAAAAACAAAGAGAAAAATAATAGAATTTGTAAAACGTCTTATCTCGCTTATTTTGGAGTGACGCTTGCAGATTAAGACAAGTATCCGGCACCTCATATGGCTTGCAAATCTTGTGTAAATTCTTACGACAATGGAAAAAATAAGCAAAGGAAAAGTTTAAACTTTGGGTATCTATGATGGGGAGAGAGTCGAAAACCACCACAACGATTGTTATTTCTATTGATGGATGTGAATCTGGGATGGCCAGTGATGCACCGTTGTTAGTGCAATACTGTGACCTTCATTATCACGTGACCCATGTTTTTCTTCTTTCTGAAACCCGCCTGGTTTACTGGTTTAACTATAACATTTTATTACTAGCGCTGAATTGTCTCGAAAATCTTTTTCTTATATGTTTGATTTATCAGACACGATCGTTTCAGGTAATGCGGTAAATTTTGACATCATAGGGAATGGAATTATTTTTTTTAGCAAGAATTGTATTACACATATTGTTCCAATGGTCTCGCCAAGACGGCAAAAGTTACAAAGGTTTATAGATGGATCTGCAAATGGTAAGCTGGTTGATGGAGTGGTAACAGTGTGACACTCAAGGTGGCGCTAATGACAGTGGTTGATGGAGTGGTAACAGTGCGACACTAAGGTGGCGCTAGTGATAGTGGTTGATGGAGTGGTAACAGTGTAACACTCAAGGTGGCACATCCCTCCCCTACGGAGCTGCTTGACCCTTTTGGGTTTGGTGTTTAACTTAATAATAATTTACCTTACTACACATAAATATCTCCCAACCTGTTCAACTGAAGTCAAATCCAATCCTCTGCCTGGTAAACAACGATCTACCTTCACACACTGAGTGTCCAGGTTCGATCCCCGGCAAGAGTGAAAACATTGGGCGTGTTTCTTTACACCTGTTGTCCTGTTCACCTAGCAAGGGAAGTAAAGTACCCGGGTGTTTGTCGACTGGTGTGGGTCGCATCCTGGTGGACAAGATTGAGGACTCCACTGGAAAAAGATGACACACTGCCTATGTTGGATATCCTGGGTGGCTAACCTCTGGGGTTAAAAGTCCGAACAAAATCTTGTCTTATAGCAAACGATGGTTAGAAGACCTTGAAGGTGAGCCAGTATGACGTCTTGCTGCACCCGCTTCTTATTACCAGCTTTGCTTAAATGAACTAACTACCTCCTCAGCACCAGACATCTCTTATTTCACTTTACTAGCAATGGGGCAAAAGTATATATTACGTAGGCTACTGCTTTGTTGTGGTAAATTTATCTGTAGTTTGGAAATAAAAAATAAGGTGTTCGTTACATGGAGAAGAGCTACACAAGTGTTAAATAATATTGGCATTTTGATGACGCTTATCATGAGTGGCGTCACAGCGTCACGGCGTCACAGCGTCACGGCGTCACAGCGTCACTGAAGGTTAGGTTAGGTAAGGTTTGTCACGAGACAGGACATGTGTTTCCTGATGCGGGTCTTAATCATATGATGATCCCACAGCTGGAGCTTTTGGCCATCTGACCGAGGCCTTCCACTGGCTTACCAGTCCACCCCTTAAAAAAAGGTTATAATAATAACCGTTTTATAGATATTTGCTGAAGAATTAAGGACACTTATGCAACATATGGGAAACTTTATTGAAGAAAAGTTTTGCCACACAGTGGCCTAATCAGTCCAATACAAAGTAGAAATGGGTAAGGAGAGAGGAGATTGAGGTAATCAGTCCCTCAACCAGGAATCGATGTGTTCAGTCCATCACTCTTGTAAGAAGTACAGCACATGGCCAGAGAGGTGGCTTGTATACTGCAGTCAGGCGAGTCGAAGCAGAGGAGGTGGGATCACAGTGGGATCTGCCACTAGTGTAAGTAGGTCGTTGTCCAAAGGTTGGACAAGCGTTGAAGAAGTCTATGTTCCAAGATCCCATGATGTTGCAGTGTCAGACACTGTAAAATTTGTGTAAATAAAATAATCATTTCAAATTTTGCAAGTTCTAGGCCTGACTCAGGAGTACCCATTTCACCCGACTGATAAGGCATCATAAAAACCCATATCGTTGGATGGCAGCTACAGTGTTGTGAAAACTCTTATATGTGAGCTGTGACTAGCGATATACTGAGTGAAACACTGGAAATAGTTTTCAGTTTGAATGGCCCTCATAGACCTCCGTTACTCCTCATCAACTGCCCATCTTCCTTGCATTGGAACTCAGCCATTTGCCCCTATCAACTTATAGTGTAGAGGCAAATTTTGTTAGTCCACATAGGTACTTGAGTGCCCCTTGTCAGTTTCAAGGTGCCACAGATGTTATTACACTGTCCTGAAGACACTGTGTATTAACTATTGTCCGCCTCTATTATTAGTGTATGAATGCTAATTGGCACTGACTTACTGTATGAGTGATAATTTAGTAAATAACTGTGTGGTGAAACCCAGCATAGCCGTGTGCTAACAAGGACCTTTTTTTTTATTTACATTAAGGGGAATTTTTACACTCAAATTACTCGTGCCTCTGTGAGGGAAAATTCAATAGATGGAGGAGGGAGTATTATAACTTTTTGAAAAACCTTTGGGTTTTGAACCTTAAATAGTTAATCACGGAAAATTTTTTAAAAAGTTTGAAGGCCCTAAAAACATTTTTCTCCTTTATTCAAAGCCCAACCTTTGCTTTGGGGAACAGCATTGGCAAAATTTCCAAATTTTAGTGAAGAGGTTCGGGCCAAAGGGGGAGGATGGGGCGTTAAAGCCAAATGTTTTAAAAAGCCGAAAATTTTGAAAATTAAACTTTAAAATTTTTTTATGAAAAAGAATTCACGCTTACTTTGGGATAATTTGTAAAAAAACCCTTGTGGGTTACATTGCGGTGAAAAGGAAATTTATTTTAGTTTAAGGTATAACCCCCGTTACTTTTTCCCCCCCTCTTTTTGAGGAAAAAAGTTAATTATAGGTAGGGGAAAATTTTTTTAGTAAAAAGGGTTTATGCCCCCTTTTTTTCGGGACAAATTTTTTCCCTTCCGGGCCTTTTTCCCCACCCTAAATGTGTGAAATTTGGATCCGGTGTTTTGTTAACGTGGGAAAACCTAGCTCCAATTCTCCCTTTTTTTTTCAAAGGGGAAAATTTTCCTCAAATTACTGGGCCCGTAAAAATTAATAATGGAGCGGGGGTTATTAAAAATTTTTTCCCGGAGAAGTGGGGGTAAAACCCCGCTCCGTTTTTTCCCCCACCCCAAAAAGGTATTTTGTTCCCGTTGCGACCCACACCCCACAAACCCCCCCCCCCTTTTTTTGGGAAATGACGGGGGGGGTTGGTAAAAAAAAATCGCCAAGTCCCCCTCGGGGAAAACAGCCTCCTTAAAAATTCATGGATTTTTTTGGTTAAAAGCTTTCACTTTTGACCAAATAAACTTGCCCCAATTGAGTTGTAAATTCACCAGTCTTTTGAGTATTGTCTTATCATGGAAAATGATAAATTTTAAGCTGGTAACCTTCTATTTTTCCCAGCTTGGAAAGAGGGGTCCCTGTCAATCAAGAAAAAGAACAAAATGGAGGACTAACGCCCTGAACGCCCCCCTTTTTTGGTTTTTAATTCCCTGTGCCCTGTAGAAATTGCAGGACCCCTAACCCCTTTCCGTCAGGGGGATATAAACTCACGGCTATACTGTGAAGAACACCCAGGGGGTCGAACCAACACCTCGACCCCCCCCCCCCATCATCAGCAAGGCTACGATTTCAACAACCGTGTCCCAAAACACCAGACACCCCTATAAAATCGCGTTGAATTCATTATCATTTTTTTTTTCTTTTTCCCTTTTCTTTAATGAGGATTAATATTTCATATTTAAGTATTTTATTTTTTTATATTTTCTGTTAAAAAAGTGTTATGTTTGTCTTTATTTTTTTTTCTATTCTTTAAATTTTCCTGGGAGGACCACCGAGTAATACTGACTGAATTTATTACGGGGCTGAGTAACCCTTCACAAGTGGCGACCTTCCCAGGAACACTCTATGAATCAATTAAACCCCACTCGAATCTACCATTGGAACTAACGCCGCATACCACAGAGGGTTACCACCACCAGAGAATCATTTCTATGGTATACTACGGAACAGGTATTTAAAAGTTTTGGTATTTTTAAAATCTAAAATTTTTGTAATCAATCAGGCGGGGGATATAATATTTTAAATTCTCCCACCTTTCTATGAGTTTAAACACTTTGGGGGATTAGACTTTAGGGACCCGGATTTTAAAAGACAATTTTTTTTTCATTGAGCTCTTTATATATCAAGGGAATGTCAAGGACACTCTTGATTTGTTGGTGAAAGATTGGATGGTCAAGTGACCCCATTCTACTTACGTTTGCTCGGAGCGCTAAAACCCCTTCTTTTTTCATTAATAATATTGTTTAATTTTGAAGCGGGGATCGGCCCTCTGGTTTTTTTAGTTTACCGGGCGGAATTGAACCTCCTTTTTCTTAATACCCGTTTCATTTCCCCTGATAGTTTAATTTTATTTTTGCAAGCATGGAGGATACCATTTTTAAAAATGAATGCTGGAAGCAATTTAGGATAACGGGGAAAAATTTAAAACTTTATTAGTTTAAGATCCAGGAAAGACTTAAAGAGAGAGAATTGGAGAGAAGAAACGCTAAAAAAGGGAAAGAAAAGAAAAAGGAGAGAGAGAGAATTTGAGAGAAAACCGAGAAAGACAGTTAAAAGGGCGAGAAGACCAAAAATAGCGGATAGCTTTTCGTGAGGAAAGGCAGGGAACGTGAGAACAAGCAAAATTTACGTGAGGAAAAGCTAAAAAACGTGACAAACAGTTAAATTAAGAGAACTTGAGAAAGACAAAGGAAGAGAAGTTGAGGAAAAAGCTAAAAAACATGATTAATAAGAAGAAAAGGATCGCGAGCTCGAAAAATCTCCCCTTTTGAATTGAGAAAAAAGTTAACTTTTAACAACAACAATTAGGGGAAGGAGTAATGGAACAACGCAGTCAGGCACATACCCAACACCAAAATTTCCCCCTTCACAGGGGGGGAAGACATAATTCATACATTTCGGGTTTAAAAATACCGATCCCCTCTGTAAGGGCCCTGCAAAAACCCTGGGCACAGGTTAGGAAGTTTTTTTTTGTAAAAGCCTTAAAAATATCTATGCTTTTTGTCGCAGTATATCATTTTTAATTATAACCTACTGAAAAGGCAATCCTTAAAAAGCAATCAAAAAACCAAAAATTTCTTAAGGAAAGATTCAGGTATGCCCCCCTTACAGCCTGGCCAGAACTTTTCGCGTTACGGGAAAAACACTCTTTCGTTTGTTCGACTTTTGGATAGGATTCAGGAATTGATCGCAGTTAAAAATCTCTTAGGACTTCAGGTTGTGCCAGTCCCTGACAGCTCTTCCCCATCAGATCGAACTTCATAAAGGGAACAACCGATTTAAAACGAGGAATTGCGAGGCTGCTGACCTGTATGGAACCAAATTTCCCTAAAAGACCGGGGGTCGAACCCTAAGGGAAAGGGTTTTCACACCTTAAAAAGTCAAACCCTCTATGAAAGAAAAAGACTTTTTTTATTCCCTGTTTGTTTTTGGGGGTGTTAAAGGGCATAAACCCCCAGATTGTCCTTCTAAAAAGGGGCCAAAAGTTGGAAGATGTTTTAAGACTGAAGCCCAAAGCCCCCTTTCTGTTCAGGAACTTAAATGGACTTAATGAATCTACCATTTACGAGACCTGGATGCACTGTATAGTCATTTCATAAGTTTTTCCCTAATCTTAAGAAACTCATTCCCTGCATATTTTCAAATTTGGGCCCACGCACTTTTCCTACCACCCCTTTTTTAATTTGGTCTAAATGGTTCACAGGTTTTGGGCTGAAGCTGTACTAGCTCCCATCACTTCTTGCTCCTACAATAGGTAAGTAAAAGGGGCCATTTCTTCCTTCGAGGTTGACCTTTTTATCACCAAAGATGGGTTAAAGGGTTTCAGATCCCCTTCCGTAAGTCAGAGAAGCCCCTCGAAAGTTCAGATGAACAAAGTTTGGATATATGTGGGATTAAACACCAGTGATGCACTCTCGAAAACGAGGAAGAGGTCACCGGTTCACTTTTTAGATAAAAAGTAAGTAAAAAGTTTTAAATTTAAGTATACCAAAACAGTTAAAAAATTATCATACATAGCAGCCAAAAGTGTAGAGAACCTAGGATAACCAAAAAAACAGAGTGAATTTTTCCATTGAGGGCCCTTTGAAGATACACCTCCGATACCATAAAATTTTTGCAGGGCTCGACCAAAGCCCAGGGTTCCCTACTGTCCATCCTTTGATTTTCCCGATTTAAGCCTTTTGATTTTCGAAGGACTCCTTTGCAATTTACAACGTAATTGCCCCCCCTTTTTTCAAATTTCCTAAAGCCCCTAAACAAAAACAAATTACCAAAGGAAAAACTTTTTATATAAATTTAATATAAAAGGGTTTTTGTACAAGTCAGTATTCAAATTAAATTTAGATGAGAAACAAATTCCACTTAGTTGTTCCAAGTCAAAGCAGAGAACTGTTCTTTTAAAAGGGGTCATGACCTGTCAGTGGCCCGACATTTCTCGCATCGTAAAACCCAAATAAAAATTTGGGAAACCTATTTTTTTCCAAAAATTCCTCGATATCACTACCATTGTAATCGTGTAAATTTTTCCCCTGTCATCCCCCCGAGTACCCGGGGATACCTATGGTCAAAATGCCCATCTTTACGGACCGTTTGAAAGAGTTTCATTGATACGTTTGGGTTTTTCTCCACTTTTTTCTGGGGGACATAAAATATGTATTAACATTAGTTTTAGCTTGATTTCCCTGAACCATACCCTTAAAGCCCCTTTCAAAAAGGTGGCTGAAAACCCTTTTTTCCACTTCTCCAAAGGGGGCAAACCCCAGAGAAATTTGTCTGACCGGGGACACAATTTACTCTACTTAATCAACTCTATACCAACCTTTTGGGGGTGAAGCCTTCTTCACCACACCCTACATCCAGCTGTAAGGGGGATTTGGGGCAGCATTCGATTCCAATCCTTTTTAAGGGGAAATTTGCCCTTAAACCTAGGAGTGGCATCGTTACCTACCCTGTGCTTTGTTTGCCATGAGGAATTCCCAGGGGCTCTTTGGGGGTTTTTACCTTTTGAAATTCCCTTTTGGTAGACAGGCCAGGGCCCATTTTCCATCCTTCATGACTTAGGACTAATGAGGAGGTAAAAGCCGAGGGTTTAGTCTTCTTTCCCGTTTCTCCTTTTACTTTTATCCAAATTGAGGGGAAAACTCGCATTTTCGAAACCAAGCTTGTCAATGGGCCATTAAAACCTATTTGGGTTCCAAAAGTCAGAGGAGAAGTTTTAAAGTAGGAGATAAGTTTGTACTTTTGCCTATCAAATCAAATAAATTATTAGACAGGAAAGGTCCATATAAAGTATTAAAAAAATTTTTGGGAAAAATTTACTACCTCATAGAAATTTAAGGGGGAAACCTAAGCTTTTCAATAACTCCTAAAAAAAAATTTCCGGAAGAAATTGGTTAACTGCCTTTAAAACTTTGACTTAGTTTTTTTTCCCCACGAATGGATACGACAACTAAAGAATGTAAGGTGTGGTAATTGACACCCCTAACTTAGATATGATGAAGAATACATGATTGGTGACTCTTGACCATCGGGGGGCAACCAACATTAATATAATGAATCTTTTTGGGTGACCCAAAAAGACAAATACTTTAATTGTGAGTAACTTTTCAGACGTCTTTACTGATATTCCAGGTGTTCCTCCACGGGAGTCCATAAGATTGACTTAGGACGGGCAATCCTATCAAACGAAAATTTAAACCCCCGTTCCAGTTCACCTTGGGGTGCATTTGACCCAGAGGTAGACATAAAAAAACTAAAGTCATTGAACCTTCAGTATCTTCTATTGTTCACCGTAGTCATGGTTAAGAAGGAGGATAATTCTTTAGACTTGTTTTTTTGATTGAGGCCTTAATGCTATAAATCGGTGGGACGACCTAGCCTTTATAGATAGCGATCTACACAAATTTTAACCTTCCTTTTTTCAAGATTGATATTGCCAGCATATCATCAAATAATTTGCCCCCGATCCCCTTTTTTCCCCCAAAACCAGGAAATTGGGTTTTCCCCTTTGGTTTGGTAACTGCCTGTTACCACATGAGAAGATGGAAAAAGGGCTTGGGTAATATCCAAAAGTTTCAGTTTATTTTGATAACATTTACGTAATGAAAACCCCTGGGGCGAAAATATCCAAAATTAACATCAGTTTTGCATAGGTTTTCGCTCGCAGGCCCACTCCAAGCCGAAGAAAGCTTCCCTTTGGGGTTTAAAAAATTAGATACTTGGGGAACTTTTTAAAAACTCTCTGCGCCTCTCCCCATAAGGGTCAAAGCTTTTTTAGAATTTAAAATTTCCCCCAAAACCAAGAAGCTATTGTAGCTTTTTTTGGTTCTGTTTAAAATTTTAAAGCAGGTTTTTTCCCCAACCTTACTGATCTTACAGGCATCTTTTCCGACTTCCCTTTAAAAAATCTGTGAAGGAATCTTGAACTTTTCCCACTTTGCTCGGGAAAAGTTTAATGAGATTAAAAGCACTTTTCAAAGACCCTATACTTTAAACCGATATTAAAAAAACATTTTGTTTAAAATATGCCCCAATACTGGCTTAGGTCGGGGTTTACTCCATACCATGATGGGACTCCCTTCCCTTCCCGTTGGGTAGATTGGTGAAACGCGAACCTTTTTTCCAAGGTTCGTAGGTTTTGAGTTCCTTTGCCAGAGATCAGTGTTTGTGTATTTTCGCCTGTCTTTGCCAATTTCCCTTTTTTAAAAAATTTTATAAATTATATATATATATATATATATTTTATATATATATATATATAAAACAGTGGAACCTCAAATATCGAACTTTCTTCGGCCAGAATCTTTCGAGTGCCTTTTACCCAATGAAATTTTTTCCCCTCAGGGAAAAATGTAAATTTGATTGTCCATTTCAGACCCTTAAAAAAACAGTTATAAAAAAAACTTCAAAAATACACTTTCATAATTGGTTGCTTGGGGGATTCGATTTTGATTTCCACGTATATTTTTTAATATTATTTATATATATATATTATATATATATATATATAATATATATATATTAATTATATATAAAATATATTATTAATATTATATATATTATATTTTCACCTGGGCCCATTCCCACCAAGGGGGTGGCCCAAAAAAAAACTTTCAAACCCCTTTTATCCATCACTGTCTTCCAGAAGGGTGCTTTTCACTACAGTTTTTAAACTGCAACATTAACACCCGTCCTTCAGAGTGCAGGCACTGTACTTCCCATCTCCAGGACTCAAGTCCGGCCTGCCGGTTTCCCTGAACCCCTTCATAAATGTTACTTTGCTCACACTCCAACAGCACGTCAAGTATTAAAAACCATTCGTCTCCATTCACTCCTATCAAACACGCTCACGCACGCCTGCTGGAAGTCCAAGCCCCTCGCACACAAAACCTCCTTTACCCCCTCCCTCCAACCTTTCCTGGGCCCGGACCCCTACCCCGCCTTCCTTCCACTACAGACTGATACACTCTTGAAGTCATTCTGTTTCGCTCCATTCTCTCTACAATGTCCGAACCACCTCAACAACCCTTCCTCAGCCCTATGGACAACATTTTTTGGAAAATCCCCACACCTCCTCCTAACTTCCAAACTACGAATTCTCTGCATTATATTCACACCACACATTTGCCCTCAGACATGACATCTCCACTGCCTCCAGCCTTCTCCCCCGCTGCAACATTCATCACCCAAGCTTCACACCCCATATAAGAGTGTTGGTAAAACTATACTCTCATACATTCCCCTCTTAGCCTCCAAGGACAAAGTTCTTTGTCTCCACAGACTCCTAAGTGCACCACTCACCCTTTTCCCCTCATCAATTCTATGATTCACCTCATCCTTCATAGACCCATCCGCTGACACGTCCACTCCCAAATATCTGAATACATTCACCTCCTCCATAAATCTCTCCCTCCAATCTGATATCCAATCTTTCATCAACTAATATTTTTGTTATCCTCATAACCTTACTCTTCCTGTATTCACTTTTAATTTCTTCTTTTGCACACCCTACCAAATTCATCCACCAATCTCTGCAACTTCTCTTCAGAAAACTCCCAAGAGCACAGTGTCATCAGCAAAGAGCAACTGTGACAACTCCCACTTTATGTGTGATTCTTTATCTTTTAACTCCACGCCTCTTGTCAAGACCCTCGCATTTACTTCTCTTACAACTCCATCTATAAATATATTAAACAACCACGGTGACATCACACATCCTTGTCTAAGGCCTATTTTTTACTGGGAAAATAATTTTCCCTCTTTCCTACATACTCAAACTTAGCCTCACAAATCCTCAAAAAAATTTTCCCACTGCTTTCAGTAACCTACCTCCACACCAACACCTCAACATCCCACTTTTCCCCCCCTACCACCCTTCATACCCCCCTTTTCCAAATCCAAAATAAAATGCCACAAAGACCTCTTAGTTTACTAAATACTGTTCACTTAAATTTGTTTCACGTAAACCCCTGGTCCACCACCCCCACCTTTCCAAAGCCCCTTTTCATCGCATCCTATTCTCATCTTATTTTTAAAAATTCTTTCAATAATAACTCAAACCATACACTTTCCAGGTATACTCAACAGACTTATCCCCTAAAATTTTGCACTCTCTTTTGTCCCCTTTTGCCTTTTATAAAAAGGGAACTATGCTGCTCTCTGTCAACCCTAGGTCCAAAACCCTTTTCCCAAACATTTATTAAATAAGCAACCAACCACCCAAAACTAAATCCCCACCTTTTTTTAACTTTTCTATTTTTAAACCCATCAATCCCTGCTGCCAAAAAAAAACCCCCTTTTTCTTTTTACCTACTGCCTCACGAACCTCCCCCCACCACAACGGCTCTTCCCTCATCCTACAAGAGTTATTCCTCCTTGCCCTATACACGAAACACAGCTTCCCTATCTTCATAAACATTAAAAAATTTCCCTAAAAATATTCCCCCCCCATCTTCCCAATACCTCTAACTCTCCTTTTTAATAACTCCCCCCTCCTTTTTTTTAACTGACAAATCCATTGTTCTTGGGCTTCCTTATTTTTTAATCTCACTCCCCAAAACTTTTTCTTATTTTCAAAAAAATTTGTTGATAAATCTCACCCACTCCTCTTTGCTCTCTTTTTACATTGCTTCACCCCCCTCTTTTAACCTCTCTCTTTTTCCCCCCCATATCTCTTTCCCTCCTTGCACACTTCTACTTTGTAAAAACTTCTCAATGCTTTTCCCCTTCTACTCTTTTTACATCATCACCCCCACCAACCCCTTTCCCTCTTCCCCTCCCCCCACCCACTTTCCGAAACCACAAACTTCGCTGAACACCTTTAACACTACTTTTTAAACCCCAACCCCAAACCTCTCGACCCCCCTTGCTATGCCCTTTTAGCCCATCTATCCTCCAATAGCTTTTTTTATATTTCCCTAATGCCTCCTCTTTTAGTTTATAAATTTTCACCTCTCTTTCCCTGATCTTCATTCTCCTTGTATCCCATCTTTCCCCTTTACTCTCATGTAGCTACAACTAAAAAAAGGGGATCTGTATATCGTGGCCCCCCAAAACATGTACACCTGAAGTCACTCAACATCTATTACTACCAATACAAATCCAAAAAACTACTGTCTTTTTCCCCCTACATCATATCTTTATACTTTTTTATCCTCTTTTTTTTAAAATAGTATTACCTATAACAAAAACCCCTTTTTTCTTTACAAATTTTAAATAAAAGGGGCTCCCATTATAAAATTACACCGGGCCCCCAAATTTTACCTACCACCCCCCTTTCCTTAAAGTTTTCTCCTCTTTAGCATCAGGTCCCCCCACAAATTCTCTCTCATTTGGGTTTTCAAAACCCTATACATTCATTTAACATCCCCCAAAATCTCTCCTCCCTCTCATTCCCTTTTCCCAGGTGCATACCGCTTTTTATGCCCATTCTCGATCAACCTTTATTTTTAAATCCACATAATTTTTGCATTTACCATTCAAATCTCTTTTCTCCTTCCATAATATCATTCACATTTCAAACCCCCCCCCTTTGCTCAAAACCCTCAGAAACTCAAATTTTAAACCCCATTTATTTCCCCCCCCCCCACCGAAACCCCCTACCCCCTTTCAGCTTTGTTTCGCTTGGGGCCCCCGGCACCCAAACTTCTTTTCATTCTAAATCAGCAATCACTGTTTCTTGTCACTGCCTACATCCACGCACATTCAAGCACCCAGTTTTATAAATTTTTTCTTTTCTCTTTTTTAGAAATGTCTACGGGAGAAGGGGGTTACTACCCATTGCCCCCGGCTTTTTTTATCGCCTCAATACACCGCATGGCTTAAGAGGAAAGATTCTTTTCCACTTCCCCAGGACAAAAAAAAAAATAAAGAAAACAAGAGCTATGTAAAAAAAGGGAAAAAAACCAAATGTTGATAATATAATGATGGCATGTCTGTGAGTGTGACCAAAGTGTAAGTTGGGTAGCAATATCCCTGTTATCAACGTGTTTATGAGACAGAAAAAGAGACCAGCAATCCTCCCCATCATAAAAAACATTACGGTTTCTTTTTAAAACAGTCATCTGCGGGGACGTAGTACTTCCCGGGGGGTTGCTGTCACCCCCCTACTACATATAAATAAATTTTTAAATATTATATATATATAATATAAATATATATATATATATATATATATATATATACATACATGTCAAAATTTTTTCACATAAAAAAAAACAATTATGTCCTCAAAGCAAAACACACAAGTGTTACAACTGCCTTTAGAAAATTTTTCCTCAAATCCCTCGGTAAAACACCAACACGTGGTTTAAACAACAAGTCCACAATATTATACCAAACAATCCTCATTTCAATTTACAATAAATGTCAGTACACGCACAAAAACCTCAAAAACATAAAAAAATGTCTTTAAAACAAAACAAAGGAAAACTTGCAAGCAATTTTAAAATTAAAAACATACCCAATTACCCCTTCCAGGGCAATATAAACTTTAATTAGACATGAAAAAAATATGTATGAGCAGACACCCACAACCCCCCCAAAACCCCCCCCACAACCCCCCCCCCCCCCCGCCACCCCAGATTATACCATTTTTCACTAAACCCACAGAAACAAAAAACCAACATAATTTAAACCTGAACAAGATCTTTTTAACAAAAAAAATTTCCTCTTTAGTACAAGATGCATAGATTATGTCAACATGAAAAATGATATTTAGAAAAAAAAACATAAAGGGAACTTAGTATTTTACTATAAATAAAAACCTTTATATAATTATGAATGTCGTACCCATGAGAACATTTCACATGATTATCAGGGATCACATATTGCATATACACATATATACAAAATTTGATACATAATATCACATGACTTATGAAAATTTATATTCACGGGAATTTAAAAACAGTGTCATACATTCCATTAACTTACATAAGATAAAAAAAATACCGAATCAATTTTTTAAGCCCCCCGCTTTCCCACCCCAATATAGACTAAATTAAGCACATTCAAAAACAAATTTTTTTGGATATTTCAACTCCCCCCCCCCCCCATTTTAACCTCAGATCACATATGGACCCCTTTTTAAAAACCATTTTTTCATTGAACACAAGAAAAATAACCAAAATTTTAACCCAGGACATGATCTTGATGACGAAAAAATCTTTCCAATAGTTTAATATACATACTGTTAGTGAAAATTAATATTTTACATTTAAAAAAAATTAACACATGGTTGAACTATTATTTGACCAACACAAAACCCGACTTATATTAAGAATGCATCACCAGGTAACATTACTCCTAGAATATTCACACACCCCCTTTTTTTCATATAATGGGACAAAAGTCAAAAAATATCCATGACATGTGATTGAACAAAGTCCCCCAGAAATTTATAACAGTGCCCTACATGCCCAGTAACATTATACAAATATAAAAATACCCAAACCAATTTGGGCGCCCCTTCGCTTCCCCCTACCAACCCCCGAAAAACACATCACTTTTAAAGCTTGCCCCATCAAAGAGTTTTTTTTTTTAAAATTTAGCTAGGGAAAAACCATCCCCCCCCCCCCCCCCCTGGCTGAGACCAACCCCCCTTCAACCATTAACCCTTTTTTTTTCTCGCAACCCACGCATATTTAAACCATACTGAAAAATAGAATTTCTATATCCCTCCCTTTCCATACACACCTCATTTCCCACACTTTGTTTTAAAAAAAGCCCGCTAAAGGGCCCTATTTTTGCACTTCCCCACCACCCCCCCCATACCCCCGATGTATTAATGCAATCCCTCCAAAACATGACCGCCCTTCTCACACTATCACCCATCCCTCTAGCCAAACTCAATGCTTTTAATACCTTTAAACCCACCCCCCCCCCAACCCCATCCAAGACCCCACGAAACCATAGACGTACCCCCTTGCGATCCTCACAAAAATCACCACATATATCATCTCCGCCTCCCCACACAAAGCAAAAAATGTGGACTGCACAACTTTTTCACTGATTCAAACGTACTTTAGTGGGTAATATCCCATGTAAAAACGATACATATTTTTCCCGCGCCCTTTACTTTTTTAAAAGTACCTTTTCGAAACGCAAAACCCCCAAAACTTCCCATTATATAAAGGAAAGAGCTCTTCCCCCCCCCACCTCATTACCCCCCACAGCCTCCCCAATACTCGCACCAACACTTTTCCCGTAAATAACCCTCAATAAAAATCCAACATACACATACACTCCCCAATTCCCACCCCCCCACTGCCGCACATATCCATAACCTCCTCCTCCTTTACACCCCGTCCCCAACCAACCGTATATAACTAGTTTCACATACATTTCTTTTCAGTCACTACACAGTGGAATTAATCCCAAAACCTCCCTCCCCAATGATGTTTCACGACCGTCTGCTTAAGCCCAATTTATAACCATATCCCCCAAAAAAAACCTTACCTTCTTTTGACCCAAACCCACATCATTCTTTATCAATGGGTAAACCACTGCCACACCACATTAGGGTAAATGAATGTATTTATAACAGACCCCTGAGGATCGCCCTCACTCTCCCTTTTCCCCCCAATCTCCTTTAAACTCCTTGCACAACCCTTACGGGTTACCTCTCTAGCTTCTTGCGCGCCCTTCTGTATAAACTCCACAAAATTTAATTTGATCACTACCTGCCAAAACCCAAATTCCCTCCCACCCATGAACCAACCTCAACAATTTTGACTTAACTCCATTTAAAACCCTACCTTTGCCCCCCCCTAAATATCTCAACGATTCGACTTAAATTTTAATCCCCTCCCCCCCCCAAATAAAACCGCGTATCGTCAACATAACCAAAATATAAACCAGGAGACCCCCCTGCCGTACCCCCCCCCCCCCCTTCATCTACCCCAACTTTTTTCATCCATAAAAGGATTTGTAGACATGCAAATGGACTGAACAGGGGGGAAAACCCTGTCCCATCCCCCCCTACTAATAACCCTTCCCCTACGTCCCCTTGATTTTTCACCGTAATACTGCGCCTTTGTATAATGTTTCCCCCATCGGACAATTTCCCGCCTAAAACCCCCTTGCCTCATTATCATCCATAATCCTCGCTCTACACAATCATAAGCACCTTCCAAACCAAAGCAAGTACACCCCCTCCACCATTTTACAATCATCATAAAATCCTTAATCCTCCCCTGTCCCCCAATCATTTACCGCCCTGGCACACCCCCCTTAGTTCCCTTTTCTAAACCCCCCAAAACACTACGTAACCAAAACTTAAAACCCTTGCAAACAATTTGTAATCACCGCACATTAAGGGTAAACCCTCCATAATCCAGGATGCTATTCTGCACTTCCCCCTTTGGATCATGACAACGACCCCTTTGTTCTCTACCCATGCATCCCTTTACCCTTTATTTTATTTAAAAAAAACGCACCAAGCATTCCTTCAAGACCTCCCAGTTTTTTAAAAAAAAATAATTTGGAACCATCAATCCCTGGCGTCTTCCTTACACTATCCCCCTTTTAACGCCTTTAAAACCCCCATCTTTTACTTATGGGCTCCTCAAACTCCCCCCCTGGGGCTTCTGGTTTCCCAAAATACTGTATCCCTACTTCATAATATCAAGTTCCCCATCTTCCATTACTTTCCCCCTCGATATATCTAAATTTCATCCGCAAAACCACTCATACCTCAGTCGTTTTCTAACCGCTGACCCACCGGTACCCCCCCCCACTCCTATTTTCCTCTAATTTTAAACATATTTTTATTTTAAAATTTTTCCGGATCTTTAATCGCCGCAGAACGCAAGCGATGGTTTTTATCACCCCTAAAACATCCTCCCCCACCCCTTAATCTTCACCATCAAAACCCTGCATTCTGCATCCCAGTAATTGCGTCTTTAAAAACCCTCGTTTTTTGAAACCGGATATACTCCCGACAACCTTTAAAAAGCTTTAGCTGCCTCCCAAATACCTCTGTAATCCATATTTCCATTTTCCGCCCCCCTCCCTTTCCCTATAAAAACTACGGACCCCGGTTTGTACATTGCTCCCCCCACGTAATATATCACCCCCAGCTTTCCCTTTTTCCAAATTTTTCCACCATTCCTCAAAACAAATCCCTCCTCCATACCTCAACCCAAGCTCACATTATTTCCCCAAAAACCATTAAACTTTCGGGAACTCCCCCACCCACTCCACAACCACCCCTCTAAAACCAAAATACAACATTTACAGTTCCCAAAAATTAAACTTATCCCAAGATGCATATATGCGGCCAAGCTGCTGCATAACGTTTTTTCACATAAAAACTCCACCCCCCCACCCCCCCCCCCACTAACTACAAAACAATTAATCCGACTCCCCTAAACATTTTTCCCTAGGATTTTTCCCAAAACACATCCACTCCCCGCGGCTCCACATCCTTCTTAATATCACACTATTCAATCCCCCCAAATAATGTATAAAAATGGTAACCCCCCCCATTGATAAATTTGTTGTCCCAACAAACTCCTCTTTTAACACGCCTATTGCGTCCGCCGGCATGACACACTCACAAAACACACTCGTACCCAAACCCCATGTCCCATCCCCCTCACTACTCTCCCCACTCCCCCTTCTTCCCGTGCAACAATTGAAAAGGCTGGGCCCAGCTATTAATAACCGCAGCCCCCTCCCTTCAGCTTCCCAGTATACCCAGCATAAACCTTATCTCATCTACATAAATCCCTTCCCTACTTAAAATTCCTTTGTAAAAATTATCTGTATTCCCTTTCTTCAAAAAGTCACTAAAATCCCCGCGCTTTACATCGCCCTTAGGCCATTTTACCAACGTTAGGCACTTAATGCTACGGGGCTTTTCCAAAAGACCCATGTCCATACGGGTCCTTACGTTTTTTTCACAGTATGCTTTTCACAATGCCCTTTCCTTCCTCCCTTTCCCCTGCCCCTTACCTCCCCTTGATACTTTTTTGGGACATCACAAGTGTTTTCTTACCAATCTTTGCGCAGGTGCAGAACAACATCACTGTCGAACCCTGCCCCTCTTTCGTGATGCCCCAACTAATTTCATTTTTCCCCATCTGCATTTTCAACTTCATGCACTTTTAACCACAGCCTCACAAATCCCCTGTGGTTCCCATCCCCAC
>NC_069404.1:50125743-50141126 GCF_026875155.1 Cherax quadricarinatus
AAAAATAAAAAAATGGCCTCGGGGGCGGAGGGGCTAGACATCCAATTGACTTTAAATTGGCCCCATTTTGGGCTACGCTTTCAGAAGGGGTTCCCAATGCTGCTTTTTAGTTAGTCTGACTGCTGCAATGAATTTTTCCCTTACAGAGTACTGCCCTGAATCTATTCCCCCCAGTGATTTGATTATAAAATGTTAAGCATAAAATTTAAAAAAAACAAAAACGGTAACTTCCCCCCTTTTAAATAATGGGGGAAACTTTTTGTGAAGTAGGGGGGGAATGAAATAAATTCAAGTGTCTGATTTTCTTATACCGTTTGGGGTTCTGTCCCTCAGCGCGTTATTTTCACCATTGGTTCCATTCGTAAGGTACATCGATTAATGCCCTTTTTCCTAGATTTTTAAGAAAAAATTGATGGTTTTTCGTTTAATTTCTTCACATGTTAAAAAATTTTTCCCCTGTAAAATTCTGTGATTGATAAATGTTGACAAAAAGATGCCTTCTATGAGCCTTTTAAAGCCCCTTCCATATTTTGTGAAATCTGTTGATAATTCAAACCACGTCGCCTTGAACATTTTCCCTCAGATGGTCTCACGACATTTAAATATTGGTAAAGAAATCCTTTAAAGGTTACATTATTCCAATCGTGTCATTCTTTTTGGTGACTTTTTTCCCCATTATCTCAAAAAACCCTCCTTGTCATCAGTAATACTGTGGATGAACTAGGAGTTTCACGAGGAGTTGCTTTACCACAAGCTTTTTGGAAGCGCTCTTTTTTTCGTTACCCAAATTTTACCTTATCACCCAAAAAATGACCAAAGGGATCCCCGGGTGGTTCCAGCATAACTTATACTCAGTTTCTTGCGGGATGAACGAAAAATTTAGTCCTTTTGGAAAAACTATGTTTTTCCTTTTGTTGTGAGTTTGTCATGATGTCAAAAGGCTTCGGGTTATCCTTGTAATTATTAAACAAAAGAGGCTTCCTGCTGGGATCTTTTAACCCCCCGGGCCACTTTTTTTTTGTGTATCCAGCGGGTTTTTGGGGCAAACATAGGTTGTCGCAGTTGTTATATTAGAAAGTTGATTAGTTCCTTTTATTATCACATTTTATGCTCGATTTCCCCACCAACGACTCCCACAGATTTTCATCTTTAAACTTTTAAAAAAAGCAATTTAAATGACGTTCTTGCTCCAAACCCACATATATATTAGATATCTCATTGTTGAAAACTTTTTCTCGGTAGAAAAAAGATATGTAATGGCTCACATTACCAAAATTGGGAGACTGTTTCCCTTTGTGTCAATTGCAGCTAAATAAAATTTTTTTATAGTCTCTACAGAAATCTTTTTTAAAAAGGAAGTTGTCACTAAGGTGGAAACAAAGTTCTTCCATTTTCGTCGAAAAATTTTTGGGGTGTGTTGAAAAATAATCGATCATGTGACAATAGTGAACTGATAGGTATTTTTGTCTTGTTTTTTGTCGCAGGCAGTGCCCACAGAAAATTTAATTTTGATAGATGTACTAACGTACCATTAACCTTCTCGAAAGCCCGAAACCTTGTAGTTTTACGCTTTTTATAATAAAAATAATAATAATAATAATAATAATAATAATATTAATAATAAAAATAATAATAATAAAATAAAAATAAAAATATCCCAACAAAATTTTACATGTTTCCGAAATTACGTGACGGGGGTGCCAGGACTCGGGAACCCTCAGTTTATGACAGACATATAAGTTCTAAAACTCTTTTTCAAAATTTTCTTACTTTGTAGAATACCTGGGGGTTTTCACGTTGGTGCCATTGGACTTCGTAGGGTGACCTTTCTCGGCCCGTTTTTTTCAGGGGGCCTTTTGGGGACACCGAGGAGGAAAAATCAAGTATAAGGGCCCAGAGGATAAATTTGATAAAAGGTTAGCCCTTCTGAAGTTCCTATGACGAAAAACATGGGGATATACCATTAGCACTCCATTGGGCAAATGTTTAATCAGCCAATCATGCAGCAGCACTTTTAATGTCAAAAAGCATATAGACAATAAAGGGATGTTCAGCGCTGTTTAGACCAAAACCGTCAGAATGGGGAAAGAAATGTATCTAAGTGTTTTTGGACAGTGAATGATTGCCATGGTCAACGACAAAAAATTCTTTCCCAAGTACTTGAAGTATTTAGGGCGTTTTGTCTTTTTTTTTAGAAATAGCCTACTTAGAAAATTTTCCCCAAAAAACTACCTCAATTAAACGGCCTTAAATTGAAACGCGGTATATTTTATAATTTATATATATAATATAAAATATAAAAATATTTTTAAAAAATTTATTTTTTAATAAAAATTATATAATATATAATATATATATAAAAAAATATATAATATATTTTTAAATTTATATATATATTAAAAATTTTTTGTATGTACAGTAGTTTTAAAATAAAGATTATAAATTTTTTTTTTAAAAACTTTTAAATTTGGCGAGGAGTTGTTCAACAACGCCACATGATTTCTGTTTTTATGCAGGAAACATGAGTTCTTAACGAAAACCTCTTAAAAAAAATCCCGTGCTTTTTTCTACTTTATGGCAAATCCCTTTTACAAAAACAAAGAAAAAAAATGAATTTCCCCAAAACAATCTTGTCCGCTTTTTTGGAGTGACGCTTGCTTTAAAGAAAGTGTCCGGCACCTTTTGGGTTCGCAAATCTTTTTTAAATGTTTACGACAATGGAAAAAAAAAGCAAAGAAAAATTTTAAAAAACTTTGGTGTGTCTATGGGGGGAAAAGAGGGAACCACCACGACGATTGTTTTTTCATATGATGGATGTAATCGGGGAGGCCATGGCACACCGTTGTTGGTCCCAATACTGTACTGGCCCCTTCTGATCACGTGACCCGTTTTTTTCTTTCGACCCCGCCTGATTTACTTGGGTTTTAAAACTATCCTTTTATACTAGTGTTGAATTCTCAAAAAATTTTTTCCTTTTATGTTTATTTATCAGACACGATCATTTAGGTAAGGGGTTTAAATTTTTCCCTCATAGAAAAGGGAATTTTTTTTTTTAGCAAGAATTGTTTTTTCGTGTTTTTCCCAGGGTCTCGCCAAGAGGGAAAAAGTTAAAAGGGTTTTATAGATGGATGTGCAAAGGAAAGCTGGGTAGGTGTTTTTGTAATAGCAAAAAACCAATTGTTATTCTTTATGGGCAAAACTTCAGCAAAACAATGCTTGTTGGAAGTTAAAATTATCTTGGTATCAGTAAAACTGGAATCTAACGGGATGTTTTTTTTTTTAAAATGTTTTTTCTGTTTTTCAATGCTTTAAATTTTTGGCTGTTGTAAAAAAATGGTGGGCTCATATTTAATTTATTTTATGATATTTTGCTATATTGAGTGTACCTGAAGGTGGGACTAATGACAGGGTTGA
This sequence comes from Cherax quadricarinatus, assembly GCF_026875155.1. Classification (NCBI taxonomy): domain Eukaryota; kingdom Metazoa; phylum Arthropoda; class Malacostraca; order Decapoda; family Parastacidae; genus Cherax; species Cherax quadricarinatus. The sequence goes on from NC_069404.1 coordinate 50,129,158, forward strand.
GGAGTGGTTAAAATTTTAACACTCAAGTGGGCCCAATGACAGGGTTGATGGAGTGGTAACAGTAACACTCAAGGTGGCATAAAGACTGGTTGTGGGGGGGTTAAAAAGTGACATAAGGGGGCCAATGACGTGGTTGAGGAGTTTTGGGAAAAGTGACACTCCAAAGGGCACTAAGACGGGTTGATGGGTGGTTAAAAGTGAACTCAAGGTGGGATAATACAGTGGTTGAGGGATGGAAATGTAAACCAAGGTGGCACTAATGACTGGTTGATGGAGTGGGAAAGGACACCAAAAGGGGGCATAATGACAGTGGTTGTGGGTGGGAACATGTGAACCAAGGGGCACTAATGCAGTGGTTGATGGGTGGTAACTGTGACACCCCAAGGTGGGGGCTAAAGACAGTGGTTTATGGAGTGGTAAAATGTGACACTCAAGGTGGCATAAGACAGTGGGTTTTGGGGGTAACAGGACATCAAAGGGGGCACTAAATGACAGGGTTGTGGGTGGTAAAAGTGAACTCAAGGGGGCACTAAGACAGTGGTTATGGGTGGGAAATGTACACTCAAGGTGGCAAAATAATGCAGTGGTGATGGAGTGGTAACATGGCCCCAAGGTGGGCATTTTGCAGTGGTTGATGGGTGGGAACATGAACATCAAGGTGGACAATGACAGGGTTTGGGTGGTAACAGTGACATCAAGGTGGCATAATACAGTGGTTGATGGAGAGGTAACCAAAGTAACATCAAGGGGCATAATGACGTGGTTGATGGAGTGGTAACATGTAACATCAAGGGGCAATAAAAGCAGTGGTTGTGGAGTGGTAACTGTGACACCAAGGTGGGACTAATGAAGTGGTTGATGGAGGGTAAAATGTGACCCAAGGGGCACTAAGCAGGGTTGATGGAGTGGGAACTTTTACACCAAGGTGGGAAATTGACGGGGTTGTGGGTGGAACTTGTGACACCAAAGGGGGCATAATAAGTGGTTGATGGATGGGAACATGTGACACTCAAGGGGGCCTAATGACAGTGGTTGATGATGGTAACTGTGCATAAGGTGGCACTAAAGACGGGTTGATGGGGTGGTAACAGTGACACCAGGGGCATAAGACGTGGGTTGATGGGTGGAAATGTGAAACTCAAGGGGCACTAATGAATGGTTGATGGGGTGGTAAATGTGACACCCCAAGGTGGCATTTTTTGACAGGGTTAGGAGGGGAACATGTGACATCAAGGGGGCATAAAGCTGGTTGATGGGTGGTAAAAATTGCACTCAAGGTGGCACTAATGCAGGGGTTGATGGGTGGTAACGTGAAACTCCCCAAGGGGCACTAATGACAGTGGTTGTGGAGTGGTAACATGTAACACTCAAGGTGGCACTAATGACAGTGGTTGAGGAGTGGTAACATGTAACACTCAAGGTGGGAAAAGACAGTGGTTTATGGAGTGGTAACATGTAACATCAAGGGGCACTAAGACAGTGGTTGATGGGTGGTAAAATGTGACACCAAGGTGGCATAATGCCCGTGGGTTTAGGAGTGGGAACAGTGACACAAGGGGCACTAAAAAAGTGGTTTGGAGTGGGAACATGAAACACTCAAGGTGGCCTTTAAAGACAGTGGTTGATGGAGTGGTAACAGGACCTCAAGGTGGCACTAATGACGTGGTTGTGGGTGGTAACTGTGACATCAAGTGGCACTAAGACGGGTTGGGAGTGTAACATGTAACACCAAGGTGGCATAATGACAGTGGTTTATGGGGTTTTAACTGTAACATCAAGGTGGCACTATGACAGTGGTTGATGGGTGGTAAATGTAACTCAAAGGGGGCACTAAGACAGTGGTTTATGGATGGTAACTGTGACACTCAAGGGGGCACAATGCATGGTTATGGGGTGGTAACTGGCCTAAGGTGGGATAATGCGTGGTTTTTATGGGAAAATGGTAAAATGTAAACTCAAAGGGGGCACTAAGACAGTGGTTTGGAGTGGAAAACATGTGACACCAAGGGCACTAATGACAAGGTTGATGGGGTGGTAACTGGCACTCAAGGTGGCACTAAAGACATGGTTTAAAGGAGTGTTAAAAGTACCCAAGGTGGCACTAATGCAGTGGTTGATGGGGTGGTAAAAGTGCACTCAAGGTGGCACTAATGACAGTGGTTGATGGAGTGGTAACTGTGACATCAAGGGGGACTAATGAAGTGGTTGTGGAGTGGTAACATTGACATCAAAGGGGGACTAATGAAGTGGTTGATGGAGTGGTAACTTTGGGAAATAAGGTGGCACTAAGAAGTGGTTTTATGGAGGGGTAACGTGACACCAAGGGGGCACTATGACAGGGTTAGGAGGGTAACATGTGACACCAAGGGGGCACTAATGACATGGTTGATGAGTGGTAAAATGTGAATCCAAGGTGGCACTAATGACATGGTTGATTTTGGAGTTGGTTTTAAATGTAATCCCTGCACTAATGCAGTGGTTGAGGGGGGGGGAACATGTAACACTCAAGGTGGCTTAATGAAGTGGTTGATGGGTGGAAAAATGTGCACTCGGGGGCACTAAAGACAGTGGGGATTGGGAAAAATGGAACATGTAACACCAAGGTGGCATAATGCTTGGGTTTATGGGGGAAAATGTGCACTCAAGGTGGCTCTAATCAGTGGTTTGGAAAATGGTAAATTTTACATCAGGGGGGACTAATGACAGTGGGTTTTGGGGTGGTAACTGTGACACTCAAGGTGGCACTAATGCAGTGGTTGAGGGTGGAACATGTAAAAACTCAAGGTGGCTCTAAAAGACGTGGGTTTTGGAGGGTAACATGTGCCTCAAAGGGGGCACTAATGACAGTGGGTTTAGGAGTGGTCATGTGAACTCAAGGGGGGAAAATTTTCAGTGGTTGAGGGTGGAAAATTAACAAATCAAGGGGGGCTCTAAGACGTGGTTGATGGAGTGGTAACATTGAAAATCAAGGGGGGCCAATGACAGTGGTTGATGGGGTGGTAAAAGTGACCCCCAAAGGGGGCACAATGACAGTGGTTTATGGAAATGGTAACTTTAAAAACAAGGTGGAATAATACAGTGGTTTATGGAGTGGTAAATGTGACCCAAATAAGGTGGCACTATGACATGGTTGATGGGTGGGAACATTAAACCTCAAGGGGCACTAATGACAGGTTTATGGGTGGTAACAGTGAACTCAAGGTGGCACTAATGACAGTGGTTGAGGGGGGGTAACTGGACCTCAAAGGGGGAAATAAGCAGGGTTAGGAGTGGAAATGTAACACTCAAGGTGGCACAATGACATGGTTGATGGAGTGGTCATGTGACATCAAGGTGGCATAATGACAGGGTTTATGGAGTGGTAAATTGACACTCAAGGTGGCTCTAATTTCGTGGTTGATGGAGTGGTAACCCTGTGACACTCAGGTGGCCTAATGACAAATGGTTTAGGGAGGGGTAACCCCTGTAAAAACCAAGGTGGCACTAAGACGTGGTTTATGGAGTGGTTAAAATGTGACCCTCAAGGGGGCACAATGACAGTTTGGGGTTTATGGAGTGGTAAAATGTGAACTCAAAGGTTGGCCCAATGACAGTGGTTAGGGTGGTAAAATGTAACCTAAGGTTTGGGACTAAAGAAATGGTTGATGGGGTGGAAAAAATGTGCCTCAGGGGCACTAAAAAAAGGTTGATGAAATGGTAACAGTTTTGGGCCCACTCAAGGTGGCGCAGTGACAGTGGTTGATGGATGGTAACAGTGTGGCCTAAGGTGGCCTAAAGACGTGGTTGATGGGGGTGGTAAAAAGTGGGACTGACGTGGTTGATGGGTTGTAAAAAGTGTGACACCAAGGTGGGCTAGTGCGTTTGGTTTTATGGAGTGGGAACATGTGACACTCAAAGGGGGCATAATGACAGTGGTTGGAGGGTAAAAAGTGGACATAAGTGGCGCAATACAGGGTTGAGAGTGGTAACATTGCACTCAAGGTGGCACATCCCCTCCCCCCGGGGGCGTTTGACCCTTTGGGTTTGGTGTTTTCTTAAAAATAATAAATTTCCTTACTACACATAATATCTCCAAACGTTCAACTGAAAACAAATCCCCAATCCTGTAAAGAAAAGGAACCAGTGCAAATAAGTGACATTTTATTTGGCAACGTTTTCGCTCTCCAAAAGGGGCTTTTTATCCCCAAACCTTACAAAAGTAAAGACGAAAAGAAGAAAATGAAAGTTCAGGTAAAATCCCAAAAGGGATGAGCGGGGAAGACGGGACAGACGAAGAATAGTGCTGGAGAGGAGTGTTCTTAGTCGTAGAAAAAGAGCCAGGGCTTAACCCAGCAGCGAAGGCGATCGTGGGACAGATATTGAGAAGAGAAATTCAGGCTCTTCTGTTGGGACTCCGGTGGGGTGAGCGGGGAGGACGGGACATGCGACGTTTAGCGTTAGAGAGGAGTGTAGAACTGAGCCATGTCTTAACCCAAAAGCTAAGGCGAACGTGGGTCAGAGAATGGTACCTGTCAGAGAAGGTACCTCTCGGAGAATCCAAGGCTATTTGTAAATAGGGTTAGGAGCAGGATCATGCAACGAGTAGAAAAGGTTGTGTTGGTTTGTGGGTCTGCGAATGTCTTCGTCAAGGAGAGAGGTCCAGTAGTCATGTCGTGTCTCAAGTTTGTCTATCTGTCTGTCACTGAGCGTCTTCCAGTACAGATTCAGCGCAGGGATGTCTAATTGGGCAAGGAGAGACTCGCTTGTGGCGAAGTCCTCCCATCTGACATCAAGCACCCAGCGCAGCGCCTTGTTCTGGACACACTGCAGTTTAAGTAAGTTTGTTTTTGCTGCAAAAGAGAGGGCTAGAGGAGAGTAAGTTATCAGAGGACGTATTAGGGATTTGTAGAGGTGTAGTTTGGTGCGTTGAGAGGCATGTTTCAGTTTGTAGAGGCCCGCAAGGGCCTTACTAGCTATTGCATGCCTTGAGTGAATGTGTCCGTGTAAGCGTAGAAGATAGTCAAGATTAACGCCAAGGACAGTGACAGATTGTGTGATGGGGATGTAAGTGAGGGTGTCAGCTGTTTTTGGGGGGCGAAAAAGGTAAAGGAGGATCACGTTTTCCCCGTAGTTTTTTAAATATGTAAAACTGGAAAATTTTGCTTCATTGGTTTTTGATTTCCCCCCAAAATTTTTTTTTTCCCCGATGGGTATCTTGTTTGACCCATTTTGTTTTTGTTGTGGTTTCCTATATTGGGGGATGAGTGAAAAGTTGTTAAAGGGCGTTTTGCATAGGCTAATTTTGACAGAGTTTTTTTGGGGTACAGGTGTTTTGGGAAAGTCGTTAGGTTTTAAAAAATGAAAAGGGGTAGGGGACAGATCCCCCGGGGGAAAACCCCCATTTTGTGTGAAGTATCAGGTAACCAAACCTTGGAAAATTTGGGTTCCATGGAAAGGCCGCAAAGGGAATTTTTCAGAGGATTTACGAGTAGTTTACAAGTCAGGTTAAAAATTAAAATGCAAAAGTTTTTTAAAATTACCCCTTTGGCCAACAGTTTTCAAAAGCTTTTTTTCAACGTCTTTTTTCAAACCAGGGGTGTCCCCGTTTCTTTGATTTTTTTTATGTGGATTTTTAGTTGAAAAGGAAAAAGGGGAACCTGTTTTGGATCGTGTATTCTGAAGCCAAAGTGGGGCCCCAAAAAGGGACAGAGGTTTGGGGTTCCAGGGTTCCGCGAAGGGGATGGGTTTATGATTTTTTTTTAAAGAGTTTTTTTTTAAAGTTTCGAGGGGGCCCGAACAAAAGGGGAAAAGTTTTTAGGGCCCAAAAGGGCTTTTTTGGGTTTTTTGGAAAAGGGATAGAAATAGCAAACTTTGAAAGGGGGGAAGTATCCAGAGGCAAGGGAGGCATAGAGGAGGGTTTTGTAGAAATAATGTAGATTTAGGGAAATTTTTAGGAAAATATGGTTTTAAGGGGCCCAAAGGGAAACCCGAGCCAAAGGGGGGAAGAAGCTGAAAGGGGATTTTAATGTTTTGTTTTTTGGAAAAAGGGGTGTCGAGTTCTTTGGGGGGAAAGGGAAAAAAGTCTAGAAGTATGTTTGGGGTGCCTTTGGGTTTTTTTCTTTTTGGGGTTTTCAGTTCCCGTGTTCTAGTTCGAAAGTTTGAATAACGTTAGGGTGAGGTGGGGGGGGGGTGGAAGATGTTCTCCCAAAAATGGTTTAGGGAAAAGGGTTTTTAGCACCTGCGGGCTGAGATGTGGGGGTTTTTTGTTTGGGGGAAGGTTTGAATTTGTTTGGGGAAATTTTTTGCCCAAATTTTTTTTGATAAAGTTCCAGAAGGTTTTTTGTGTTTTTAAAACGCTGGGTTTTTCTGCTTTTGTATGAGTTTTGACCCGTGAATTTTTTTGTGGCTTGGTCAAAGGGTGTGTAAAAAATTTTTTTCTAAGGTAAGTGAGTTTTAAACGGCCTTGAATTAAAACAAAGGGTGTTTTAAAGGAAGCGGGTTTTGGTAGCAGATAATTTTCTTCTTGTTCTTAAATGACGGGTTTTTAAGGAATAAAAGGTGATTTGAGTTTTCCTTTGGAAATTGGGGATGTTGGCTGCTTTTAAAGGGTCCTTTTGGGAATTTAAGTTGGGTATCCCATTCAAATAGGTTTGTTTTGTAGTCATAGGGGAGGGTTTAAAATTTTTCCAATTGTTTTTTTTAAAACCCCCCCCATCAGCGTTTTTTGTAGGAGAAAGGGAAAGGGGTTGGGGTTTGGGAAAAAAAGGAAAAGGGGTTGGAGGAAAAGTGTAAGAAGACTGGGGGGGTTATCAGAAACCCGAAAAAAGGGGCCCGGTGAGGGTTGTTTGAAATTTGAACGGCAAAGGGTTTGGGCCCGAAAAGATTCGGTTTGCCTTGGTCCGGGGTTGAGAAGGTTTTTGAAGTCTGGGCCGAGAGAATTTGGGGTTTTTGGGTTTTTTAAGTTTAGTAATTGGGGTCCCAAATTGGTTTTTTACGGGTGATGAAAGGCGGGGTGTTTGGCATTCCATTTCAGCTTTAGGTAAGGGTTGGGGGGTTGGTTTTAGTTGAAAACCAAAAGGGAAAGATCGTTATGGTTTAAAAGGTTTGGGCCCAAAAGGGGGTGAAAAAGATAAAGGGACCAAGGTGGGGTGTATTCGCCCGCAAAACAGTGTTGGGAAAAAAAGGATTTTGGGGAAATTACGTGTTTTTTTGTTGGGAAATTGACCAATTTTGGGAAACCCCCATCGTGGGGGGTCATAGGGGGACTGTAGTGCAGTTAAAACCAAAATGGCGGGAAAAATTTAGGGGCTTTGAGGCCGGTACTTTTGTAAACCCAAAATCTGGCCCTCTGCTTTTAAGGTTGCTCGGCCCAGTAGGTGTCAAAATTTTATAGTAAGAACGCGGGTTTAACTTTAAAACAATTTAAACAGAAAAAAAAATGGTTCGTCAAAAGCAAAGTAAAGTTGGGGGAGGAGTTTGGATTAAAGCCCTGATAGTGGGGCCAACCGGGGGTTTTTTTTGTAAATGTTAAAGACCCTTTCCCCCCCCAGGTGGGGGGGAAGAGGGATCTGTTTTTATGTTTTTTTTTGGGCTGTCTGTCAAAAAGTTGGGGCAGGTTTTTGGTTTTAGTGGATTTTTCTGGAGGAGGTGGGTTTGGGCCACCAAACATAACATGGGGAAATTCAGGGAAGCCCCCAAAAAGTGATCAAAAAAACTAATTTTTTCCCAGACGCAAGTTCCTTGAATCTTTAGTAAATACTGTTTCCCAATACAATTAAACAAAACAAAAGGGAGCTTCACCCCCCCTCTGGGAAATCTTAAACAAGAATCCTCCTGAAAAAAGTAAATCCTTTCCCATCCCATAGTCTCCCTGTTTAATTTCCCACAAGCAAAATTTCCCAAAAATGAACATTAAAAAAAGGTGCCTCATTTCCCGCCCCCAAAAGAAAAATTTGTCCCAACCAAATTTTTTTTGTTTCCCAAGTATTTGCCTTTAAAAAAATCGTTTTCTCATGTGCAAGTTAATTGTTCTAACATATTTGTATTACCCTTTTACTACTACTTTTCTGCCCACTAAAAACTACTACTAAAAATACTACTACTATACTACCCCTAGAATTGCACCTTACCCTGAGCCTATATAACCCTCCTTTTGGGCCATGTCCCGTTAGTAACCCGGGTTGATAAAGCCCCCCCAGAGCCCAAACGTTTTCCATTAAAAAATTTCACAATTTTCCCTTGTGTTCTTTTTTCTTTTCCCCCCCATTTTTTTGGAAAAAAAAAACCAACTTTTATTACAAATCCATCCGTGGCCTGGTATGCAACGCTCTAACTTCCACACAGAGTGTCAGGGGGTTTGATTTTTCCCGGGAAGAGTGAAAACATTTGGGGGGTGTTTTTTCTTTAACCCCTTGTTTTTCCCCTTCCCCTTCCCCAGCAAGCAAACAGTACCTGTATTTTTTAGTCACTGGTGTGGGTTTTGGGATCCCCGGGGGCAAGTTGAGGACTCCCATTGGAAAAATTGATGACACACCCGCCTAGTTGGGTTTTTCCCCGGGGGGCCCAACCCTCGGGTTTAAAAAAACCCCAAAAAATCTTTTGTATAGCAAAACGATGGTTTGAAACCTTGGGAAAAAGGGGACCCACATGACCCTCTTTGGCCCCCACCCGCTTCTTATTCCTCCTCAAACACCAACATCCTTATTTCCCTTTACCCAGCCCAAAGGGGCCAAAAGTTTTAAAAATTAAATTTGGCTACCCCGGGTTTGGGGGTGGAAAAATTTTTTTTGTATTTTTTGGGAAAAAAAAAATAAGGGGCTCGTTACCCGGAAAAGACTTAAAAAACCCAAAAGTTTAAATTTAAAATTGGCATTTTGATGACGCTTTTTAAAGAGTGACCCTCACAGCTCCCAAAGGCGTCACTAAAGGTTAGGTTAAGGGAAGGTTTTTTCACGAGACAGACAAGTGTTTCCTATGCGGGTCTTAATTTAAAGAAAGACCCCCACAGGGAAGGCTTTTGGGCCCTCTGACCGGGCCTTTCCCCAAAAGGTTTTCCCCGTCCACCCCTTAAAAAAATGTTATAATAAAAACCCCTTTATGATATTCTGAAGAAAAAAGACCCCAAAACAAAATAAGGGGGAAAATTTTTTGAAGAAAAGTTTCGCCCCACAGTGGCTTATCATTTCCCAAAAAAAAGAAAAAATGGGTAAGGAGAGAGGAGATTGAGGAAAACCGTCCCTCAACCAGGAATCGATGTTTTTCAGTCCATCACTCTTGTAAGAATACAGCACAGGGCCAGAGAGGTGCTTATATACTGCAGTCAGGTGAGTCGAAGTAGGAGGGGGGTGGAACACAGAGGGACCTGCCACTGTGTAAGCAGGTCGTCGTCCAAAGGTGGATAAGCGTTGAAGAAGCTATGACCAAGATCCCATGATGTTGCATGCCCAGACACTGTAAAAATTTACTTGTGTAAATAAAATAATCATTTCAAATTTTGCAAGTCTAGGCCTAACTAACTCAGGAGTACCCATTTCACCAACTGAAAGGCATCATAAAATCCCATATCGTTGGGGTAGCAGCTACAGTGTTGTGAGAACTCTCATGTGTGAGCTGTGACTAGTGATAAAGATGAAACACTGGGAAAAGTTCTCAGTTTGAATGACCCTCATAAAACCTCCGTTACTCATTAACTGACCTTCTTCCTTGAAATTGGAACTCAGCCATTTGCCCCTGTCACTTATAGTGTATTGACAAATTTTGTTAGTCCACATAGGTACTTGAGTGCCCCTTGTCAGTTTCAAGGTGCCACAGATGTTATTACACTGTCGTGAAGACACTGTGTATTAACTATTGTCCCCCCTCTATTATTAAATGTATGAATGCTAATTGGCACTGACTTTCTGTATGAGTGATAATTTAGTAAATAACTGTGTGGTGAAACCTAGCATAGCCAGTGTGCAAACAAGGACCTATTTTTTATCTACATTTAAATGAATTTTACAACTCAGAGTTACTCGTGCCTCTGAAATTTGCTCAATCGCTTTACCAACCTGCGGAGTAAAGGTGAATCTGCAGTTGTACGTGAGCTGGTGACCCAGACCTACTCAAACCTGCCAGACTAATCCAACCTGACAGTCCAAAACAGTATAAAAACAAGGGTGGTTAAGAACAATTTATATGAGCATTGCGCTACCTGGTAATTCTTTTGGCTGCCAGATACTGCTTTTTAAGTGTGAAAGGCCAGAGGTTCATCTATAAACAATAGTAATTTTTTTTTCAACAAACTGGTCGCATCCCGCCGAGGCAGGGTGACCCAAAAGGAAAGCCGAAAGTTTCGTTTTTAAAATTTAGTAACGTAAACAGGAGAAGATGTTGTTAGCCCTTTGCTCCCGGTATTTTAGTCTCCTCTTATTACACGTATGGTTCACAGAGGAAGAATTCTGTGCCACTTCTCCATGGAGATAAGAGGAAATAAACAGGAACAAGGAATAGCAAGAAAATAGATGAAAACCCAGAGGAGTGTGTATATATATGCTTGTACATGCATGTGTAGTATGACCTAAGTGTAAGTAGAAGTAGCAAGACGTACTCTGAAATCTTGTATGTTAATGAGACAGTAAAAGGACACCAGCAATCATACCGTCATATAAAACAATCACAGGCTTCTGTTTTACAGTCACTTGGCAGGACGGTAGTATCTCCCTAAGTAGTTACTGTCTACCATCCTACTGCCTAGAATAGTAAGTTTGCGCTGATACATTTGTGCACCGATAGTTCGTCTGTCATTCTAACGCACATGTGCAAGAAGTGTTATCATGTCTTTCTGGACTGTCCTTAGATCGGACACTTCGTCCAGCCGTCTCTAGAGAGTCTATATCTGGTCTAGGATAAGTAGATACAGGTGTAGCATACACTGTACTAGTATTAGGCTGTGTCATGCTAACAGTTAGGAGGGAAGGCGTGAGCGAGAACTGAGCTACACTAGGCTCAGACACTAGGCTCACTTCTGCCTTAGTTGCTCTTTCATCTTCATCAAATAGAGTCATACTTCCTAATTGTGACACTAGGCTTTCTGAATCTGAATCATAATAGAGTCATACTTCCTAATTGTGACACTAGGCTTTCTGAATCTGAATCATAATCAGACATCTCTGTATGAGCAGGAAACAACATATGTTTAATTAACGCTCTGACAGTTTCTGCGGTGTAATTCCTGTTATACGTCACACCGAGATATTTGGCTACTCTCCAACACGTCTGAAGTTTTAATGTACTCAACTCAGACAAAGTCAGAGTATCAATTAACTGTTTCACTTTGGCATACATCACAAAAATAATTGTACTACGAGAGAGTGATTATGGGAAACTATAATCCTAATAGGAATTTTAGTGTTGGTGGTCTTAGATCTAGAGCTCATAAACAGTATTTCCATCTCCTTGGATCAAGAGACTCAGTCAAGTACATACATCCACCTGGTATGTTGTACAAGACTAAACTCAAAGTCTTCAGATTAGGAAAGTACTCAAAGTGTTTGATCATAGAGTTTCTATTATGTCAAACTGGACAATTTCTCCAACACCTTGGATCAAGAGGATCCCGGACAGGCCCCCATTTGTTACAAAAAACGCGATTCTAAAAGCTTAGAGATCTCCAGTGAATACTAGAAAGGACTGCCCTTCTAGCATCCAGCCTGTTACTGGGTTTTCGTAACAAGTAGTCAGTATCCTTGTCCAATTATCCATTAGAATTCAGTATAATTCAATAGTGCTTCAGGATTACAACTGGTAGGCTACTAACTAGAGAAATTAAAATTTAATAAATTTATTAAGTCTAGAGGTATATTATCAAATTAAATTAAATTAAATTAATCTTCAGTTTTAATATATTTGGACCACAGTTCATTCAAGATAAATAGAGGTTCACGAGCTTGTCTCCCATAAAGCAATTCGAAAGGGGAATATCCAAGTGAATCACTTGGAATCTGACGCAT
>NC_069404.1:50141626-50176626 GCF_026875155.1 Cherax quadricarinatus
TTAGGGATTTGTAGAGGTGTATTTTGGTGCGTTGAGGGGCATGTTTCAGTTTGTAGAGGCCCGCAAGGGCCTTACTACTATTGAAATAAATAACAAAAAGGCACAATACCGGACTGGAACGATACACAAATAACCCGCACATAAAAGACAAAGCTTACGACGACTTTCGGTCCGACTTGGACCTTGACAAAGTCACACTAACAGAGGAGGAGCAGAACGGCTATATATAGGCGGGAAAGAGGTGGAGGTAGTAGTAGGGGTAGTAGTAGTAGTATATTTAGTACAATAATTGTATATAATACCGACAGGATTAAATGACACATCACAACACCCGGGCATCCCCACCGTAGACGTTTCGCCATCCAGCCAGCCACTGGATGGCGAAACTTCCACAAAAAAGACAACCAGACGCCGCACATGTGCCCTAATTTCATCAGTAGATGTAGTAGAAAAAAGAGGTAGTAGTAGGTGTAGTGGTAGAAGTGGGAAATAAGGAAAAACGAGCCAGTCAAATACAAAGGAAGGGGACACTCCCAAGAGAGCTAGAAACCCCACAGAGGAAGCAAGCGCACCGAGGTGGCGTGAAAGGGGAAGTGGTGAAATAAAATAAAAAAGGGAACAGAAACACGAGACAGGAAGAGAAAGACAACCCAGAGGAGAAAAGGAGAGAGGAAAGGAGAAAGAGGAAGAAGAAAAAAAGAAGAAGAAGAAAAAATGAGATTCAGGTTAATCAGGGGTGTTCGAAGTTTGGAACATTTTACAATGTAGTGGGAGGGGAAGGGCAATCTACAGAGACGAAGCCAGGGCTAAGGTTCATACAAGGAAAGTTGTGTATAAGAGAGGATTCAACTAAACGCGACTGTTCGAGTTGGAAGTGGGGAAGACAGTTTTGCAAAGCCCAGTCAATAGGATGGCTATGATCTCTGACGTGACAGAAAAAAGCATTGTTAGTGTCGGCAAGCCTAACCTATTTTTGTGCTCCCTAAGTCTGTCAGAAAGAGATCGACCAGTTTTCTCCAAAGTACTGAAGAGGACAGGAGGAGCAAGAAATAGAGTAACACCAGGAACATCTGTAGGGGAGGGAAGGTATGAACGAGATTAGTGCGAAGAGGTTAGTCTGGCGGAAGGTAAGCTTGATGTCTAAGGGACGGAGAGAATTGTTGAGATTAGAAAGACCGGAAATTAGGGAAGGCAGAGGATAGAAGAGTTCCCATGAGTAGAGAGTTTGGAGAGAAGAAATTGCGTTTAGCACGTGAGGGGGCAGAGTCTATGAAATGGGAAGGGTAGCCAAGACGGGAGAACGAATTATAAAGAGTGGAAATTTCTGCTGGAAGGAACTGAGGATCACAGATGCGGAGGGCACGGAGAAAGAGGGAGAAAAAGAACACTTTTCTTGACAGGGGAAGCATGATAGGAAAAGTAGTGAATGTACATGCCACTGTGCATAGGTTTACGGTAAACGGAAAAGGAAAAACCTGTATCTGAGCGGTGGACATGGACATCAAGGAAAGGAAGAAAGGGAAAATTAGATTCCCATTAAAGTTTTAAACTTAATGGAAGGGGCAAGATTGTTAAGAGCTTCAAGAAAAGGTTGGAAGAGACTGGAGTCATGAGGCCACAGAGCAAAGATGTCATCCACATAGCGGAGCCAGAGTGAAGGTTGCACATCGAGGTAGGAAGAAAAACAGTCTCGAAGTATTCCATGTAAAGTTTAAAGCAAGGACAGGAGAGAGAGAGAGCCATAGCGACACCGAAGGTTTGGGAATAATATTTCCCTTGGAAGGAAAAGGAGTTAGAGTCCACACAGAGGCGGATCAGATCAAGAAAGACATCATGGGGATAGGGAGATGAAGAACCCTTCATGGCCTTCTCTCAAAGGGAAAAATCAAGGAAAATCATCAAGAGGGACATTGGTGAAGAGGGACTCAACGTCAAGACTAAGCATCTTACAGTTTGGAGAGAGCGAACCCGTTCAATGAAGTCTTGAGAGTGACGGAGGTGGCGGGAGAAAAAGTACCAAGAAAGGGATTTGAGGGTTTGGCCAGCCAAGAAGCAAGAGAATAAGAGACAGAACCTCCTAGAGGATATGATAGGACGAAGAGGAATATCAGGTTTATGAGTTTTGGGAAGACCATAAAAAATAGGGAAGAGAGGGACAGATGACACAAACCCGTTGAACAAGGTCAAAGTCAGGAGGACAGAGGTCGGAGAGAGTCCTTAGTTTTTTTGAAAGTTCTCTTGATGCGATCAAGAGGGTTGGAAACGAGAGGAGTGTAGGTGCGTGATCAGAGAGCAAGACATCAGCTTACGGAGGTAATCCTCGCGATCAAGGATAACTACCGAATTAACCTTTGTCAGAAGATAGTATGACAATGTTAGTGTTAGATTAAGAGAAGAAAGGGCAAGTTGGTAACGGGCTGGAAGGTGGTGATTCTTGGAAACAGACTAACAAGAGCAGGAAGGAGAGCACCACGAAAAGTGGACAAGTCAGGAAGTTTACGGAAGCGAGATTGACGAAAGGAATCAAAAGAGCTAATCAGGGAAATACCAGCGCGAGGAGTAGGCGAAGTGGCAAAGGAAAGACCAAAACCAAGAAGTTCAAGCTCATATGAGAGAGTGAGACAGTAGACAGTTTAGTAACACAGTCAGTGAGGAGAATTTAGCCCAAGGGGCTAGCTGAGATGAGACTTTTGAAGTTTATTTTGTAGTTTGGAAGAATGAATTTGCGCATTCAGGCGAGCAGTGTCAAAGGCAATGGTAGAGAGAAGGTTTCAGAGATCCTGTGGTAGAGCCGCAAAGAGAGCACGTTGACGTTGACGGAGAGTAAAGAAGGCATCTTCAACCTGTGATTTAGTAGAAAGAATGAGCTGTTGAAGTAGGAGACGGGCATGATCAGGAAAGGGAGTGCCCAGTGGGTTGGTTTTCAGGAAGTGGGAGAAGGAAGGTGGCAGAACTTGTTCAGCAAGACAGTCACGTAGGAAGCGAAGCTGATTCTTACGACGCCGGGTAAGATGCTTAGTCTTGACGTTGAGTCCCTCTTCACCAATGTCCCTCTTGATGATGTCCTTGATTTCCTTAGAGAGAAGGCCCATGAAGGGTTTCTTCATCTCCCTATCCCCACTGATGTCTTTCTTGATCTGATCCGCCTCTGTGTGGACTCTAACTCCTTTTCCTTCCAAGGGAAATATTATTCCCAAACCTTCGGTGTCGCTATGGGCTCTCCTCTCTCTCCTGTCCTTGCTAATCTTTACATGAATACTTCGAGACTGTTCTTCTTCCTACCCTCGATGTGCAACCTTCACTCTGGCTCCGCTATGTGGGTACATCTTTGCTCTGTGCCTCAAGACTCCAGTCTCTTCCAACCTTTTTTGAAGCTCTTAACAATCTTGCCCCTTTCCCTTTAAATTTAAAGCTGAATGGGAATCTAATTCCTTACTTCCTTCCTTGATGTCCATGTCCACCCTCAGATACAGGTTTTTCCTTTTCCGTTTTTCCGTAAACCATGCACAGTGCATGTACATTCACTACTTTTCCTATCATGCTTCCCCTGTCAAGAAAAGTGTTTTTTATCTCCCTCTTTCTCCGTGCCCCCGCATCGTGATCCTCAGTTTCCCTTTCCCGCAGAAATTTCCACTCTTTATAATTCGTTCTCCCGTCTGGCTACCCTTTCCATTTCATAGACCTGCCCTCTCCCCGTGCTAAACGCAATTTCTTCTCTCCCAAACTCTCTACTCATGGGGAAATCTTCTATCCTCTGCCCTTTCCCCACATTTCCGGTCTTTCTAATCTCAACAATTCTCCCCCGTCCCTTAGACATCAAGCTTACCTTCCGCCAGACTAACACTCTTCGCACTAATCTCGTTCATACCTCTCCTCCCTCTACAGATGTTTCCTGGGTCTACTCTATTTCTTGCTCCTCCTTTTCCTCTTCAGTACTTTGGGGAAACTGGTCGATCTCTTTCTGACAGACTTAGGGAGCACAAAAAAAGTGTTAGGCTTGCCGACACTAACAATGCCTTTCTGTCACGTCAGAGATCATAGCCATCCTATTGACTGGTCTTCTGCTAAAACTGTCTTCCCTACTTCCCAACTCGAACAGTCGCCGTTTAGTTGAATCCTCTCTTATACACAATTTCCTTGTAGAACCTTAGCCCTGGCTTCGTCTCTGTAGATGCCTTCCTCTCCCACTACATTGTAAAATGCTCCAAACTTCAGAACACCCGTGACTTAACCTGAATCCTCATTTTTTCTTTTTCTTCTTTTTCTTCTTCCTCTTCCCCTTTCCTCTCCCTTTTCTCCTCTGGGGTTTTCCCTTTTTCTCTCCTGTCTCGTGTTTCTGTTCCTTCTTTATTTTATTTCACCACTTCCCCTTTCACGCACCTCGGTGCGCTTGCTCTCCCTCTGTGGTTCTAGCTCTCTTGCAGTGCTCCCCTTCCTTTGTATTTGACTGGCTCGTCTTCCTTAATTCCCACTTCTACCACTACCACTACTTTCTACCTCTTCTTCTTCTACTACATCTACTGATGAAATTAGACACATGTGCGGCGTCTGGTTGTCTTTGTTGTGGGCGTTTCGCCATCCAGTGGGTGGCTGGATGGCGAAACGTCTACGGTGGGGATGCCCGGGTGTTGTGCATGTGTCATTTCATCCTGTCGGTATTATATACAATTATTGTACTACTACTACTACTACTACTACTACCACTACTACTACCTCCACCTCTTCCTGCCTATATATAGCCGTTCTGCTCCTCCTCTGTTAGTGTGACTTTGTCAATGGTCCAAGTCGGACCGAAACGTCGTCGTAAGCTTCTGTCTTTTATGTGCGGGTTATTTGTGTAGCTATTGCATGCCTTGAGTGAATGTGTCCGTGTAAGCGTAGAAGATAGTCAAGATTAACGCCAAGGACAGTGACAGATTGTGTGATGGGGATGTAAGTGAGGGTGTCAGCTGTTCTGAGCTCGACAGGTAAAGGAGGATCACGTTTTCTGTAGTTAAAATATGTAATGCTGGATTTAGCTGCATTGGTTTTGATCCTCCATTTTTATTCCCAGATGGCTATCTTGTCGACCTCATTTTGTGTTTTGTGTGTGTGTACCTATATTGGCATGAGTGATAAGTTGTGTAATGTTGTCTGCATAGGCTAATGTGACAGAGTTTTTGGTGTACAGGTGTTGGAATGTCGTTAGTGTATAAAATGTAGAGGGGAGGGGAGGGGACAGATCCCTGGGTACTCCAGCATTAGTGTGAAGTAGTCAGAGTAACAGCCTTGGAATTTGATTTTTCATGTACGGCCGTTTTAGGAATTGCAGAGGAGTTTACGAGTAGTGACAGTCAGGTTAAAGTTAGTGCAGAGTTTGTACTTGAGCCCTTCGTGCCAGACAGTGTCAAAAGCTTTTTCAAACGTCTTTTGCAAAACCCGGCTGTCCTGTTTCTTTGTTTTGTGTTTATGGGATGTAGTGAGAATGATGTTAATGGCATCCTGTGTGGATCTGTGTGTTCTGAAGCCAAAGTGGCCATCAGAAAGTACAGAGTTGTGTTCCAGGTATCTGCGAAGGCGATGGTTGATGAGTTTTTCAAAGAGTTTTCCTAAAGTTCGAGGAGGCTGATAGGGGGATAGTTTCTAGGGTCCCGAGTGGTTCTTTTTTGGGTTTAGGAAGGAGGATAGCAGTAGCAGCTTTGAAGAGGGGGGGGAAGTATCCAGAGGCAAGGAAAGGCATTGAGGAGGTTTGTTTTAGACAGAATGATAGAGCCCGGGAAGGGTTTTAGGATAAAAAGGGTTTTTTGGGGCCAGAGGCACCGGCGTTTGGGAGAAATGCCCTGGGGGAATTTTTTTTAAATTTTCCCTTTTTGGGGGAAAGGAGTGTCAGTTCTTGGAGGAGGAAGAAGTCTAGAAAAAATTTTGGCCCCCTTGGTGTTTTTTTCCCTTGGTTGTGCAGGTCCATTTTCCCGAAAGTTTGAATAACTTTAAGGGTGGGGTGGGGAGGGGGGAAGATGTTCTCCCAATGTTTTTTTGAAAATGTTGGTAGCAGCCGCGGGTCGGAAAAGGTGTGTTTTGTTGTGGGGTAAATTGTTTGAATTTTTTTGGTGGGATTTGGGGCCTCTGATTTTTTTTGGGATAAAGTTCCAAAAGGGCTTTAGTTTTTTTTAATTTACCGTTTGTCTGTTTGTTGAAAAAATTTTGTGACCATAAATTTTTTTGGCCCTTTGGTCTAGGCTGTGTAAAATGTTTTTTCCCAAGGTAAGTGAGATCTTTTGGGACTTGATTAAATCAGGGTTTTTTGGGTGGGGAAGCGGTTGTGGTAGCAGATAAAAGTCTTTTTTTGTTCTGATAAAGGGTTTTTAAAGGAAAAAAGGGGTGATATGAGTTTTTTTTTTGGTTTTTTGCATGTTGGCTGCTTGAAAAAAGGGTTTTCCGGGAAAGAAAAACAATTTTGAGAATCAAATGTCCAAGAAAGGTTTGTTTTTTTTAGTCATGGGTTGATTTTAAAAATTGTCAAATTTTTTGTTTGAAATGCATCCCAGAAAACCGTTTTTGTAGGAGAAAGGAAGGGGGGTTTTAAAAATGAGGAAAAGGGTTGGGAGGAGATTTAAGAGACGGGGATGGGGATCAAGCCTGTAATGGGGCCGGGGAGATGTAGTGTTGAAATAATAGTTTTTGGGCAGGGTTTGCCAGAATAAATGTCTGGTTTTGTTTTGGCCCCCTTGGGGGGTTTTTAGAAGGTATTTAAGTCGGCCCGTGAATTTAGGTTTTTTAGGTTTGGTTTTTAATAATTTTGTTCCAATTTGGTTGTTACTGGTGTAAATGAAAGGCGGTTTTTTTTTTTGGCATTAAATGTCAGCAAAGGGGTATTTTGGTTGGGGTTGGGTGTATTAAAGAAAAGGGAAAGACCCGTGTATGTTGAAAATATTTTTTTTGGCGAGCAAGGGGGGAAAAAAAGGGAAAAAGGGGGCCCAAAGGGGTGGGTTTGTTTTTCTGACTGCAAGACAGTGTTGGGTGAAAAAAAGGGGTTTGGGAAAATTCTTGTTTTAATGGGGAAATTGAAAAGGGAGGCAACCCCAAATCGGGGGGACCCGGGGGAAACCGTAGTGCAGAAAAAAACCAAAAGGGCCCGGGATAGGTTTGGGGATTTGAGGCAGGTCTTTTTCAGCAAAACAATATCTGGCCTCTCTCCCTTAAAGGGACCGGGCCCAGTAGGGGGCCCAAATTTTTGTAAATAAGAACGTACTTTGGGAACGAATAAATTTTAAACAATTTTTTTTTTTAAAAGGGTTTCGTCATACAAAGTTAATGTTGGGGGGGGAAATTTGGTTTAAAGCCCTGATAAAGGTGCCATCGGTGGATGGTGTGTGTAGGTTTTAAACCCCCCTTTTCCTAGAGGGGAGGAAAAAGAGGGATCTTTTTTTAAATTTTTTTTTGGGTTTTTTTTTTTCAGAAGGGGGGCGGGTTTTGGGTTTTTGAGGGATTTTGTCTGGGGGAGGTGGGGGTTTGGAAACCCCCAAATTTCATATCATAATTCAGGAAGCCCCAATTGATCAAAAAAAATTTTTTTCCCGCGACCCCAAGTGCCTTGAATTTTCCCAAATACTTTTTCTAATAAAATTTAAAAACAAAAAAAAAGGCAGCTTCCCCCACCTCTGAATTTTTAGCAAGAATCCCCCAAAAAAACCCTTAAATCCCCCCCCAAATCACATAGCCCTCTCCTTTAATACTAAAACAAAGCACATTACAGAGAATGAACATTAAAACAGGCCTTCTCTATCCAGCCTCCAATAGAAATAATTGTCTAACCAATTTTTATGTTTCCCAAGTAATAGCCTTTACATCGTTTACTCATGTGCAAGTTAATTGTTCTACATATTGTATTACTTCTACTACTACTACTGCTACTACTACTACTACTACTACTACTACTACTACTACTACTACTACTACTACTACTACTACTACTACTACTACTACCACTAGTATTGCACCTCACTCTGAGCCTATATATACACTCTGTGTCCATGTACTGTTTGTAACGGCTTGATAAAGCTCCCGGAGAGCGAAACGTTGCCATAATAAAATGTCAAAAATGTCACATTAGTTGCACTTGTGTTCTTTTACTTTACACATTGTCGGTAATTCTACCAACTTTATTACAAATCCAATCCTGTGGCCTGGTATGCAACGCTCTATCTTCACACACTGAGTGTCAGGGGTTCGATCCCCGGCAAGAGTGAAAACATTGGGCGTGTTTCTTTACACCTGTTGTCCCTGCTCACCTAGCAAGCAAGCATGTACCTGGATGTTAGTCGACTGGTGTGGGTCGCATCCTGGGGACAAGATTGAGGACTCCATTGGAAATTAGATGACACACTGCCTATGTTGGGTTATCCTGGGTGGCTAACCTCTGGGGTTAAAAATCCGAACAAAATCTTATCGTATAGCAAACGATGGTTAGAAGACCTTGAAGGTGACCCAGCATGACATCTTGCTGCACCCGCTTCTTATTACCAGCTTTGCTTAAATGAACTAACTACCTCCTCAGCACCAGACATCTCTTATTTCACTTTACTAGCAATGGGGCAAAAGTATATATTACGTAGGTTACTGCTTTGTTGTGGTAAATTTATCTGTAGTTTGGAATTAAAAAATAAGGTGTTCGTTACATGGAGAAGAGCTACACAAATGTTAAATAATATTGGCATTTTGATGACGCTTTTCATGAGTGACGTCACAGCGTCACTAAAGGTTAGGTAAGGTGAGGTTTGTCACGAGACAGGACATGTGTTTCCTGATGCGGGTCTTAATCATATGATGACCCCACAGCTGGAGCTTTTGGCCATCTGACCGAGGCCTTCCAATGGTTTACCAGTCCACCCCTTAAGAAAAAGGTTATAATAATAACCGTTTTATAGATATTGCTGAAGAATTAAGACACTTATGCAACATATGGGAAACTTTATTGAAGAAACGTTTCGCCACACAGTGGCTTCATCAGTCCAATACAAAGTAGAAATGGGTAAGGAGAGAGGAGATTGAGGTAATCAGTCCCTCAACCAGGAATCGATGTGTTCAGTCCATCACTCTTGTAAGAAGTACAGCACAGGGCCAGAGAGGTGGCTTATATACTGCAGTCAGGTGAGTCGAAGTAGGAGGAGGTGGGATCACAGTGGGACCTGCCACTAGTGTAAGCAGGTCGTCGTCCAAAGGCTGGACAAGCGTTGAAGAAGTCTATGTACCAAGATCCCATGATGTTGCAGTGTCAGACACTGTAAAAATTTACTTATGTAAATAAAATAATCATTTCAAATTTTGCAAGTCTAGGCCTAACTAACTCAGGAGTACCCATTTCACCAGACTGATAAGGCATCATAAAATCCCATATCGTTGGGTAGCAGCTACTGTGTTGTGAGAACTCTCATGTGTGAGCTGTGACTAGTGATATAATGAGTGAAACACTGGAAATAGTTCTCAGTTTGAATGACCCTCATAGACCTCCGTTACTCATTAACTGACCTTCTTCCTTGCATTGGAACTCAGCCATTTGCCCCTGTCAACTTATAGTGTAGTGGCAAATTTTGTTAGTCCACATAGGTACTTGAGTGCCCCTTGTCAGTTTCAAGATGCCACAGATGTTATTACACTGTCCTGAAGACACTGTGTATTAACTATTGTCCGCCTCTATTATTAGTGTATGAATGCTAATTGGCACTGACTTACTGTATGAGTGATAATTTAGTAAATAACTGTGTGGTGAAACCTAGCATAGCCAGTGTGCAAACAAGGACCTTATTTTTTATCTACATTAAGGTGAATTTTACAACTCAAAGTTACTCGTGCCTCTGAATTCTGCTCATCGCTTTACCAACCTGCGGAGTAAAGGTGAATCTGCAGTCGTACGTGAGCTGGTGACCCAGACCTACTCAAACCTGCCAGACTAATCCAACCTGACAGTCCAAAACAGTATAAAAACAAGGGTGGTTAAGAACAATTTATATGAGCATTGCGCTACCTGGTAATTCTTTTGGCTGCCAGATACTGCTTTTTAAGTGTGAAAGGCCAGAGGTTCATCTATAAACAATAGTAATTTTTTTTTCAACAAACTGGTCGCATCCCGCCGAGGCAGGGTGACCCAAAAGGAAAGCCGAAAGTTTCGTTTTTATGCCAAAAATAAGGCAATACCACATTTAGTATCGGGGCCTTACTCAGACAGGATGGGACTGTCACAAGATGACAAAAGGAAATGACGTGAAATACTGAAATCCCAGGTACGACTCCTTGTGTTTAGTAGTGAACCACTAACAGGTCTGAGGATCGACGACCAAATGATTTCTTTCATGGATGAGCTCAAAATTCCATAATGTATGCCAGATTTCCGACAATTACCCTAAACTCCAGATAGGACTTCGAAAAAGCCATTGACAAACATGTCTATGCACTCATTCCCGGGCCCAGACTCGTGGAACTCTGTATATTCATTAAGAACTGCAAGAATACCCCTCTCGTCGTGCCCTAAGTGCACTGTGGAGGAGGAGACTTGGACATGGAGTGAAATTCCACAGTCAATTAAAACAACGGTATAGCCCCACTCCATAAAGTGGAAGCAAAGCATTAGCTAAGATAACTATTCAGACCAATAGCTCTGACGTCCCACATCTAAAAATCTTTGAAAGAGTTACTAAGACAGGATTGCAAATCACTGGTTCCGAACTCTGCACAATCTAGGGCAACAAGGGTTCAGGGCAGGTCGCTCATGCCTCTCACAACTGCTGGATCACTATGATATGGCCTTGGATGATTTGGAAGGCGGGAAAAAAGCAGAATGCAGATGTAATATACACATACTTTGCAAAAGGCATTTGACAATGCGATCATGGCGTAAATAGCGCACAAAATACGTGCTAAAGGAAATAACTGGGAAAGTGGGGAGAGGATCTTCAACTTCCTAACAAATCGAACACAATGGTAGTGGTCAAACAGAGTTAAATCGGAGGCTGCCATAGTTGATGAGCTTGTTCCACCAAGGCACAGTACTCGCCCCAATCTTATTCCTATCCTCATATCAGACATAGGACAGAGATATAATCACAGCACCGTATCATCCTTTGCGGGATGATAACTAGGATCGGCTTGAAGCTGTCATTGCTGAAGACGCGGTTAACCTCCAGAAGATATTAAACAAGTTTTCCATTGGGCAACGGAAAACAAAATGATGTCAATGAGGACAAATTCCAACTACTCCGTTATGGAAAACTGGAGGAGATAATAATAGAACAGAGTAAACTACAGATTCTGGCCATACAATAGAGCGGGAAAACTAA
This sequence comes from Cherax quadricarinatus, assembly GCF_026875155.1. Taxonomy (NCBI): domain Eukaryota; kingdom Metazoa; phylum Arthropoda; class Malacostraca; order Decapoda; family Parastacidae; genus Cherax; species Cherax quadricarinatus. The sequence continues at coordinate 50,152,936 of NC_069404.1, forward strand.
TGTAAGGGACCTGTGAGTTGTAATGTTGAGGATCTCACTTTCAAGGATACAACCAGTGCCACGATCACAGCCTGAGTGAAAAAGAAAAAGACAGATGGATAATGTGAACGTTCAAAACGAGAGATGCCAAAGCCAAGATGATCCTTTTCAAATCACTTGTTATCTGTAGGATGGGTTTACTGCTGCACATTAACATCTCCATTCCAAGCAGGTGAAAATTGCAGATCTAGAGAGTGTACAGAGATCCTTTACTGCACGTATAAGTTCTGTCAAGCACACTTAACTACTGGGGGAATGCTTTGGAAGCACTCGGCTTGTACTCGTTGGAACGCAGGAGGGGAGAGATATATCATAATCTACATTGGAAAATCCTGGAAGGAATGGTCCCAAATCTGCACACCGAAATCACTCCCTCGGAAGTAAAAAAACTGGGCAGGCGAGCAAAATGCCCCCAAATTAAAAGTAGGGGCGCCCATGGTACACTAAGAGGGAAAAACACCATAAGTGTCGGGGCCCATGACTGTTCAACAGCCTCACATCAAGTATTAGGGGAATTACAATAAACCTGGCTGCCTTCAAGAGAGAGCTGGACAGATACCTAAAGTCAGTGCCGGGATCATGCCAGGCTGTGGCTCGTACGTTGGACTGCGTGGCGGCAGAGTAACAGCCTGGATGTTGATCAGGGCCCTGATCTACGGGTGGCCTGGTCATGACCGGGCGCGGGCGTTGATCCCCGGAATAACCTCCAGGTAACCTCCAGGTAACATTGGGGGACCAGAAATGTGGGAAGTAAGATGCGGAGACGTATTGGGAAAACGTCATGCACCAAAATGATTAGATATAACAGGAGAGAGGGAGGAGATGTTGTTGCGCAAAGCTGTATCTCCGATATTTCACCTTGAAACGTTCAGACACAGGAGATATCACACACGAAAAGCCTCTTGGCGCAGTCAGCACGAACGTCCTGTGTTTTAAATACTTTGTAGAGTTAACAGCCAAACCAAACTTTCTAAAAAAGGAAATGACACAGGTATTACCTGGAGTTTACCTGAGAGAGTTCCGGGGGTAACGCTCCCGCGGCCCGGTCTGTGACCAGGCCTCCTGGTGGATCAGAGAGCCTGATCAGCCAGACTTTATGCTGGCTGCACGCAATCCAAGTTCGAGCCACAGCCCGGCCTGGGTCAGGGTTACCGACTTTTAGGTGCTGTCCAGTGCTCCACTTGAAAACTGCCAGGGGTCTATTGGTGATCCCCCTCCTTATGTTATGCTGGGAGGCAGTTGAACAGTCTCGGGCCCCTGACACTTATTGCATTGTCTCTTACGTGCTAGTGAAACCACCTGTTTTTCATTGGGGGGAGTTGCATCGCTGCCCAAGTCTTTTGCTTTCTTGCGAGTGATTAGGTATATTATCAAATTAAATTAAATTAAATTAATCACAGTAATCAAATAATATCACATCTTCGTTTACAGTATTATTGTGTGTGAAAGCACATATACATTATCATTCTTAAGTACCGTCTGGTACATTAACATTTAATAAGATATTACAAATATGTACAAGTAAGTTTGTGTATGTGTGTAGTTGCTCTAATAGTTCTCTGTCTCACGATGACTAGACTTAAACAAGTGTTGACAAGTCCTCACATAAACTAACTTCTTGACCGACTAGCAACCAGAACAGTTGCTTGACAACAAAAGAATGCCTTAAAACCCAATAGCAATGCAACAAAGCAACTGCGACACAGAATTAGGACAAGGAGATAATATAACGACACTAAGTAGGGACCATTCAGCAGATTCTCCACAAAAGTTACAAAACTCCCATATTACTGAATCTAAGTTCAGCATAAGAAAATCTCGACTGTGAATAATACAAGGAAGCCCAGTACAAATTAGGTCATAAGCTAAGTTCAGGACTGAGATGCTCAGAGTGTCTATGAGACACACAACTCTCAAGTACAACGTCGAAAATCACTAAGTCTATACAATGTTCTGTGAACAGAGTTCTACAGAACTAACAAGAATAATGAGCCAGACAATCTGTCCATCACCAAGAGGTCTAGAGCAGGACTGAATACTTCAGCGAGGTGAGGACACCCCCCCCCCTCGCCCCCCCCCCCCCCCCCAACCCCCCCCCCCCCCCCCCCCCCCCCCCCCCCCCCCCCCCCCCCTTTTCCCCATTCACGTGATAGCTCCGTGGACAACTGCAACTCAGAAGCCGGCAGTCTAACGAGCCACAAAGGCGATAATTTCAGTAGTTTCGACAATCAGAACTTGACACTGAGCACTTAATATGTTACATCCTATCAAACAACATAACAGTCAAATAATAATATAAAGCAATACATTTACGATTTAGCTATTATCGCAAATATAAGGCATATAAATTAAATGAAAAAGGTAATATACATTATATATATACATTAATAATCATTGCAACCCATTTAGGGTTGCAACACGAGGTAACAGAAGACACGATAGGGATTGATAGACTGCATTTTCTTGGACTGCAAGAAGGCCTTCGAAACAGTTCTTCACAAAAAGTTAATGCAAAAGCTAGAGGATCAGGCACACATAACAAGAAAGGCACTTGCAATGGATCAGAGGAATATCGTGATAGGGAGGCAACAAAGAGTCACTGGATACGTGGACGAAGTTGATCAGGAGTGTGGGCGCCCTTTGACGAGCGGGGTTCCACAGGGTCAGTCCTAGGACCTGTGCTGTTTTCGTATATGTGCATGACATAGCGGAAGGGATAAACTCAGAAGGTGTCTTTGTTTGCAGATCATGTGAAATTTAATGAGGAGAATTAATCGTCGAGGATAAGGCAGGACTACAAAGAGAACTGGGCAGGCTACATGCCTATTCCAGCAACTAGGTCCTCGAATTAACCTGCCAAAATGCAAAGTCATGAAGATCGGGAAGGCAACGGAAGACCGCAGAAAGAGTATAGTCTAAGTGGCAAGACGTAAACCACATCAAGGAAAAGATCTTGGGTGAATATAATGCAGAGCACATCTCCTGAGGCGCACATAAATCAGATAAACTGCTGCAGCATATGGGATATCTAGCAAAACTAAGAGTAGCGTACTGTTACCTCACTAGGAATCGTTCAAGACTCTGTGACCATATAATAGTTGTGTATGCAGATCAGTTTGGAATCCTACTGGTCAGGCACGTCAGAAATTGGAGAAAGGTGCCAAACGTTGCCAACTAGACAAGTCCCAGAGTTAAGGGATTGACTATGAAGAAAAGGTTAAGGGAAACCGGTGACGAACATGAGGAGAGGAGGGTCAGAGGAGACATGATGACATATGAAATACTGCGAGGAATTGACAAGGTGGACAAAGACAGGATGTTCCAGAGATGGGACACCGAAACATGGGGTCACAGTTGGAGTTGATGACTCAGATAAACCACAGAATGTTAATAATATATTTTTTCAGTCAAGAGTTGTCAGGAAGTGAAATAGCCTGGGTAGTGATGTAATGGAGGCAGGATCCATACATAGCTTTAAGAAGAGGTATGATAAAGCTCACGGAGCGGGAAGAGTGACTGAGTGTGTAGCGGCCAGTTAAGAAGCGGGGCCAGGAGCTGTGACTTGACCCCCGCCAACCACAAGTAGGTTGTTTTTTTTTTAAGGTCTACTAGGTGAGTACTACTAGGTGAGTACTTCACACACAGGACTGTGTATACATTCGATACAGAATGCAAGAAAACAAGATTAGGAGTAAGATCAGGAGCAACAGAGCAGTGTGGACACAAGTGAGGTGGCCAAAAAGGCCCACATGAGGAGAGCAAAGGCCAATCATCATGGAGGATTTCAACATATGGAGATGGACTACGGGAAAACTGAAGCCATTAAAGAGGACCACAAAACGTGGGTGCTAAGATGCTGGAAGCAGTAGTTTACCCGGAAACCTCATGAGCCAACATTTAGGGACACGACCAGAGAGAGAGAGGAGAGGACGAACCTGCAAGGCTGGTCCCAGTATTCATCTGGAGCAGTTCCGACGCTGGGGAATTAATACGAAAGTTCCCCATGGTCCTGAGTTTGAATATTATAGAGTTAAACATAGAGAGTGAGGTGCAAGGACGGGAGAAGCTAAAATTTCAAGAGGTGACTACACAGTTATTACCAATTCTTGCATGAGGTGAAGTGGAGAAGAGAACTGGAGGGAAAAACAGTAAATGAATTATTGGAGCACGTGCACCAAAGTGTGGGGAAGGCAGATGAGAAGTTCGTACCCAGGGGGGCAATAGAAATAATGGGAAGACCAGAGGAAAAACCATGGCTCACCCAAAGGTGGAGGAAGGCCAAAGACAAGTGCACATAGAACATGGAAAAAGTATAGAAGCAAAGGACCCATGAAAAATAAGGAGCTGAGACGAAGAGGCAGAAACGAATATGCATGGATAGGGGAGGGAAGGCCCCAGCGGAAGTACGAGAATTGACATAGTACCCGAACGTTCAACATCTGACCCAAAGCTGTTATATAGCTCTCAGAAGGAGGAAAAACAACAGTCAAGTGTCAGGTAATCAGACTAAGGAGGAAGAACGAGCGCTCACAAGAAATGACGATGAAGTATGTGGAGAGCCCAACATGAGGTTTAGAAAGATTTCTCAGTGGAGACAGAAGGGCATGCAGCAGAATCCACATAACACACTCCACACACGAGGAAGAGGTGAGGAAACTACAATGTGAACTAGATACTCGTGGTTGGCCTCGACAACATCTTCATGGGTTCTGAGAGATAGTGCACAGGCACAGTGTGTGCCACTAACAACAGTCCTTATCAAATCTATTGAATCATGGCGACTACCAGAGGTGTGGAAGAGAGGAAACGTAATGGAACTTGTTCAAGGAGGTGAGAAATACAGGCAGCATTAAACTACAGACTACTATTACTGACTGTATAGTATGTGAAGTCTTGGAGGAAGATTATCAGTAAGGGAATTAGTGGGACCTAGACGGGAACCGAGCTCATATATGATAACCAGCAAGGTTAAGAATTGGAAATCGTGTGTCACAGACCAATTGGAGTTCTGCGGACATGCTACGTAAGAAAGACAGGAGAAGAGAGAAGGTTGGGTGGACTGCAGTTTCTTTGACTGTAGAAGGCTTCCAACTGTTCCATACAAATTGGTACATATGCTAGAGGAGCAGACAGGGTATGACAGGAAAAACACTGCATGGATCAGGGAATGCCTGACAGGAAGGAAACAAGAGTGATGGCAAGTGGATGAGTAGTCAAGTGGGCGATGTGTCGAGGGGGTGGCGGTTCACAAGGATCAGTCCAAGGGTCTGGTGTTCTTTCTGGAATTGTGAATGACATGACGGGAAAAGGTTGTTTCAAAGGAGTCCCTGTTTGTAGATGAGTGAAGAAAATGCAGAGGATTCAAGCGGACGATTTACCCGGTAAGGGACTACAAAGGTTTGGAAGGTTGCAATCCTGATCCAACAAAAGTATGAAGTTAGGATGAACAAAGAGACCGCAGACGGAGTACATGTTCGGGGGGATCAAAAGAATACAAATCTCACTCGAAAAGCACGATTTTGGGGATTCACGGACGCTGTTACACCGTGTATGCAAACACCATTATGAACCCGACACCTGGTCAAGCAGTCATGAATTAGAGACAGTGCAAGGCTTGCAAGATGACTAGTCCTGAGCTAATGGGTATGTCCTACGAGAAGAGTTCAGAAACTCAACCTGAAGCCACTGGAGGCAAGCAGGGATAGGGAGAACATGATAACGACGTATGAAATTCACTGAAAGGAAACTGACGTGGTGGACAGAGCTAGAATGTTTCAGAGATGGACACAGGAACAAGAGGCCAAAAAATAGAAGATGAAAACGAAATGAGATACAGGTTGTTAGGACGTATTTGTTCAGCACTAGAGTTTTCAGAAAGTGGGACAATCCGTAGACGATGATCGGAAACAGGATCATACATAGTTTAAGGAGGTATGGCGAGGCTCTAGTAGCAAGCAGCGATGAGGCGGGCCCCCCCAGTAGCTGCGGATCGGCCCTTGCAACCACAAATGATGAGCACACACCACAAACACACCACACACACACACACACACACACACACACACACACACACACACACACACACACACACTACACACACAACACACCCCCCCCCCCACAACACATACATACACACATACATTACACACACACACACACACCACACAGACCAGTGTCACTGACATGTATAGTATGCCAATGTCATGAAGAAGACTATCAGAAGAATGGTGGAGCACCAAGGAAGGAATGGCTTATCAGTTACAGCCGAACGATTTCAAAGACGGGAATCCTGTGTCACAACTCACCAAACCTACTGGGGAGGTTTTATGACAGGGTGACAGCATAAGATAAGAGAACGAGGATGGGTAGATTGCATTTTCTTGGTCTGTAAGAAGGCGCTTTGACACAGTTCACCAATAGAGGACTAGTGCAAAAAAGCACCCACGGCTAGTACCAGGCGGGGATAACCCCCCAGGGAAGGCACTGCAATGGATAAGGATACATGCCCGGAAGACAACAGCGAGAGTCATGGTTACGCGGCGAGTTGTCAGAGTGGGCACTTGTGACGAGTGGGAGTTCCAAAGGTGTCAGTCCTAGGCCCGGTGGTGAGGTTTCTGGTATTTCTGAACGACATGGACGAAACGAATATCCTCAGAGTTAACAACCATACACCGGCCGGGATTGAGCCGCGGTCAGAGAGTCCAAAACTCAGCCCGTCGCCTGTTAGCCCTAGACCAACTAGCCATTACGACTTACTTATATCATGTTGACGGCCAGTGAAGGGACTTGTGTAGAGTTTCGTCACGGCCACGCTAGTGCGAGATTCGTCTGTCTAAAAACTTGCATTTGTGGTCACACGAGGGCCTGTGCTAACCTTCCTATGGTGTAGAACACATACCTAGTTGGGAGAATCTTATAGTGGCAAGCTGGTCTAGTGGCCTTAATTCGACGGGGCCTGGAGTTTAGACGACTCTCTGACCGCGGGTTCAATCCCGGCCGGGGTATGGTTTGTTTGCAATCGTGTCATTACGATTTCGTGAGTCATCCTCAGAAGTGTTCTGTTTGCAGATGATGTGAGTTTGATGAGAAGGAATTCAGTCGGAAGGGACCAGGGCAGAGTTACCAAGGGATATGGGAGGCTGCAGGCCTGTCTCCAGATGGCTCCTGGAGTTCAACCCCACAAAGTACAAAGTCACGAAGATTAGGGAAAGGCCAAGAAGACGAAGATGGGTACAGTCTAGGGGCCCAGAGACTTACAAACCTCACTCAAGCAAAAGGATCTTGGGGTGACTATAACACAGGGCACATCTCCTAAGGTGCACCTCAACCATAAATAACGATCTGCAGCATACGGGCGCCTAGCCAACCTAAGGAGAGGCATTCCGACTCTTAATAAGGAATCGTTCAGGACTTTACTCCGTTACGTAGGCCTACATTGGAGTATTGCAGCACCAGATTAGAAATCCACCACCTAGCCAAGCACGTAAGGAAAGCTAGAGAAAAGTGCAAATGTTAGATATCAGAATAGTAACGGAGCAAAGGGCATGTCATCTGAGGAGGTGTTATGGGAAAACTCGACCTGGACGACACTGGAAGGACAGGAGAAATAGGGATATTACCGATAAACGACATACAAAATACTGAAAGGAACACGACAAGGTGAACAGAGAACAGGATGTTCCCAGTGTTGGGACACAGAAACATGGGGTCAAGTTGGATGGTGAAGTTTCTGAATGATGTGATCACAAGGATGTAAGAAAGTATTCCTTCAGTCACAGAAAGTTGTCAGGAAGTGGACATAGTTACCTGGGAAGTGATGTAGTGGAGGGGCCAGGATCCATAATAGCTTTTAAGAAGAGGTATGTTTAAAGTCATGAGCAGAAAGAGTGATTCTAGTACTGACCACTGTAGAGGCGAGGGCCAGGAGCTGTGAATCGACCCCTGTAACCACAAGGTAGAGGAGTCAACTAGGTGCGTACGCTACACACACACACTCACACCACACACACACCACACACACACACACACACACACACACACACACAACACACACACACACACACACCACACACACACCACACAGACCAGTGTCACTGACATGTATAGTATGCCAAGTCATGAAGAAGACTATCAGAAGATGGTGGAGCACCAAGGAGGAATGGAGCATATCAGTTACAGCCAGACGATTTCAAAGACGGGAAACTCCTGTCGCACAAAATCACGAACCTATGGAGTTTTTGACAGGGTGACCAGCAGAAGACAAGAGAGAGAGGCGATGGGGGGGTCGGGTGTATGAATCTCTGCTCTCACTGTGTTCATCTAGCGGTCTGTCGCAATAGAAGATGTCGCATTGTACCTGCGCCCGCCTTCCAGTCAAGTAGGGTCAGAGCTACTGTGAACAATACAAGCTCTGGCTTTTCTGCTCCAAGAGCTTAATCAAACCCGTCTTCTTCAAACGTCTAGTTGCTATGGGCCCCCATGCTGCCAATATGACACATCACTAGGTGCCCAGAAACGGCTAGACACTCGCCCCATCAATGGTCCTCCACTACAGTATAGGTCCATCCTTCAAAACAGAATCAACCCAACCAACTATCCTGAAGCACCCGGTAGAGAATATCTCTAATCTACAGTGCACGGACTTCCAACATGTGTCACAACGATTCATCAGCGCTAGAGACCCAACTCGGTAGTCTAGTAGCAGTCCGAGCGCTCACTTACTAGTGAAGTAACCGCCCAAAGATTGGACTTTCAGTTATTTTTGTATAGTCGTCTCTATACCCTTGAGGCCGCACCACCCACATACGTACTCGATGACCCTCCATCCCTCCCGCGCTGACCGCTCGGTACCCGTTACCCTGGTTCTACTAACCGCGTAAACTTTCCATGAAGACGTCATCCTGAACATCTCTCGCAGCAATCACGCTATAACTGCCACTAGCTCTGCAGCAGAACGAACAAGTAAAAAACCAACTCCCCACAAAATTACCCCCCGGAAACACAGAGGACATTCTCAGAACATACGACTCACGTAGTCTCGAGACAGTTAATATGTTCCAATCACACAACGTCACCATGTATGCATGTCCGCGTAGCACGCCACCCTCCATTATAGCCGTACAAATCCAGCCCCAAATACCCCCTAACTATAAACCCTTGTACCTCGCATTACGACCTTCTTACCAGACATAAATAGTCCATGTGCATATCGCTTCGCAAGACGCGAGCCCACACAGTTTGAAGAAGTGAGAGCTTGGAGATGCAGCGACCTGTCTGTCTCTCGCGCTCGTTCCTTACGAAATGTCCAAAACTGTCTTCGTCACCTAGACTCTTGTCTCGGAGATCGACCAATTCGTCTCAGGCTGCCCCCACACCCTTCCACTCTGCCCCCATCTTGCATGTATCGATTCACTTAAAGATACTGTTGCCATCCATGGTGCCCCAATTTCCCATATGCTACCACCCCTCTACTTCTTACCAATATAAGAAATCCCTATAGCCGCATCACACAACTTAGTGCGAATAGAGACAAATAATTTGTTAATTCACACCTTTCTCCTCGCCTGTGTCCGAGACCACGATACCTTCCTCTCTCATATCTCCCGTGAGTCATAATCGCAAAGTGGTCTCAATTGCCACTAACCCTGCGCCTGAATTCAAGTTAACGAATCTCGGAACCATGGCTACACACGCTATGCATCTTCTCAACCTTTCGCTGCACAGACATCCGTGCTTCTGAATGCCCGCACGCCCCCCCTGCGACATGTTCATACCAAAGTTCCACTCTAAATGCACGAACACCGCATAGCGCGTGGCGGATGATTGAAATGATATTAACCGCGCCGGTTCATTGGAGAATTCAGGGGAGAGTTTCAGGTGAGGAAATACGCGGTCAGTGAACGCGGTACAGGGTAGAGAAGGAATTCTCGACTCCCCCCCCCCCCCCCCGAGTGTCTGACGTAGATGAAAGACCGAAAGAGCATTTTTTTACCGCGAGTCAGTGCAGTGATGGTCTTATGTCGTGTTCTGCTGAGTCTGCAAACGCCTACCAGGACCCGGGCGTCGAAATAGACAGAAGTAGGCCACTAACTAGACCAGCTCTCCTGTGGCCACCCTAATTGCAGCTCGTCTGCTTGATATTTTTGGCTGTTTGCCACATTAAGATTTCGGTCCTCCAATCCACTTCCCGTCCAAAACTAGGTATAAGTTTCTTACACCATAGGGAGTTAGCACAGGGCACCCAATTCCCCCCCCCATAAACTCCCCTTCCCCCCCCACCGTACCAAACCTATATCCCCCCCCGCCATTCCTAGAAAGACTCCACCACCCCACCCCCACCAACCCAACCAATGCCCCCCCCACACCACCCCACCCTCACCCACCCCCCCCCCACCCACCACCCCCCCCCCCCCCCCCCCGCCCCCCGCCCCCCCCCCCCGCCCCCCACCGCCCCGCCCCCCCCCCCGCCGTCCCCCCCCCCCATGGCCCCCCCCCCCCGCGTCCCCCCCTCCCCCCCCCCCCCCCCCCCCCCCCCCCCCCCCCCCCCGCCCGGTTGCTCTCGGGTTTGGATCCACACTGGGTCCCAACTCTTCTATGGTTTTTTTGTTTGCCAAGCGTGGTCATTACGATTTCGTGATGAGTCATCCTAGTAGTGTTCCTGTTTGCAGATTGATGATGTGAGTTTGATGAGAAGAATTCAGGCCGGAAGTAAAAAGAGAAAAAAAATAAGGACGAGAGGGTGCCCCAAGACCACCAGGCAGACAGAATTACAAAGGGATCTATCTGGAGAAAGAGGCTGCAGGCCTGTCCAGATGGACTCTGGAGTTCAACCCCACAAAAGTACCAAAGTCACAGAAGATTAGCGGAAAAAAAAAAGAAAGGCAAAAAAAACGAAGATGGAGTTCAGTCTAGGGAGCCCAGAGACTAACAAACCTCACTCAAGGAAAGGATATCTGGCCGGGAGACTATAACGCAGGGCACTCTCCTAAGGTGAGCACCTCAACCAAATAACTGCCTGCATCATACTGGGCGCGGCGCCTAGCAAACCTTAAGAGGAGCATTCCGACATCTTAATAGGAATCGATTCAGGACCCTGTATCCGTGTACGTTAGACCTTACATTGGAGTATATGCAGCACCGATTCTAGAATCCACACCATAGCAAGCACGCGTAAAGGAAGGCCTAGGGAGAAAGTGCTACAGGTTAGAAAACAAAGACTAGTCCGGAGGCAAAGGGGCATGTCCTATGAGGAGGAGTTAAGGGAAATACGACCCTGGACGACACTGGAGGACAGGAGAAATAGGGATATTACGATAACGACATACAAAATCTGAAAGGAAACGACCAAGGTGACAGAGGTCGGATGTTCCAGAGATGAGACACAGAATCATTGGGTCACAGTTGGAAGTTGAAGATTCTTGATGAATCCAAGGATTTTAAGAGTATTCCTTCCAGTCACAGAGTTGTCAGGAAGTGGAATAGTCTGCGGAAGTATGTAGTGGAGGCAGGATCCATACATAGCTTTAAGAAGAGGTATGATAAAGCTCATGGCAAGCAGAAAGAGTGATCTTGTTACTGACCACTGAAGAGGCGGGGCCAGGAGCTGTGAACGACCCTGTAACACAAGTAGAGGCAGTTCAACTGGTGACGTACGCACACACACACACACACACACACACACACACCCACCCCACACAACACACAACACACACACACACACACAACACACACCACACACCCATACACACCACACACTATCCAAAAACAATACCTTTGTTCCTGATAGGAGTCGAGCGTAATTAATTTCGAGGCAATCTTCGGAGGAGCTCTGATTACAAAGCGAAAAATCGCGGCAGAATCTAACTGAACAGAGGATCAGTACCAAGAGCCAGGTTCCAAGAAATTAAGAGTTGCCTATAGTGATAACAGTGCAGGATGTGGAAACTAATTACGATATGAAAAATAATTATAAAAAGCCATTATGACGTATGGAAAGACTTTGATAAGCCCTTCAGGAATATACTATAATGATTCAAGTCATACTACTGAGGACAACAGGGAATTCCAAAAGGATATTCAGGATATCAGAGAATTAGGTATATTCGTTGAGACAAATCAGAATTTCACAAGTATTTAAGAAGAGTCGTAATATCAAAGGAGGAAGGCCCATCGTGTTAGCGTAAATTTGTTTTAATGAGTTCAGAAATTAAAGCGAGTATAAAAAAAAGTTGTGACGTGAATTTGTTGGATAATTCAGGAGAAAATCATTCGCCTTATAATGCAATTATTTCATCTGTGCTAGATTTTTCTGGGATTATTTCTTGGTATTGAATTACATTAATGAATCATACGTGTCTGGGTCCTCTTCAGATATCTGAACATTTCTTTTCCCGTCATATTCATTTGCATATTTTTGGTAACTTTTGGCAAAAAAGCTGATTAGTTTTTATATATTTGTGCCTAATATATGGCCAGTCAGGGAAGGTTAAGATTTACAGTGAAGATAATTTTGACATATTGAGCACAGTATATAAACTGTACTACAGACTTAATCGAACTTATCTATTAATTTTCTTATGGAAATCTCATTAACTGTTGATTTTTCCTGAACCTATATATTATACTTAAAACAGTGCTGAGAGAAATGTTATCCAGACTTATTGAATTTAATTACGTTTTTTCTCCCTCGCAAAATTTGACTTAAATATTTATCCCATTCACGACTTTGTTACTGTTATCAAAAACGGAAATCATGTCATCTTGTATTGTATTACTGATGGAGGGCCACGTTTTGTTTTCTTCTACAGTTAATTTCTCATAACGATATATCTGTGGAGCCCGGATTATAGTTTCTTTCTCTTTCTGTCTCTACCCTCACTCCCCTCCCTCGACTCACCACGCGCCCACACACACACACTTACACACACACACACACACACACACACACACACACACACACACACACACACACACAACACACACACGCCATCAGTTATGAATTGTAACAGCCCACCAGCCAGCTGTATTGTTAACACTGCCTTATACTCATGCTTTCCACACACCTCAAACCTTCACCAACTCCTCACCTCCCAAAATACCGTACTTTGGAAAGGAAGCTAAAATTATAGTATACCAAAGCTGTTGATGGAAATAAACAAATAAGAATGAGGATGTGGCTAGTAGAATGATTCATTGAGACATTCCCGTGACATCATTAGCACTCACAGCGACGAAAACTCACTGGGGTGATAACAGATGCGGACTTTCCAAATGGGATATCAGATCTGAAGGGGAAGGAACAGAGAAAACAGTGGAGGAGGAGGAGATGCACTACTCATCAAAAACCAGTGAAATTTGGAGGAAATGGGATGAGTGGACTGAGAGAAAGTGGATGCATTCATTGTAGGAACACAGATGCGAGTTTCAAGGTGATAACAGTGATGTACAACTCCCCAATGAATTAGCAAAAGACCAAGACACGACACGATGAGTGCAATAGAGCAATGGTGCATACAGCAGCTGAAGTAGCCAGAAGGCCTGCATGGTAGGGTAAAATATTCATCACTGGGGTGGATTTCAATTTCAAGGAGATTGACTGGGAAAAACCTAGAGCCAATGTAACGACCTAATGTCTAAAGGAGTGTGTCGTTCTTCTTCCTGTACTTCTTTCACCCAAAAATGTGTCACTCCTCGGTCCTCCAGAAGCAGTGTTACCACACCCAACTGCCCTGCATACCATCTTAAAAGAAACCAGGAGGCACAGACCCCGCAAGAAAACAATAGTAGCTACGACAACCCAACTCCAGGTGATTTTTTAGAGGCAGGGAAAAAAAAAAATATAAAGGAAAAAGGAAAATGGAAGAAATAAAAATTAGTCCACCTCCTTGTGAGCTTTTGTTAGACTGGAGGTGCAGCCATTGGCCACCCATGGCCTCCAGAACACAACTATGATTGTCAATAACAAAATCCCCCCAACAAACACAGAATACTACTCGGTTCATTTTGCTAATTTAAGCCATCACCAACAACAAAAATACCTTTTTATCAGTGGACTTCTAGAGGAGTCTAATGCAATGTTTGCAAAGGCTTCACAGAGATACACAAATAAGATCACTTTGACAGTGAAATATGGGTAAGTGATTAACAACATTTTTAGATGCGACAGAAAGAACAGGCAACATGGGGGGGGGGGGGTTGGCATGTATGTCAAAGAGTCCTTCATCTGCACGGAGTTGCTGAACACCACAAGGAGGTAGTTGAAGTTTTGAAATTAAAGATCGAGAACCATAAACCTAGTCAAATTTTTTTTATTGTGGTTGTATATAAGCCACAGATGCAACCTACAACAGTTCAAGGAACAGCTACTGAAAATTGATTTATTTGTCTGGAAAAACTTACAGCTCCATCCCCAAACATCTTACTGCTTGGCTGATTTCACCTAAGGTATCAAAATGGAAGAATGTAGCAAGTAATGTTATAGCTGAAACAATCTTCGGGAGGATAGCGCAGATGAAAGGTCACACACAACATGAGCTACTAGCCTCTGCGAAAAAACACACTCTTAAGCCAGCAGATTAGTTGGAGCCAACCAAGACTAGAAAACACACTTGGACTTTCTTCACATATATGAGGATCTGATAAGAGACATAAGAATTCAAAAACAACTAATTCCATCACAACCTAATCGAAGTCCAGACGTACATGCATAGGGGTCTGATCAGCAGAATGCATGTACCTGTGAAGTGTCTTCCACAATATACAACTTCAACAACAAGAACATCAACTGGGACCAGGTAAAACCATGTCCTAAATGAAACATGTTGGGACAGATATCTTAAATGACATGGATCCAAACCAGTGCCTTGAAAGGCTCAACTTCCTGCGCTAGCTGAAGCATGTTCTAGGATATTCCTCTCCCCCCCCCCCCCCCCCCCCCCAAGAAAGAAGAAGTAAGAGCAGGAAGTAAACTGGAGAGAGGAAAGACGCATCCCTCTACAGAAGACGACGAAGAGTCACTGAGCTCCTCAGGAGTGCCAGAATATCTGTACACGAAAGAGGCGAGATGACCAGGGAAGTGGAAACTATCGAACTTCAGTTAGATGACTCTTATTAGGAAAACCCTGGGAGAGCAGGAGAAGCTTAAAGCTATTAGTGAAATGAAGAAATTCGAATATTTATTTTCATATGCCAAAAATAAGGCAATACCACATTTAGTATCGGGGCCTTACTCAGACAGGATGGGACTGTCACAAGATGACAAAAGGAAATGACGTGAAATACTGAAATCCCAGGTACGACTCCTTGTGTTTAGTAGTGAACCACTAACAGGTCTGAGGATCGACGACCAAATGATTTCTTTCATGGATGAGCTCAAAATTCCATAATGTATGCCAGATTTCCGACAATTACCCTAAACTCCAGATAGGACTTCGAAAAAGCCATTGACAAACATGTCTATGCACTCATTCCCGGGCCCAGACTCGTGGAACTCTGTATATTCATTAAGAACTGCAAGAATACCCCTCTCGTCGTGCCCTAAGTGCACTGTGGAGGAGGAGACTTGGACATGGAGTGAAATTCCACAGTCAATTAAAACAACGGTATAGCCCCACTCCATAAAGTGGAAGCAAAGCATTAGCTAAGATAACTATTCAGACCAATAGCTCTGACGTCCCACATCTAAAAATCTTTGAAAGAGTTACTAAGACAGGATTGCAAATCACTGGTTCCGAACTCTGCACAATCTAGGGCAACAAGGGTTCAGGGCAGGTCGCTCATGCCTCTCACAACTGCTGGATCACTATGATATGGCCTTGGATGATTTGGAAGGCGGGAAAAAAGCAGAATGCAGATGTAATATACACATACTTTGCAAAAGGCATTTGACAATGCGATCATGGCGTAAATAGCGCACAAAATACGTGCTAAAGGAAATAACTGGGAAAGTGGGGAGAGGATCTTCAACTTCCTAACAAATCGAACACAATGGTAGTGGTCAAACAGAGTTAAATCGGAGGCTGCCATAGTTGATGAGCTTGTTCCACCAAGGCACAGTACTCGCCCCAATCTTATTCCTATCCTCATATCAGACATAGGACAGAGATATAATCACAGCACCGTATCATCCTTTGCGGGATGATAACTAGGATCGGCTTGAAGCTGTCATTGCTGAAGACGCGGTTAACCTCCAGAAGATATTAAACAAGTTTTCCATTGGGCAACGGAAAACAAAATGATGTCAATGAGGACAAATTCCAACTACTCCGTTATGGAAAACTGGAGGAGATAATAATAGAACAGAGTAAACTACAGATTCTGGCCATACAATAGAGCGGGAAAACTAATGTAAGGGACCTGTGAGTTGTAATGTTGAGGATCTCACTTTCAAGGATACAACCAGTGCCACGATCACAGCCTGAGTGAAAAAGAAAAAGACAGATGGATAATGTGAACGTTCAAAACGAGAGATGCCAAAGCCAAGATGATCCTTTTCAAATCACTTGTTATCTGTAGGATGGGTTTACTGCTGCACATTAACATCTCCATTCCAAGCAGGTGAAAATTGCAGATCTAGAGAGTGTACAGAGATCCTTTACTGCACGTATAAGTTCTGTCAAGCACACTTAACTACTGGGGGAATGCTTTGGAAGCACTCGGCTTGTACTCGTTGGAACGCAGGAGGGGAGAGATATATCATAATCTACATTGGAAAATCCTGGAAGGAATGGTCCCAAATCTGCACACCGAAATCACTCCCTCGGAAGTAAAAAAACTGGGCAGGCGAGCAAAATGCCCCCAAATTAAAAGTAGGGGCGCCCATGGTACACTAAGAGGGAAAAACACCATAAGTGTCGGGGCCCAAGACTGTTCAACAGCCTCACATCAAGTATTAGGGGAATTACAAATAAACCCCTGGCTGCCTTCAAGAGAGAGCTGGACAGATACCTAAAGTCAGTGCCGGATCAGCCAGGCTGTGGCTCGTACGTTGGACTGCGTGCGGCCAGCAGTAACAGCCTGGTTGATCAGGCCCTGATCTACCGGGAGGCCTGGTCATGGACCGGGCCGCGGGGGCGTTGATCCCCGGAATAACCTCCAGGTAACCTCCAGGTAACATGGGGGACCAGAAATGTGGGAAGCTAAGATGCCGGAGACTGTATTGGAAAACGTCATGCACCAAAATGATTAGGATATAACCAGGGAGAGAGGAGATGTTGTTGCAGCAAAGCTGTATCTCATATTCACCTTGAACAGTTCAGACACAGGAGATATCACACACGAAAAGCCTCTTGGCGCTAGTCAGCACGACGTCCTGTGTTTTAAATACTTTGTAGAGTTAACAGCCAAACCAAACTTCTAAAAAAGGAATGACACAGGTATTACCTGGAGTTTACCTGGAGAGAGTTCCGGGGGTCAACGCTCCCGCGGCCCGGTCTGTGACCAGGCCTCCTGGTGGATCAGAGCCTGATCAGCCAGACTGTTACTGCTGGCTGCACGCAATCCAACGTACGAGCCACAGCCCGGCTGGTCAGGTACCGACTTTAGGTGCTTGTCCAGTGCCATCTTGAAAACTGCCAGGGGTCTATTGGTGATCCCCCTTATGTATGCTGGGAGGCAGTTGAACAGTCTCGGGCCCCTGACACTTATTGCATTGTCTCTTAACGTGCTAGTGAAACACCTGTTTTTCATTGGGGGGATGTTGCATCGTCTGCCAAGTCTTTTGCTTTCGTTGCGAGTGATTTTCGTGTGCAAGTTCGGTACTAGTCCCTCTAGGATTTTCCAGGTGTATATAATCATGTATCTCTCCCGCCTGCGTTCCAGGGAATACAGGTTAAGGAACTTCAGGAGAAACACCAAACATTCTTCACAGCATCATGAGAGAGACAAAAACATTCTTCACAGCATCATGAGAGAGACAAAAACATTCTTCACAGCATCAGGAGAGAGACAAAACATTCTTGATAGCAACAGGAGACACAAAACAAGCTTCAAATAATCAAGAACGCCACAGAATATCCTCGGTATCATCCAGTGAGCCACAGAATCTCCTTTATAAGTAATACATCATCTATCGTTCAAAAGGTGGTAACTGAAACATTATTCACATTGAAGAAGATGCTAAATAATTCACACATGATCATTGAAAAGATTATGGAATGCTGTTCTCACTTCAATCAAGCTAAGACACAGAAAATCATCGAACATTATCAGAGTGAGTGAACATCCCTCACATTACCGTATTGTCAATGAAGCATTTTCTCATCAGGAAGACATAAGATTGTAATTTCACATTATCAAAAGATGTACATAAAAATCTCACAACATTAAGAGAGAGAAATAATGTAAACCACATCAAGAGAGGAAAAACCACACATCACATCCTTCACATCAACATTGCCAAAAATCTTACACTCATATCACTAAAAGAATTATCACTTCTTTAACATTAATCAGAAAATTCCATTACGGTCACCTAGATTCACATAGCATATTCCACATCAAACAGAATTATAAAAACACTGACACCTCAACATTAACAAATCAACTTATACATAAAAGAGACAGAACATCTTTCACTTCAAGAGTCCAGAACATTCTTCACGCCTTCAAAAGTCAGACATCCTTGCGATTCTTTCAAGAGACAGAACATCCTTCCCTTCAAGAAACACAACATTCTTACCTCCACGAGAGCAGAACAAATCCTTCACTCAAGGACAGAACATCTTTCACCTCAAGACAGAACATCCTTCACCTTCAAAGACAGAACATCCTTCACCTCAGAGACAGAAACATCCCTCACCTCAAGAGACAGAACATCCTTCACCTCAAGAGACAGCAAACATCCTTTTCACCTCAAGAGACAGAACTATCCTATTCGGACCTCAAGAGACAGAACATCCTTCACCTTCCAAGAACAGAACATCGCATCACTCATCAAGAGACACTGAGTATCATTCACTTCACTAATATTTTCTCAAAAATCTTCACATCATCAAGAGAGGCAACAGCGCCAAAAATGCCTCCCACCTATTCCCCCAAAATGTAATCTGTTCAGAGGAAGGAAATAAAATAATCCGGAGGTCAAAGGAGGATCTTCTTGCCCGAACTTTGATCTTAAAAAGATATAACTGTCACAGCGAAAGTCCGAGGTGACTCTGAAAAGACTATGAGAAGAGACAGAAAAAGAGATATATTAGAGGAGAGAGAGAGAGAGAGAGAGAGAGAGAAGAGAGAGAGAGAAAGAGAGATAGAGAAAGTAGAGAGAGAGTAGAGATAGATAAGAGAGAGAGAGGAGAGAGTTGATAACCAAGTGCTGCCTCACTAAACGACATCCTGAATCTCCAATCGTATTCCCCTCCTCAGATGGGTGGCAGTAAGGTGACGAATGCCTTCAATCATCCTTGTTTGGCTGTCCATGGCCATGAGGCCCGGGCTTCTAAGTAACACGACTTGGACCGCATAATCCTATAACAGAATCTGCACATGCAGGTCTTCCACAAATGGAAGAAGTCCTGATGTGGGTAACCTATAAGATGGATGTTGACAACAAAAGAAAACTGGGATGAGGAAGAATGGCTCCAAAATTTGGTGATCCCCTTTGGGGGGGGGGTCAATGACCGACCAGCGTTATTTACCTAATGAAATAGATGCACCTTTAAGTAGATGGGATGACTGTCTCTACTATCATTTAAAAAAAAGTTAACCTCTTTTGCTCAGTACTTTCCTGCCAAGAGGTAAGCCAGTGTTCCAGTACAGAAACCTACTGTGCTATCCGCAAGAACTACGTGAAAGTTGTCAGAGGGAACAGAAAGGAGGAAATATACATGTCCTTAAATCTCTGGATTGCCCTCTACCACTCCCCCACTGCCTCAGATTCGTCACCTTGGTCTTCCCTCTTTTGATCATGTTCTGCTTCTTGCTCCATAAGTTCAAACTTGTCCATTAGTATGAGATGGTCCAACGTACTCTTCCTTCTCTTCCCTGTAATCTCTACAACCTTCATACTTACCATTGTCCTGACGGCTGTTCACCTTAATTTCCAGACCTGCATAGCCACCGCACTACAGTAATAAACTGCATGGTATTATCATCTGCCAGTCCTGACTCTTTCTTACTGACTGTGTTACTAATCTTTCCTGTCCCTCTTCTTAACATCAACCACATTTATTTTATTTTGTCTTTATCTTTCTCATTTTTCCAGTTCTCATGAGTTTTTAGTGGCTCCTTCCCCATCTCTGTGTCCCTAACATGGTCTATCATCCGTTCCCTTGAACAGCTACTTTTAATGTAAAAAAAGAAAACTCCATATTCTTCACCAATAATAATCTTTCCCTGACTTGAAAAAATTGCTACTGCTCGATGTTATCTTCTCCTTTCCACGAGAAGACAATTCGGTGGGTTGTCCTTTAATTGCGAGGATTATTTCAGAAAGTCGTGACCTTGTTTAGTTGGTTTCTAACAACCTTGAGTCCATCAAAGAGAACTTCACCCAAAAAAACTTCCTACTCTCTCTAAACATTGCTGATCTTCAACATTTTCTTGTTTATTTATACCTCTCTGCTGATTTAATGGGGTTGTCGCTAAACTCACAAAATTCGCGTTTTCCTCTTCTCTCTATCCATTTCCGTCTCCCCTCCACTTCTTAAATACTTTTTTTCCTCATACCTTTCCTTCATCATTGTCAAGACTTCATTAAACGTTTATTGTCACTTCCTACCTCTAAGACTAAGTCTTGATGTTTCATTTGAATTATGTTTCACTTCTCCTTATAACAAAGTGAAGGATTAAGAGATTTGCTTTATCTCCCCATTCCTACTAGTGTCCTTTACTTTCTTTATTCTCCATTTGGGTGAATTAATTTCATTTTACTTTCAAATGTAAATCATTCTTGAACTTTTATTGTACTGTGGATTAAACTATATTGGAATTATTTCCATAATGTTTACATCCATCTTTGGGGTTGATCCAACCTCCTGGCTTTATGCGAAGGATGTCATTCCTTTCTAATAGCTAGATTTTGTAAAGTAAAAGTACACAATGTAACTAATGTGACATTTTATTGTAAGCGAACGTTGGCACGCGGCTCCAGAGCTTTGTCAACCGTTTACAAACAGTACAATGACACAGAGGGTTATATTGTTCAGAGTGAGGTGGCAATACTAGTGGTGGTAGTAGTAGTAGTAGTAGTAGTGACATAAGTTGTATAGTATAGTAATACAATATTGTGGAGCAATTAACTCGTACATGAGTAAAAGGATATAAAAGCCAATTACTTGGGTAACATAAAAATAGGTTAGACAAATATTAGAACTGGATAGAGGCAGCCTGTTTCAGTGTTCACGGTCTCTGTAATTGTACTTTGAGTAGTATAACAGGAGAGACCTATGTGATGGCAGGGTTTAACTGTTTTCAGGAGGATTCTTGCTAAAGACTTCAGAGATGGTAAAGCTGCCTTTGTTTTGTTTAATTTATTCGCAACAGCGATTAGTGTGATTCGAGGCACTTGCATCTGCGGAATTTGTTTCTTTGATCACTAATTGGGCGTCCCTGAATTTCAAGAGATGATTGGTGGAATATCGGTGTTTGTACGACAGGCTGTCTCAAGTTATCGTTCATACATGCGGTAAATGTGTTCATGAGGCGGGTGTCGAGATTTCTTCCTGTATCACCTACATAAATCTTGTCGCAGCCTCCACAGGGTATAGTGTAAACCCCTGCATTGACTGGTTCGTGGTGCTTTGATTTTGTCCTGGTCAGATCCTTTATTGAAGTGCTGGAAGCGATGGTGACTCTGGTGTTAGCTTGTGAAAGTACTTTAGAAACGTTCAGTGCAACCTGGCTGTTGGGAAGAATTATAACTTTGTTAGGAGTGGTGTTGGTGCGTGGAGAATTAATTATCTGAAGAGCTCTTTTCTTGCAGTCTTTGATGAAAAAGGAAGGAAAATGTAACTCATTGAAGGTTAATACTACACAAAGCGCATTACAGAGAATGAACACTGAAACAGGCCTTCTCTGTGAAGACCTGTTTGCGCTCTTTCTACGAATTGAGCAGAGTTGCCCTCCATCGAGCAACTTTACCAAAACAGCTTAAGAACAATTGAGATGGCGAAGATGAAGATTCCGGCTACCTGACCGAGGAAAACAAGAAGATTCGTAGTAGTACTGCTCTGTTTGATGTCCTCAGGTCAAGAAAGGAAACTGGTCAGTGGCTGGACAGCAGGGAACGAAGTTGACGATCAAGAAGACGAATGGAAAGGTAGAAACGATGAAGAAGAAAGGGACTGCCGTGGAAACTGTTGTGGAAACATCTAATACATTCTCAGTGCTTGTAGATGATGGTTCAGAGAACCGACATGAGTTGATAAAATGAGACACATGTGTCAACTCTTGGGTATCTTTATTGAGAAACGTTTTCGACGCCACACAGTGGCTTCATCAGTCCCATAAGTAGGAAGAAACTTGAAGAACATTCAACATGTCGGTTCTCTGAACATTCATCTACAAGCCTGTCAACACTTCTTGGGATCTTAATACTTAGGAATTCTTCGCTTGCCTAATTCTTGGCACGACCTACTTCCACACTGCACAAATGTGACACCACCTATGACTTGCTGCACATCTCCTGCATAATACGGTTTATAAGCATGCTTCTCCCTGATATGCCCGTATTTCTATTCAAGATTAATGGACTTAAACATCGACTCAAGGTTAGGGACTGATTACCTCATTCTCCTCCGTTCTTCAATTTTTTTCTCCTAGCTATGGGATTGAAACCCGCTAACGCGGGTTCATCCCGGCCGGGGAATGGTTTTGTTTGCAATCGTGTCATTACGATTTCGTGAGTCAAGTTGACGGCAGTGAGGGGGACTTGAGCTAGAGTTCGTCACGGCCACGCTAGCTGGAGATTCGTCTGTAAAAAACTTTGCATTGTGGTCACAGGGTGCCTATGCTAACTTTTCTTCCTGTGTAAGAAATATACCTAGTTGGACGAATCTTATTCAAACCCTGACCTCAGTGTGTGGAGCTTGAGTGCTCGCATTCCTTATATGCTAGTCATAATGGAGAAAATTTGAGTAGGAAACACTAACAGTTCCCCTTTCAATGGCAGGTGAAATTTACAGATCTAGATTATTATTATTATTATTATATTATTATTATTAATTATTAATTATTATTATTATTATATATACAGACTATAGATGTGTACATAACCTTCCCTGCAAACATTTGAAGTCTCTACACCTATGATTATTTTTATCGTAAAGGGGGGTAGGGCGGGCCCGCCTGTCCGGGATCGAACCCCACAGTGAGAGTCCACGCATCTTACCAACTGCGCTTAAGGCTGGTACAAACAGAAGTGCTCTCTCACT
The DNA here is from genome assembly GCF_026875155.1 of Cherax quadricarinatus. Taxonomy (NCBI): domain Eukaryota; kingdom Metazoa; phylum Arthropoda; class Malacostraca; order Decapoda; family Parastacidae; genus Cherax; species Cherax quadricarinatus. Next base: position 50,176,341 of record NC_069404.1, read on the forward strand.
CTCATCAGACGAGGAACAAGCCTCCACCTCGTCTTGAGCATAATGACCACATGGTTTAGCGCTTAAATGTTATTTTACATTTTTACACCTGCATCGCTGGAAACCCGCTGGTGAGAAAGATATAATTAACACCTGGAAACTCTTAAAGCGACTGCTCCCATAATTTGCACATAGAAATGCACTACCTACGGAAAAAAATCTACTAGCAGAACGGTGCAACATTCACCCAGTAAAATACAGGGGTGCCATGAGTGCACGAAAGTAGATGGTGCCTGGGGCTCAAAAC
>NC_069404.1:50181626-50200392 GCF_026875155.1 Cherax quadricarinatus
AAAGACTGATATCCTTGGGTAAATTTAACTCTCAAACTGACCATGAAGAACTACGTTGTAAATCTCGCAACCAGGCGGTCCAAGAAGCTTACAGCCCTTCAACATATCTCGCATCTGCTCGACAGTAAAGGTTGCAAGACTCTGTGCAAGGCACAAGTATGATCACACCTTTGAGTATGTTCTCCACTTTCTTGGACTGCCAGCCCTTCCCCCACCATACTGCGACTCTTGACAGAGATAGAGAACAAGCAAGACGTCTCATCTCTGGGCGGGAACCCAGACTTAATAGATCTCTTATTTCAGCAGAGCCTTCAACAAAGAGGGATGTGGGTGGCTTACTGTTATGAACAAGTCCAATATTGTCTCAAAGTAACACACTTTAGTTACACTCTGAGGACAGCGAAAGGGAGCTTCTTCACAAAGATGGACGGAAAGCAAGCCAACTTCATCAAACTCACTTCATCTAGATCATTTTATACATTGGAACTCGAGTCTGGAACATGTCGATAGCATAATGATATCACCGAAATAGTCATATGATTCAAATAAGTTGACTTGCCCCACATAATGGCTCAAACATTCATCTCTTCCCTACATGTGTGTCTCATAACAATAAGAAGGCATGATGTGGTAACTAGCTATTAGCTTGTAAATTAAGTTAGGAATCTAACCAACCTTGTAAAATCCTCTGTAAGAGAGAGAGAGAGGAGAGAGAAGTGAGAGAGAGAGAGAGAGAGAGAGAAGAGAGAGAGGAGAGAGAGAGGGTGACGGGAGGGAGAGGAGATTAGCGAAACAGGGCAATTACAAGGCTTGAAGAAGGATAAAGAGGCACCATTTTCTTTATAACAGAACGTCGACCACCAATGTTGTAAGCGAATGGAGGAAGTCAATACAGGGCTATAATGTAATGGAGGCTGAAAAGAAACTGGCCTGAAAGAGTGAGCTCCAACAGATATAATCACTGGTCAAGGAACGCAAGGATATTCCTCCTGATGAAATTATTCTACTTAATTGGCAGAATGGGACTGTCCTTTACCAGCTGGAATATGAGCTGAATTAATTGCTGCCAAAACGCGAAGCCTATGATTCAATTAGGTAATGTCTCTTTTACTAGCCGCAAGAAAGTGTCAAGATTGTTAGATTTGGCATACGTCAGGATAAAGTATATCTCCTTAAATTCACAGGACTAAGATTGAAGGGTTGAGGACCTGAAAAAGGTGGCCTCAGATTGGCCAAGATGTGCAAACAATTGAGAATCGCTCTAACTCTCATATGCCATCTCTTCTTAGCACAATGCAAATGACCTTTGTTGGAAAGAGGAAATGTATTTGCTGTTCATAAATCACTGCAAAATTCTGAGTACACTTTCATAGTAAAAATGATACCACTTACTGTACCAGAATTGGTCCAAAACTTTGTCCCCACTAACGCTCGAAAATCGTTTATTTGTCCCAAGCCTGACTCGTTCTGCCGTTTTCCTTTGGTTCATTTGCAACCCTTTATAACTTTCACTTGGTGGGTTTAAACTCCAGGAGCCATTTATCGGAAACAGCTTGCACCTGTCCCACATCCCTTGTAATCTTAACCTGATCCGCGTCCGCTTGTATTCTCCTCATTAGTTTCACATCATCGGCGAACAGGGAGAAACCTATAATTATATTCCTTCCATCATATCATTCAAATATACAAGAAACAGCACCTGACCTAGGACTGACCCTTGTAGAGCCGCACTCGACACTTGGGCCCACTCTGACACTTCATCACGTACCTATACTTGTTGTTTCTTCCAGTCAGGTATTCCATATATTCATATATATGCATATTCATTTCTTAATTTTCTGCTCAAATCCTTGTTTTCTTGAGTCCTTTGCCTTCTATGCTTTTTCTATGCTCTAGCACACTTGTCTTTTACACGTCTAGGTAAACCATGGGCTCACTCAGGTCTCTCTATTTTTTCTGTTACCCCTTGGTATGAACTTCTCTGTTTCCCTACACTTTGTGGTCACTTGTTCCATCGCTTCATTTATTGTCTTTCCCTCTAGTTCTCTTTCGCACTGCACCTCGTGCAGGAATCGCCTCATAATTGTTTAGTCTCCTTTTTTGAAGTCTGGCTCCTCCCATCCTTCCGGTGCTGCTTCATTTTCCACTTTTAACTGTAGAAGGTATTCGAAACTCAGGACCACGTGATCACTAGTGCCAAAGGGTCTTTCATGTCTAATATCCCCTATGTCTGAACTGTTCAAGGTAAACACCAGGTCTAGCCTTGCTTGAAAATCATCTAGTCTATCTCTGGTTGTATCCTTAACATGTTGGTGCTTGATGTTTTCCAGTACCGTCTCCAGCATCTTAGTCCTCCACGTTCCAGTACCGTCTCCAGCATCTTAGCCCTCCACGGTCCAGTACCGTCTCCAGCATCTTAGCCCTCCACGGTCCAGTACCGTCTCCAGCATCTTAGCCGTCCACGTTCCGTACCGTCTCAGCATCTTAGCCTTCCACGTTCCAGTACCGTCTCCAGCATCTTAACCCTCCACGGTCCAGTACCGTCTCCAGCTCTTAGTCCTCCACGTTCCAGTACCGTCTCCAGCTCTTAGCCTCACGTTCCAGTACCGTCTCCAGCATCTTAGTCCTCCACGTTCCAGTACCGTCTCCAGCATCTTAGCCCTCCACGTTCCAGTACCGTCTCCAGATTTAACCCTCCACGGTCGTACCGTCTCCAGTCTTAGTCCCCACGTTCCAGTACCGTCTCCAGCATCTTAACCCTCCACGTTCCAGTACCGTCTCCAGCATTCTTAGTCTTCCACGTTCCAGTACCGTCTCCAGCATCTTAGCCCTCCACGTTCCAGTACCGTCTCCAGCATCTTAGTCCTCCACGTTCCAGTACCGTCTCCAGCATCTTAACCCTCCACGTTCCAGTACCGTCTCCAGCATCTTTGTCCTCCACGTTACAGAACCGTCTCCAGCATCTTAGCCCTCCACGTTCCAGTACCGTCTCCAGCATCTTAGCCCTCCACGTTCCAGTACCGTCTCCAGCATCTTAGCCTCCACGTTCCAGTACCGTCTCTAGCATCTTAGTCCTCCACGTTCCAGTACCGTCTCCAGCATCTTAGCCCTCCACGTTCCAGTACCGTCTCCAGCATCTTAGCCCTCCACGTTCCAGTACCGTCTCCACCATCTTAACCCTCCACGTTCCAGTACCGTCTCCAGCATCTTAGTCCTCCACGTTCCAGTACCGTCTCCAGCATCTTAGCCCTCCACGTTCCAGTACCGTCTCCAGCATCTTAGTCCTCCACGTTCCAGTACCGTCTCCAGCATCTTAGCCCTCCACGTTCCAGTACAGTCTCCAGCATCTTAGCCCTCCACGTTCCAGTACCGTCTCCAGCATCTTAGTCCTCCACGTTCCAGTACCGTCTCCAGCATCTTAGTCCTCCACGTTCCAGTACCGTCCTCAGCATCTTAACCCTCCACGTTCAGTACCGTCTCCAGCATCTTAAACCTCTCACGTTCCAGTACCGTCTCCAGCATCTTAGCCCTCCACGTTCCAGTACCGTCTCCAGCATCTTAGCCCTCCACGTTCCAGTACCGTCTCCAGCATCTTAGCCCTCCACGTTCCAGTACCGTCTCCAGCATCTTAGCCCTCCACGTTCCGTCTCCAGCATCTTAGCCCTCCACGTTCCAGTACCGTCTCCAGCATCTTAGCCCTCCACGTTCCAGTACCGTCTCCAGCATCTTAGTCCTCCACGTTCCAGTACCGTCTCCAGCATCTTAGCCCTCCACGTTCCAGTACCGTCTCCAGCATCTTAGTCCTCCACGTTCCAGTACCGTCTCCAGCATCTTAGCCCTCCACGTTCCAGTACCGTCTCCAGCATCTTAGTCCTCCACGTTCCAGTACCCTCTCCAGCATCTTAGTCCTCCACGTTCCAGTACCGTCTCCAGCATCTTAGTCCTCCACGTTCCAGTACCGTCTCCAGCATCTTAGTCCTCCACGTTCCAGTACCGTCTCCAGCATCTTAGTCCTCCACGTTCCAGTACCGTCTCCAGCATCTTAGTCTCCACGTTTTTGGTTCCCAGTGTGGCTCTAGGTTTTCAAAAATACGGTTTACCTTTTCATTTATTCAAAGAGAATCATAAGATTCAGTATTAAAAAGATAAATAACATTGGAAAGAAGTTATTATCAACAGTATAACCAAGTTAATATAACAGCTACTTAATGTTTTGTCTCATACAAATTAATGTTATGAATAATTATCACACGCTTAAAGTTTGTTTATTTAATTCTAACGTGATATTGAAAGTTGCAGTTTTGTAGATCATCAAGTTCGATGTTTTGTGAAACACATTCTTGTATATTTAGCGCAAATGTTCATTAGTAAGTCTTGACCTAACCTTTGACTTAATTTTCATTGTTGAAAAAGTTTGTTCACAAATTCATTTCCTGCCAAAGATTTTGAACATGCTTGAAGTAAACTCATAAAAAACGTAATGAGTTCAGTCTGAATTATTCCACTTGAGTCATTCAAATGGATTATGAAATTTTGTTTGGTGTCCACACTTCTGTATATCAATATATCAGCTCTTGAAGCAACTATAAGAGATTTAATGCTTTAAATTATCTTTTCTAGAGTGAAACTGTGAAATTTCTTTCTTTTTCTTATGAGAAATGTTCATTACAGCAGGACAAGGTGTTAAAACTAATTATCATTGACTTGTTCAACAAACATTCTTCCTTTTAAAGCGTTCAACGCAGTGAACATGTCCCACACAGATTTTCTTTTTCCTACCTCTTAGAATTAAATTACTGAAACACTCAAGACAACCAAATCTCATACTCTTTTAGGGTATGAGATTCATGTCTCTGACCTTACTCTGACCTTAACCCTGACCTTACCTCTGATCTTACCTCTGACCTTACCTCTGATCTTACCTCTGACCTTAACTCTGACCTTAACTCTGACCTTACCTCTGACCTTACCTCGGCCTTACCCCTTACCTTACCTCTGACCTTACTTCTGACCTTACGACCTGACTTTCACTTTAGCCCATCTAATGTAAAACTTACTCATCGATTCACTCACTATTATGAATACATTTTCTGCAACAACAATATATTTCATTTTATGAAGTATTCACAATTCTTCGTAATTTCAGAATCTGCATCTGTGATGTACTGAAAATTAGGCATTGAGCTTTGGTTAAGTTGTCACTGCCACTGAGAGAAACCACGGAACGGGTGGAGTTCGAACCCGAAACCATGGCGAGTGAGTCGTAAAACCACCCGTTCCGTGGTTTGTTTGCAATCATGGTATTACGATTTCGTGAGTCACTGATAACCAAATTGAAACATGTTGCTTTGTCAATCATTGTGTTATAGGGATCTTCTCTCACGTAATCAGCGCAAGTCTTTATGAGTGAGGATAGTCAGTAAAGACTTGCGCTGATTACGTGAGAGAGATCCCTATAACACAATGATTGACAAAGCAACATGTTTCAATTTGGTTATCAGTGACTCACGAAATCGTAGTACCATGATTGCAAACAAACCACGGAACGGGTGGTTTTACGACTTACTCGCCATGGTTTCGGGTTCGAACTCCACCCGTTCCGTGGTTTCTCTCAGTGGCATTTAATGGAAGCAGTGACAACTTAACCAAAGCTTAATGCCTAATTTTCAGTACATCACAGATGCAGATTCTGAAATTACGAAGAATTGTGAATACTTCAAAAAATGAAATATATTGTTGCAGAAAATGTATTCATAATAGTGAGTGAATCGATGAGTAAGTTTTACATTAGATGGGCTAAAGTGAAGTCAGGTCGTAAGTTCAGAAGTAAGGTCAGAGGTAAGGTAAGGGGTAAGGCAGAGGTAAGGTCAGAGGTAAGGTCAGAGTTAAGGTCAGAGTTAAGGTCAGAGGTATAGATCAGAGGTAAGATCAGAGGTAAGATCAGAGGTAGGGTCAGGGTTAATGGTCAGAGGTAAGGTCAGAGACATGAATCTCATACCCTAAAAGAGTATGAGATTTGGTTGTCTTGAGTGTTTTCAGTAATTTAATTCTAAGAGTGTAGGAAAAAGAAAATCTGGTGTGGGACATGTTCACTGCGTTGAACGCTTTTAAAGGAAGAATGTTTGTTGAACAAGTCAATGATAATTAGTTTTAACACCTTGTCCTGCTGTAATGAACATTTCTCATAAGAAAAAGAAAGAAATTTCACAGTTCACTCTAGAAAAGCTAATTTAAAGCATTAAATCTCTTATAGTTGCTTCAAGAGCTGATATATTGATATACAGAAGTGTGGACACAAAACAAAATTTCATAATCCATTTGAATGACTCAAGTGGAATAATTCAGACTGAACTCATTACGTTTTTTATGAGTTTACTTCAAGCATGTTCAAATCTTTGGCAGGAATGAATTTGTGAACAAACTTTTTCAACAATGAAAATTAAGTCAAAGGTTAGGTCAAGACTTACTAATGAACATTTGCGCTAAATATACAAGAATGTGTTTCACAAAACATCGAACTTGATGATCTACAAAACTGCAACTTTCAATATCACGTTAGAATTAAATAAACAAACTTTAAGCGTGTGATAATTATTCATAACATTAATTTGTATGAGACAAAACATTAAGTAGCTGTTATATTAACTTGGTTATACTGTTGATAATAACTTTCTTTCCAATGTTATTTATCTTTTTAATACTGAATCTTATGATTCTCTTTGAATAATGAAAAGGTAAACCGTTTTTTGAAAACCTAGAGCCACACTGGGGAACCAAAAACGTGGAGGACTAAGATGCTGGAGACGGTACTGGAACGTGGAGGACTAGATGCTGGAGACGGTACTGGAACGTGGAGGACTAAGATGCTGGAGACGGTACTGGAACGTGGAGGACTAAGATGCTGGAGACGGTACTGGAACGTGGAGGACTAAGATGCTGGAGACGGTACTGGAACGTGGAGGGCTAAGATGCTGGAGACGGTACTGGAACGTGGAGGACTAAGATGTGGAGACGGTACTGGAACGTGGAGGGCTAAATGCTGGAGACGGTACTGGAACGTGGAGGACTAAGATGCTGGAGACGGTACTGGACGTGGAGGGCTAAGATGCTGGAGACGGTACTGGAACGTGGAGGGCTAAGATGCTGGAGACGGTACTGGAACGTGGAGGACTAAGATGCTGGAGACGGTACTGGAACGTGGAGGGCTAAGATGCTGGAGACGGTACTGGAACGTGGAGGGTTAAGATGCTGGAGACGGTACTGGAACGTGGAGGGTTTTAAAATGCTGGAGACGGTACTGGAACGTGGAGGACTAAGATGCTGGAGACGGTACTGGAACGTGGAGGACTAAGATGCTGGAGACGGTACTGGAACGTGGAGGGCTAAGATGCTGGAGACGGTACTGGAACGTGGAGGGCTAAGATGCTGGAGGGACGGTACTGGAACGTGGAGGACTAAGATGCTGGAGACGGTACTGGAACGTGGAGGGCTAAGATGCTGGAGACGGTACTGGAACGTGGAGGACTAAGAGCTGGAGACGGTACTGGAACGTGGAGGGTTAAGATGGTGGAGACGGTACTGGAACGTGGAGGGCTAAGATGCTGGAGACGGTACTGGGAACGTGGAGGGCTAAGATGCTGGAGACGGTACTGGAACGTGGAGGACTAAGATGCTAGAGACGGTTACTGGAACGTGGAGGGCTAAGATGCTGGAGACGGTACTGGAACGTGGAGGGCTAAGATGCTGGAGACGGTACTGGAACGTGGAGGGCTAAGATGCTGGAGACGGTACTGTAACGTGGAGGGACTAAGATGCTGGGACGGTACTGGAACGTGGAGGGCTAAGATGCTGGAGACGGTACTGGAACGTGGAAGACTAAGATGCTGGAGACGGTACTGGAACGTGGAGGGTTATGATGCTGGAGACGGTACTGGAACGTGGAGGACTAAGATGCTGGAGACGGTACTGGGACCGTGGAGGACTAAGATGCTGGAGACGGTACTGGAACGTGGAGGGCTAAGATGCTGGAGACGGTACTGGAACGTGGAGGACTAAGATGCTGGAGACGGTACTGGACCGTGGAGGGCTAAGATGCTGGAGACGGTACTGGAACGTGGACGGCTAAGATGCTGGAGACGGTACTGGAACGTGGACGGCTAAGATGCTGGAGACGGTACTGGACCGTGGAGGGCTAAGATGCTGGAGGACGGTACTGGACCGTGGAGGGCTAAGATGCTGGAGACGGTACTGGAACGTGGAGGGCTAAGATGCTGGAGACGGTACTGGAACGTGGAGGACTAAGATGCTGGAGACTGTACTGGAACGTGGAGGGCTAAGATGCTTGGAGACGGTACTGGAACGTGGAGGACTAAGATGCTGGAGACGGTTACTGGACCGTGGAGGACTAAGATGCTGGAGACGGTACTGGAACGTGGAGGGCTAAGATGCTGGAGACGGTACTGGAACGTGGAGGACTAAGATGCTGGAGACGGTACTGGACCGTGGAGGGTTAAGATGCTGGAGACGGTACTGGAACGTGGACGGCTAAGATGCTGGAGACGGTACTGGAACGTGGACGGCTAAGATGCTGGAGACGGTACTGGACCGTGGAGGGCTAAGATGCTGGAGACGGTACTGGACCGTGGAGGGCTAAGATGCTGGAGACGGTACTGGAACGTGGAGGGCTAAGATGCTGGAGACGGTACTGGAACGTGGAGGACTTAGATGCTGGAGACGGTACTGGAACGTGGAGGGCTAAGATGCTGGAGACGGTACTGGAACGTGGAGGACTAAGATGCTGGAGACGGTACTGGAACGTGGAGGGCTAAGATGCTGGAGACGGTACTGGAACGTGGAGGACTAAGATGCTGGAGACGGTACTGGAACGTGGAGGGCTAAGATGCTGGAGACGGTACTGGAACGTGGACGGCTAAGATGCTGGAGACGGTACTGGAACGTGGACGGCTAAGATGCTGGAGACGGTACTGGACCGTGGAGGGCTAAGATGCTGGAGACGGTACTGGAACGTGGAGGGCTAAGATGCTGGAGACGGTACTGGAACGTGGAGGGCTAAGATGCTGGAGACGGTACTGGAACGTGGAGGGCTAAGATACTGGAGACGGTACTGGAAAACATCAAGCACCAACATGTTAAGGATACAACCAGAGATAGACTAGATGATTTTCAAGCAAGGCTAGACCTGGTGTTTACCTTGAACAGTTCAGACATAGGGGATATTAGACATGAAAGACCCTTTGGCACTAGTGATCACGTGGTCCTGAGTTTCGAATACCTTCTACAGTTAAAAGTGGAAAATGAAGCAGCACCGGAAGGATGGGAGGAGCCAGACTTCAAAAAAGGAGACTAAACAATTATGAGGCGATTCCTGCACGAGGTGCAGTGCGAAAGAGAACTAGAGGGAAAGACAATAAATGAAGCGATGGAACAAGTGACCACAAAGTGTAGGGAAACAGAGAAGTTCATACCAAGGGGTAACAGAAAAAATAGAGAGACCTGAGTGAGGCCATGGTTTACCTAGACGTGTAAAAGACAAGTGTGCTAGAGCATAGAAAAAGCATAGAAGGCAAAGGACTCAAGAAAACAAGGATTTGAGCAGAAAATTAAGAAATGAATATGCATATATATGAATATATGGAATACCTGACTGGAAGAAACAACAAGTATAGGTACGTGATGAAGTGTCAGAGTGGGCCCAAGTGTCGAGTGCGGCTCTACAAGGGTCAGTCCTAGGTCAGGTGCTGTTTCTTGTTATTTGAATGATATGATGGAAGGAATATAATTATAGGTGTCTCCCTGTTCGCCGATGATGTGAAACTAATGAGGAGAATACAAGCGGACGCGGATCAGGTAGATTACAAGGGGATGTGGACAGGCTGCAAGCCTGGTCCGATAAATGGCTCCTGGAGTTTAAACCCACCAAGTGCAAAGTTATAAAGGGTGGCAATGAACCAAAGAAACGGCAGACGGAGTACAGGCTTGGGACAAAAACGTCTAGCGTTAGCTGGGTGCCAAAGTTTTGGACCAGTGTGGTACAGTAAATGGTATCATTTACTGTGAAAGTGTCTCAAGAATTTTGCCAGTGATTTATGAACAGCAAATACATTTTCCTCTTTCCACAAAGGTCATTTGCAATGTGCTAAGAAGAGATGGCATATGAGAGTTAGAGGCGATTCTCAATTGTTTGCACATCTTGGCAATCTTAGGCCCACCTTTTCCAGGTCCTCAACCTTCATCTTAGCCCTGGAATTTAGGAGATATACTTTATCCTGACGTATAGCCAAATCTAACAACTTTGACACTTTTCTTGCGGCTAGTAAAGGACATTACCTAATTGAATCATAGGCTTGCGTTTTGGCAGCAAATAATTCAGCACATAGACCAGCTGGTAAAGACAGTCCCATTCTGCCAATTAAAGGTAGAATAATTTCATCAGGAGAATATCCTTAGCGTTCCTTGACCAGTGATTATCATCTTTTGGAGCTCACTCTTTCTCATGCCAGTTTCTGTTTCAGCCTTTCCCATTACATTATAGCCCAGTATTGACTTCCTCCATTCGCTTACAACCTTGACTGTCGACGTTCCTGTTATAAAGAAAAGGGTGCCTCTTATACCTTCTTCAAGCCTTGTAATTGCCAGTTACGCTATCTCCCTCCCTCCCGTCCACCCTCTCTCTCTCTCTCTCTCTCTCTCTCTCTCTCTCTCTCTCTCTCTCTCTCTCTCCTCTCTCTCTCTCTCTCTTCTCTCTCAAGAGGATTTTACAAGGTTAGGTTAAGGATTCCTAACTTAATTTACAAGCTAATAGCTGTTACCTACATCAGCCTTCTTATTGTTATGAGACACACATGTAGGGAAGAGGATGAAGTTTGAGCCATTTGTGGGGCATCAACTTAATTTGATCATATGACTATTTCGGTGATATCATTATGCTATACGAACATGTTCCAGACTCGAGTCATCCAATGAATAAAATGATCTTAGATGAATTGATGTTCTGATGAAGTTGCTGCTTTCCGTCCATCTTGTGAAGAAGCTCCCTTCTCGCTGTCCTCAGAGTGTAACTAAGTGTGGTACTTTGACAATATTGGACTTGTTCATAACAGTAAGGCCACCCACATCCCTCTGTGTTGAAGGCTCTGCTGAAATAAGAGATCTATTAAGTCTGGGTCCCGGCCCGAGATGAGACGTCTTGCTCTTTTTCTCTACTCTGTCAAGAAGTCGCAGATGAGATGGGGGAAGGGCTGGCAGTCCAAGAAAGTGGAGCATACTCAAGGTGTGATCATACTTGTGCCTTGCCCAGAATCTTGCAACCTTTACTGTCGAGCAGATGCGAGATATGTTGAAGTGCTGTAAGCTTCCTTGCCGCCTTGTTGCGAGATTTAAAACGTAGTTCTTCATGGTCAGTTTGGAGTTAAATTTCACCCCAAGGATATCAGTCTTGTTCCCGGGTACCAACATTCTCCCATACTTACTACTGCTCCGGCATTACCATCATGGTGCCTAGAGACCATCATCATTCTCAGGAGCAAAAGTGATCAACCATCGTTTACCCCAGACTGATATAGCTCTTAGCTGGTGATTGATGGAGCCTAGAGCAGTTGGTATTTCTTCTCTTGGATAAGTAAATGTAAGAGTACAGTCGTCTGCATATACATGGGATGCTGGGATGAGATGAAGGTCATTGAAGTAGACTCTGTCCCATTGAGAACTACCCTTAGAGATTTACCTTGAAGGTAATCACTGAGAAGACAGAGTAAAGTCTGCTATTCCCAGCGCTTGCAGTTTTGCCAAGAGTCCCTGGTGCCATACTCAGTTGAAAACACCAGCAATGTCCACTGTTCCCACACAGCTGACTTTGGATTCATCCAGTGACTGGTGCCACTTAGTGGAGAGATTTAAGAACATATCAGCAGCAGAGTAACCTTTCTTTAACACAAGGATAAACAAGGTTACTTAAGGTTCCTAACTTACAAGCTAACTGCTGGTACCTACATCATTTGAAAGTCTTTTTATAGCTACATGTTGATGTTATTATGATGTACACAAATGTTCCAGACTCGAGTCATCCTAGGAATAAATAATCTCAGATAAAGTGATATTCTAGAAAAGGGTACAGTGTGTAATTGCCTTATACTTCCTATCTCTCTCTCTCTCTCTCTCTCTCTCTCTCTCTCTCTCTCTCTCTCTCTCTCTCTCTCTCTCTCTCTCTCTCTCTCTCTCTCTCTCTCTCTCTCATATCTTTTAATAATTTTCTTTTCATTCCTCAAGATTACCCTCTTCTCTTGTTCATGTTTCCCTTCTCTCACGTGTTCGCTCATTTATATTTTCACTCATACATTTCCTCCCTGTTTATTATCCCCCTACTTTTCATTGTTTCCTGGCGTACTCGCGGGGTCAACTACTCCGAGCTGCTCAAGAAAATATTCCCACTGTACTCCTTAAAACTGCAACTTCCATTTGCGCCTTAAAAATGCGTTATATACATAATGGAGCGTTTTCGCTCATAACAAAAATGCGTTCACTCCGGATAAAATTTTTTTACTGCAATGGATTTCTTACCAGTCGCAACACAATGGTTTCGAGAAAAGTGTTACTGCCTGCAATTTGCAATATAATGTCAGTGCGGGTTTGTTTGTCTTGTATTTATGTATGTAAATACGTTTTATGTATATTACATATGCGTCTTGTACCTCCCTTTTTTGCAATATTTACACACCCCACACACAACACCCCACAAAACAACCCCACACACAACACACCACACACACACACACACACACACACACACACACAACCACACACACAAACACACTCACCACACACACACCCGCGTTTGACACAGTTCCACACAAGAAATTAGTGCAAAAACTGGAGTACCAAGCAGGGATAAAGGAAGGCAATACAAAATTTATCAGGGAATACTTGTCAGGAAGACAGCAGCGAGTCATGGTTTCGTGAAGAGGTGTCAGAGGGGGCACTGTGACCAGCGGGGGCCACAGGGGGTCAGTCCTAGGACCAGTGCTGTTTCTGGTATTTGTGAACGACATGACGGAAGTGGAATGATGAAGTAAGGTTGTGATTGGTGGAATGATGAAGTAAAGGTTGTGATTGGTGGAATGATGAAATAAAGGTTGATTGGTGGAATGATGAAGTATAGTTGTGATTGGTGGAATGATGAAGTAAAGGTTGTGATTGGTGGAATGATGAAGTAAAGGTTGTGATTGGTGGAATGATGAAGTAAAGGTTGTGATTGGTGGAATGATGAAGTAAAGGTTGTGATTGGTGGAATGATGAAGTAAAGGTTGATTGGTGGAATGATGAAGTAAAGGTTGTGATTGGTGGAATGATGAAGTTAAAGGTTTGTGATTTGGTGGAATAATGAATTAAAGGTTGTGATTGGTGGAATGATGAAGTAAAGGTTGTGATAAAAGAGAAGAAGGTAGCTTATGAGAGGTTTTTACAAAGCAGAAGTGTTATAAGAAGAGTAGAGTATATGGAGAGTAAAAAAAAAGGTGAAGAGGAGTGGTGGAGAGTGCAAAAGGAGAGCAGATGGAGTGGGAGAGGGCACTGTCAAAGAAATTTTAATGAAAATAAGAAATTTTTTTGGAGTAAAACAAGTTAAGAAAGCCTAGGGAACGAATGGATTTGTCAGTTAAAAACAGAGTTGGGGAGTTAGTAGATGGGGAGACGGAGGTATTGGGGTAGATGGCGAGAAAATTTTGAAGAATTTTAAATGTCGGCCGAAAAGGGAGGGGTGTAATTACATGCATGGACAGGGAGGTATACCATCTTTTGGGGGTGAAGAAGAACAGGATGTGAGTGTGGGGGAGGTGCGTGAGGCATTCGTAGAATGAAAAGGGGGTTAAAGCAGCTGGAACTGACGGGATTACGACAGAAATGTTAAAAGCAGGGGATTTATATAGTGTTGGGTGGTTGGTATTTTTGTTTAATAAATGTTTTGATAAAGGGGGGAAAGGTACTAGGGATTAGCAGAGAACATGTATAGTCCCTTTATATAAAGGGAAGGGGGACAAAAGACATTGTAAAAATTATAGAGGAATAAGTTTACTGAGTATACCAGGAAAAGTGTACGGTAGGGTTATTATTGAAAGAATTAGAGGTAAGTCAGAGAGTAGGATTGCGGACGAACAAGTAGCTTTTAGAGTGGGTAGGAGATGTGTAGATCAAGTGTTTACATTGAAGCATATATGTGAACAGTATTTAGATAAAGGTAGGGAAGTTTTTATTGCGTTTATGGATTTAGAAAAGGCATATGATAGAGTGGATAGGGAAGCAATGTGGCAGATGTTGCAAGTATATGGAATAGGTGGTAAGTTACTAAATGCTGTAAAGAGTTTTTATGAGGATAGTGAGGCTCAGGTTAGGGTGTGTAGAAGAGAGGGAAACTACTTCCTACTTAGACAGGAATGTGTAATGTCACCATGGTTGTTTAATATATTTATAGATGGGGTTGTAAAACAAGTAAATGCTAGGGTGTTCGGGAGAGGGGTGGAATTAAATTATGGGGAATCAAATACAAAATGGGAATTGACACAGTTACTTTTTGCTGATGATACTGTGCTTATGGGAGATTCTAAAGAAAAGTTGCAAAGGTTAGTGGACGAGTTTCGGAGTGTGTGTAAAGGTAGAAAGTTGAAAGTGAACATAGAAAAGAGTAAGGTGATGAGGGTACCAAGCGAGCTTGGTGCCC
This sequence comes from Cherax quadricarinatus, assembly GCF_026875155.1. Lineage (NCBI taxonomy): Eukaryota > Metazoa > Arthropoda > Malacostraca > Decapoda > Parastacidae > Cherax > Cherax quadricarinatus. The sequence goes on from NC_069404.1 coordinate 50,196,355, forward strand.
GGGGGTATGGGGTAACATCGCTTAGCTTCGGCTAAGTGCCCATACTTATCTTGGGTCTAGCTCCGTGGTAAAGTACTGTGGACTCTGATACAGAGTTAGGTTCGAGTCCTGCTGTGGACGTAGAGACAATGTTATATTATATATATATATATATTTTATATATATATATATATATATATATATATATATATATATATATATATATATATATATATATATATATATATATTATACTGATCTCTGGCTGAAGGAGACTCGAACCTACGAACCTTGGAACAAGGTACGCAGTGCTTTACCAACCTAGCTACACTGGTTGATCCAAGGCAGCAGCTTTCCAGCTTTCAAACATTGTTAAAATCTCTTTTATATCTACTAAGGGCTTTTGGTGGCCTTTTTGGTTAACGCTCTCGCTTCACACGGTGAGGGCCTGGGTTCGATTCCCAGCCAGAGTAGAAACATTGGACGTGTTTCTTTCAACCTGTTGTCTATGTTCCCCATCAGTAAAATGGGTACCTGGGTGTTAGTCGACTGGTGTGGGTCGCTCCTGGGACACTGACCTAAAAAGGCCTGGTCACAGCCCGGGGCCCGCGGGGGCCTTGCCCCCCGGGAAAACTCTCTCCAGGTAAACTCCAGGTAATACCAATAATTCAGAGTCATGTACCTATATATGTGTTATATCTATGTGACTCTGATGGGTTAGTATTATACCCCTTCAGAAATATTCTAATATTCCACATACACTTTTTAAATGATAATTAGACACATTGTGCAACTCTTGGGTATCTTTATTGAGGAAACGTTTCGCCACACAGTGGCTTCATCAGTCCATACGTATGGACTGATGAAGCCACTCTGTGGCGAAACGTTTCCTCAATAAAGATACCCAAGAGTTGCACATGTGTCTAATTTATCAACATGTCGGTTCTCTGAACCATTCATCTACAAACCTGTCAGGCACTGCAACTTAATACTTAGGATTTCTTCGCTTGCCTAATTCTTGGGCACGACCTACTTTCACATTGAACAAATGTGACACGACCTTTGACTGCTGCACCTCTCTGCTATAGGGTTTTTATAAGCTGCTTCTCCGCTCTATCCCGTATTCTATTCAAGATTGATGGACTGAAAAACATCGACTCAAGTTGAGGGGACTGATTACCTCATTCTCCTCCTGTTCTTCAAGTTTCTCCTACGTATGGACTGATGAAGCCACTGTGTGGCGAAACGTTTCCTCAATAAAGATACCCAAGAGTTGCACATGTGTCTAATTTATCAACATGTCGGTTCTCTGAACCATTCATCTACAAACCTGTCAGACACTGCAACTTTTGGGATCTTAATACTTGAGAATTCTTCGCTTGCCTAATTCTTGGGCACGACCTACTTCAACATTTGAACAAATGTTACACGACCTATGACTGCTGCACCTCTCCTGCCAACGGTTTATAAGCTCCTTCTCAGCACGTATGCCGTATTCTATTCAAGATTGATGGACTGACCACATCGACTCAAGGTTGAGGGACTGATTACCTCATTCTCCTCCTGTTCTTCAAGATTCTCCTTTGTATGGACTGATGAAGCCACTGTGTGGCGAAACGTTTCCTCAATAAAGATACCCAAGAGTTGCACATGTGTCTAATTTATCAACATGTCGGTTCTCTGAACCATTCATCTACAAACTTTTTGGTTTAGAAAGACACGTAAGCAAACACTATAACATATTTATTAGAAAACGTTTCGGTCCTGGGACCTTGATCACTTCTAACATACAGAGGTAGAAAGACATTATATATATAGGCGGAGAGTGAGATGTGACGCACGTGACCTGAGGAATGTCATAAGGACATAAGAATGGAGGAACACTGTAGAAGGCCTACTGGCCCATGCGAGGCAGGTCCTTATCAAAACAACCTCTGCCTATGATGAGGACGGGTAGACGATGAAATCATGTGACTCCTGTGTTGTTGGGTTGGTGCTGCTTAAGCATCATGTATGCCAATGTTTTTGAAATTTGTAGTTTCAGTGTTGCGTTCTTAGTGTTGGTGACGGTGATTAGTGAGGCTTCTAGGCACCGTCGGCGTCTGAGGTCTGGGTTTGGTGAGAACGAGTTGTGCCTCGTTCCAGTTCATCAAATGCCCGTGGAGTCTCTGTGGAGGACACAGGCGTACCTTACATCGTCTCTGTTAGAGGATTTCGATGCTCATTTCAGGCGGACTGCAAGATTCTGCCTGACTCGCCTACTATTTCTTGGGACAGAACCCACAGGGATAGTGTAGACGCCTGCTGTAGAAGTTAGAGGTTGTGGGCTTGCGTTTAGTGTGAGGTCTTTGATAGAGGATGTTGTTTATGGTGGAAACGTTGATGTTACTCATAGCAAGTGCCCGGCGAGTATTCGTGGCAACATCGCCACATGGGAGTACTATGAACTGTTTAGGGGCTGTTCCATGGGCGGTTTGTTGAGGATAGCTTGTGCCTTGAGTATGCAATCTCGGATGAAGAAAAATGGGAACTGAAGACGTGTAAAGGCTTGTGTTATGTAAGTGCATTCTTCTTCTAGAAAACAAAGGGGTGGAGATGCGAAGAGCTCTCAAGGAGAAGCCCAATGAGGACTCCTCTTTAGTGCGGGTATTTTTGGTGTGATAAAAGTGTATAAGATCGTCCTTGTTGGTAGGTTTTCTATACACTTTGAAGAGAAGTTTGTCACTGTCGGGAGATCTGCACAGTAGAACGTCGAGGAAAGGAAGTTTGCCATCATTTTCGAGTTCAAGTGTAAACTTTATTGATGGTTCAACGGGCATTGATCTTGTTGAGAAGGGCCTGGATATTGAGACGTCTCGGATAGAAAACCAATATATCATCAACGTATCTTAGCCAGGTAACGGTGTTGGGAATGAGGGTGCTGAATTTCTCTGTCTCCAAGTTTTCCATGAAGAGGTTGGCAAGCACAGCACTGAGCGGGCTGCCCATTGCCATCACAAAGCATTGTTTGTAACAGTTGTCCTGATACTTGAAGAAGTTGAAATTAACACACAGTTCCACTAGATTGATGAAATCTAGAAGAGGTAAAGGGAGGTCGTGGTTTTCAGTGAGCCTCTGTCTCAGAATGTTGATTGCAGCGTCAGTAGGAACGTTGGTAAAGAGGGATGTGACATCGAAGGAAGCCATGCTTTTGCTTTTGACATTCAGGTTGGAAATTCGGGAGAGAATTTGGTATTTATTACCAAGGTTTATACCACAAACTTTTTAAATTGCACCAAAGTGGTTGTGTCACTTACCTTTTATATCCTACCTCACTCCCCCCTCCCACCCTTTCAAATTCTACCTCACTCCCCCTTTCCACCCTTTTATATCCTACCTCACTCCCGCCTCCCACCCTTTTATATCCTACCTCACTCCCACTCCCACCCTTTAATATCCTACCTAACTCCCCCCTCCCAACCGTTTCCAATATTTCTATCCTTACCCATCCTTCTTCCTTACCCATCTTACCAACGCTCTGGTCATAAGAAACCGGAAAAGAAGAAGCCAGGGGAGACAGTAATGTCAGTGTGTGAGACGCAAGATACCTGCCAGGAGAGACAGTAATTCAAGTGTGGGAGGCACAACATACCTGCCAGGAGAAACAGTAATGCCAGTGTGGGAGACACAACATACCTGCCAGGAGAGACAGTAATGCCAGTGTGGGAGGCACAACACACCTGCCAGCGGAGACAGTAATGCCAGTGTGGGAGACACAACATACCTGCCAGGAGAGACAGTAATGTAAGTGTGGAAGACACAAGATACCTACCAGGAGAGACAGTAATGTCAGTGTGGGAGACACAGCATACCTGCCAGGAGAGACAGTAATGCCAGTGTTGGGGGGCACAAATACCTGTCAGGAGTGACAGTTTAAAATCAGTGTGGGAGACCACAACATACCTGCCAGGAGAGAGGTAATGTGAGTGTGGGAGACATCACATACCTGCCAGGAGAAACTTTTAATGCCAGTGTGGGGGCACAACATACCTTTCCAGGGGTAGTAATGCCATGTGGGGA
>NC_069404.1:50200892-50268124 GCF_026875155.1 Cherax quadricarinatus
GTCCAAGGCACCGGGGTTGCCCCCCCTTTTTAAGAAAGTCCAAGGTACTATGGTTGCCCCTCTGCCTGAGAACAAGTCCAAGGCACTATGGTTGCCCCTCTGTCTGATACAAGTCCAAGGCACTATGGTTGCCCCTCTGTCTGGACAAGCCAGGCACTATGGTTGCCCCTCGGGTCTGAGACAAGTCCCCAGGCACTATGGTTGCCCCTCTGTCTGAGACAAGTCCAAGGCACTATGGTTCCCCCCTCTGTCTGAGACAAGTCCAAGGCACTATGGTTGCCCCTCGTCTGAGACAAGTCCCAGGCACTATGGTTGCCCCTCTTTCTGAGACAAGTCTAAGGCACCAGGGTTTGCTCCTCTGTATGAGACAAGTCCAAGGCACTATGGGAATCACTCTGAGACGAGGAACAAGTAAATTTGACTTTAATATTTTATTGAAAAATTAAAAAAGAATTAAATATCACTTTTTAGTTGTAGCTACACTGAGAGAAAAAGGGTTTAGATGGGATACAAGGAGAATAGAAGCATCAGGGAAGAGAGAGGGAATGTTTATAAACTAAAAGAGGAGGCGTTAGGGTGGCCCGGTGGTCTGGTGGCTAAAGCTCCCGCTTCACACACGGAGGGCCCGGGTTCGATCCCGGGGGGTGGAAATTCCGACACGTTTCCTTTACACCTATTGTCCTGTTCACCTAGCAGCAAATGGGTTTCCTGGGTGTTAGTCGACTGGTGTGGGTCGCATCCTGGGGACAAGATTAAGGCCCCAATGGAAATAAGTTAGACAGTCCTCGATGACGCACTGACTTTCTTGGGTTTTCCTGGGTGGGCTAACCCTCCGGGGTTAAAAATCCGAACGAAATCTTATCTTATCTTATCTTATCTTAAGATATAAACAGCTATTGGAGGATAGATGGGTTTAATGAAAAGCATAGGCAATGGGGTCGAAGAGGTATGGGGTAGGTTTTAAAAATGTAGGCTTGATCACTCCTTTGTGGATTAGGTTGACCCCCCGCTATTTTGAGAACTGCTAAAAGGTTGAGGTTCATGGATTTGTTAAAGAGTGTTGCAAAAATTTTGGGTGAAGCTTTTTTGTACATAAAGTAGGCTGTTGTTATGTCCCCTGCTTGTTCTTAAGGGTTTTTTTCCTATTATTCCTGCCTGCTCCTCTAGTTTTGAACCAGTCTCATGTGTAGGGACTGTGTCGAAAGCCTTCTTGCAGCCTTAGAAGATTCAATCTACCCATCGCTCTCTCCTCTGTCTTCTGTTCCTTTGTCGTAGAACTCAAGTAGATTTTTGACACAGGTTTTCCCTTCTCTGAAGCCGTGATGATTGTCATGTATGAGACTAATCCTTTATATGTGCTCCACATTCTTCTCCATTCTTTACAAACTATACATTTCAGTGACACTGGTCTGTAATTCAGTGCTGCCTGTCTTCTTAAAAACTGGAACTACATTTGCTGTCCTCCATACCTCAGTTGCCCTGTTTCAATAGATATATTGAAAATTGCTGCTAGCGTCATACCCAGTTCCTCTGCTCCCTCTCTCAGGACCCATGGAGATATATTATCCGGGTACACCACCTTCGAGGTAACTAGTTCGCTTATCAGTTTCTTCACCTCCTCCTTGGTCAAGTGCAATGTGTCCAGTACTTGATAGTGCACCCTACTGCCTTGGTTTGCTGGAAACATTTCTGTTTCCACTGTGAATACTTCTCTAAATCTTGTGCTAAGCTCTTCACATACTACCTGCACACTCTGTGAGCTCTCCTCCTTCCTTCTTAAACCTGACTGCCTGGTCCCTGATTATTGTTTTTCTCCTGATATGACTATATAACAACTTTGGGTCAGATTTGGCTTTTGATGCTGTGTCATTCTCATGTTGCCTCTCTCTTATCCATGCATATTCATTTCTTAATTTTCTGCTCAAATCCTTGTTTTCTTGAGTCCTTTGCCTTCTATGCTTTTTCTATGCTCTAGCACACTTGTCTTTTACACGTCTAGGTAAACCATGGGCTCACTCAGGTCTCTCTATTTTTTCTGTTACCCCTTGGTATGAACTTCTCTGTTTCCCTACACTTTGTGGTCACTTGTTCCATCGCTTCATTTATTGTCTTTCCCTCTAGTTCTCTTTCGCACTGCACCTCGTGCAGGAATCGCCTCATAATTGTTTAGTCTCCTTTTTTGAAGTCTGGCTCCTCCCATCATTCCGGTGCTGCTTCATTTTCCACTTTTAACTGTAGAAGGTATTCGAAACTCAGGACCACGTGATTACTAGTGCCAAAGGGTCTTTCATGTCTAATATCCCCTATGTCTGAACTGTTCAAGGTAAACACCAGGTCTAGCCTTGCTTGAAAATCATCTAGTCTATCTCTGGTTGTATCCTTAACATGTTGGTGCTTGATGTTTTCCAGTACCGTCTCCAGCATCTTAGCCCTCCACGTTCCAGTACCGTCTCCAGCATCTTAGCCCTCCACGTTCCAGTACCGTCTCCAGCATCTTAGTCCTCCACGTTCCAGTACCGTCTCCAGCATCTTAGCCCTCCACGTTCCAGTACCGTCTCCAGCATCTTAGCCCTCCACGTTCCAGTACCGTCTCCAGCATTTTAGCCCCCCACGTTCCAGTACCGTCTCCAGCATCTTGCCCTCCCGTTCCGCCCGTCCCCAGCTTTAGTCCTCCACTTCCCCAGTCCCGTCTCCACACTTAGTCCTCCACTCCAGTCCCGTCCCCAGCATCTTAGTCCCCCCACGTTCCAGTACCGTCTCCGCATTTTTGTCCTCCACGTTCCAAAAACCGTCTCCAGCATCTTGCCCTCCACGTTCCGTACCGTCTCCAGCATCTTAGTCCTCCACGTTCCAGTCCCGCTCCAGCATCTTACCCCTCCACGTTCCGTACCTCTCCGATCTTATCCTCCCTTTTCCAGTACCGTCCCACCTTAGTCCCCCACGTTCCAGTACCGTTCCAGCATTTTTTACCCTCCACTTTCCAGTACCGCTCCACTTTTAGTCCTCCACGTTCCGTCCCGTCTCCAGCATCTTAGCCCTCCACGTTCCAGTACCGTCTCGCATCTTGGCCCCTCCACGTTCCAGTCCCGTCTCCACATTTAGTCCCCCACGTTCCAGTCCGTCTCCCAGCATCTTAGCCTCCACTTTTCCAGTATCCAGTACCCCCAGCTCTTAGCCCTCCCTTTCCATACCTTCCAGCACTTATCCTCCACGTTCCTACCGTTCCAGCATTTTTGCCCTCCACGTTCCAGTACCCGCTCCAGCATCTTAGTCCTCCACTTTTTTGGGTTCCCCCCGTGTGGTCCAGGTTTTTCAAAATACGGTTTACCTTTTCATTTATTAAAAGGAATCTAAGATTCAGTATTAAAAAAATAAATCATTGGAAAGAAAGTTATTATCAACGTATACCAATTTAATATAACAGTACTTAATGTTTTGTCTCAACAAATTAATGTTAGGAATAATTTCCACACGTTTAAAATTTTGTTTATTTTAATCAACTGATATGAAAGTTGCAGTTTTTAGATCATAAAGTTCGATGTTTTGTGAAAAAAAATTTTTTGTATATTTAGCGCAAATGTTCATTAGTAAGTCTTGACCTAACCCTTTTAATTAAATTTTTATTTTGAAAAAATTTGTTCACAAATTTTTTTTCCTGCCAAAATTTTTAACGTGCTTGAAATAAACTTATAAAACGTAAAGAGTTCGTCTGAATTATTCCACTGAGTCATTCAAATGGATTATGAAATTTTGTTTGGTGTCCCACTTCTGTTATCAATATATCACTTTGAAGCAACTGTAAGAGATTTATGCTTAAATTTCTTTTTAGAGTGAACGTGAAATTTTTTTCTTTTTTTTATGAGAAATGTTGGGTTTCACAGGACAAGGTGTTAAACTAATTTTCATTGACTTTTTCAACAAAAATTCTTCCTTTTTTAAAAACGTTCAACGCGGAACAATTTCCCCCACCCGATTTTTTTTTTCCTCACTTTAGAATTAAATTACTGAAAAAACTCAAAACAACCAAATCTCATACTCTTTTAGGGATGAGATTCATGTCTCTGACCTTACCTTGACCTTAACCCCGACCTTCCCTGATCTTACCCCTGACCCTTTCCCTTTATCTTACCCTTGACCTTACCTTGACCTTTGGGTTTTTTACCTCTACCAAATCGCCTCAAGGGAAAACTGAAGACGATTTGGGAAAGGGAAAACAGTCCTAGTACTAAGTCTTCCTCATTTTCTTGAACAGATTTCATCGGGTGGGTTTGTTAAATAATAATAATAATAAAATAATAAAATAATAATAAAATAATAATAATAAAATAATAATAATATCTTTATTTACTACAATAATGTACAAGGTAACGTCCTAGCTGACTCAAAAGCATACTATATATAGAAAGTCCCTTGTTTGTCCGCATTTCGGGGGAAATTAGGTCTTTTTTCCCAGGATGCGACCCAACCAGTCGACTAACACCTAGGTACCCCCTTTTTTCTGTGGGGAAAATCGACAAAAGGTGGAAAGAAAAAAATCCAATGTTTTCACTTGGCTGGGAAATAACCCAGGCCCTCTATTGTACTACTGTAACTTCACAGGTACTTATTAAAGGTTTATTTTTTTGGATTGGCCTCGTGTCTGCTTTAGAGTCACCAAAGGGAAAATTTAAAAATATCCATAAATTTTTAAAAAAGAAAAACATCAACGCTTAAGAAGTCTTTCCAATGGCTTAAAATCATACCAAAGCTGGGCCCGAGAAAGCGGACATCTGACTTTTCTCGCTCAAGCCCTCACGTCCAATCACAGCATTTAATTCGCTGGTTTCTGTTCATACCTAAGATCTTAAAGAATTACAAGGCAAATTTTAAAAGTCTTTTGGAAAGGGAAAACTTTGTTGGGAAAATTTACCACAGAACGATTTTCACGTCTGCCACAGAACAAAGTTACGAGAACTGAACCAAATTTTAAAAGACATGGGGTAAAGTGACGGGACAACAAAATTGTTTTCCCCTTTTTAAAATGGCCCCTTTTGTGGGGCCAATGGTAAGCCGTTTTCCAGGATTTTCGGGGGAAATACAAAGACCGGAATAAGATTTCTTTCATCCGATGAGGAGCGCGTTTTGTCTAAATAGAGGATGCCCCCCTACCTAACCTGGGGTTTTCCAACCTCCGAAGGGCCCCCAACCTACCTGGGGGGGTTTTCCCACCTACCTAAAAGGGGTTCTCCTACCTACCTGGGGGGTTCCCTCCCTAAATGGAGGTTCTCCTACCTAAATGGGTGTTTACCTAAAGGGGGGGTTCTACCTAAAGGAGGGTTTTACGTAAATGGGGGTTTCCCCTACCTCCTGAGGGAGGGGCCTACCTCCCCTGAGGGAGCCCCTACCCCCTGGGGGAGCGCCTACCACCGGGAAAGGGAAAAAACGCCTACCTAAGGAGGCTCCAACCTACCTGGAGGGTCTCCCCTACCGGGAGGGTGCCCAACCTACCGGAGGGGCTCCTACCTAGTTTAGGGTGTGTAGAAGAGAGGGGAACTATTTCCCCGGAAAAAGTAGGTCTTAGACGGGATGTGTAATGTCCCATGGTTGTTTTAAAATATTTATAGATGGTTTTTAAAAAAAAGAATAGGTAGGTGTTGGTGGAGGGGTAGGAAAAATTTTTGGGAAATCAAATACGAAATGGGATTTACATAGTTCTTTTTGTGATGTCTGAGCGTTTGGGAGATTCTAAAAAAAAAGTTCAAAGGTTTTGTGGGGGGTATCAAAGGTAAAAGTTGAAAGTGAAATAGATAAGAATAAGGGGATAGGGTATCAAACGATTTTGATAAAGAAAATTAGAATCACATTGGGAGAGGGAGTATTTGAAAAGTAAATATTTTCAGATATTTGTAGTTGACTTGTCAGGGATGGTTTATGAAGGGTGACTTATCCAGGGAATTGTGAAGGGAAAAAAAGGGGATGATTTTTTTGAGGTATCTGTGGAGCAAAAAAAAACGTTATCCCTGGAGGCAAAGAAGGGGGAATTTTTCCCCAAAAATAGTGGTCCAATTCTCTTTTTGATGTGAGCTTGGTTGCAAACGGGGCGGCGAAGAGGCGTTGGGGGCGTGCAGATGTTTGCCTAGGGGTGGTGTAAAAAATTTAAGAATTCGGGGGTGTGGAAATTTTGGGGGTGGGAGTTCTAAAAATATTTTTTAGAGGGATGAAGAAGGGTTATTGAGGGGGTTTGGTATTTAGAAAAAAGATAAAAGTAGAAAATTTGGGAGCGTATAAATCGGAGGGGAAGGAAGGGGGGGTGGGGGTCGCCCCAAAGATTTGGGCGGGAGGGGTAAAGGGGGTTTTTTTTTGGGCGGGGGTTTGGATTTCCACAACTTTTACGTTTTAATAGGAGTGAAGGGAGACAATGTTTTTTGGGGCCTGACGAGCTGTTGGATGTAGCGGGGTAATATTTTTGTAAAGGGTTTCAGGGGAAACCGGGTTTTTTTATTAGTCGGACTTGGGTCCGAAAGGGGAAATAAAATGCCTGCATTTTTAAAGGGAGGGTTTTGGGAAAATTTTGGGCATTTTGGGGGGGCATCTAAACTGTCATCTGAGCACCTCTGCAAACACGTGTTTAAAGTAGATGAGAAAAAAGTGTTGAATGATGATGAAAGTATTTTCTTTATGGGGATTTTCTTTTTTTTTGGGGTCGCCCTGCCTCTGGGAGACACCGACAGTTAAAAAAAAAATTAAGTGTATGTGTGTTATTTCTATCTGTGTATAACGTGTTAATTTTTTTTACAAACGGAAAAAAACGATCTTACTGTTTTTTTTTAGTACCATAACTGGAAGTAAAAATACTCTTACTTTTCTTTTTTTTTATTATTTTCCCAAACGCTAACTGTAATCAATTGGCTAAAAAATTTTATTTCATAGTTTAAAAAAATTTGTTTCCCTGGAAATGACGTCGAGTATTTTTTAGTTTACTCTATTTAAAAAGAAAGAAATAACCTAATTGGTGCTAAAGTTTAGGGGGGCCCATTCAAAAACCATGGACAGAAGCCCTCCAAACTTTTTCCACTCGTGAACAAACCCCCCAGATGGGTCGAACAAAATTTTGGGAAACCCCATCCGCATGAAAAAAAGAACATATCTGTGTTAAGTAAGGCACACGGGACCTCTCCCCCATGGGGTATTACCCCATTCCAAAAACCTTCCTCCCTTTCCCCCCAAAAACTTTTTCAATCACACCCCAAACTCGCCTTGAAGCCAAAATGATGCCTTTAAGGTGTATTGTAACTTAGTTACACACCTCTTACACAAATTATATTCGTTGATGGTTCTGTTCACCATCCCTGGTGCAGCTGTTATGCTCTGTTGCCATACAGAGGATGGCTCTCAAAAAAATTGGAGCACGCATCAATAACTGGGGCCCTACCCTTTTAAAAAGAACTGTTGCCATACTCCTTGCACTGAAATGGTCCATGACATTAAAATTTTAACTGATTCTCTGTCATCCATAAATGCTCTCAACTCTTTGTATAAATTTTGGCATGCTTGTGTCAGAAGCCAGACACAGGTAGGTAGGATTTTGGGGCAGTGGATCAAGTGCACATGCGTATTCCATTTTAATTGGGCCCCCCTTTAAATGTCCCTGGAGTGTGTTTAAAATTTAATGAAATTCAAGAAAAACCCTCGCTCAAAAATGTTCAAAAGTAAAAAATATTTTTTTTCAAAAATGGTACATTACAGACCATTCGGGAAAAAAATTACCTGATATGCACTCGTAAATAAAGCTTTAACCACTTTGTGGGGTTGTGTGTGTGTTTTGGGCCCCAAAAAATTAATTTTTTTCCACTGAAAACTCATTACGTTTGTAAAAGGGGGTTTGGGGAGGGGGGGGAAATTTTGTTCATTAATTTATAATTTTTTCATGACTGAAACCCACGTATAAACATAATTAAATTTACTTACATGATTCAATTATTTTTTGTAATTTTGTGAATTCATTCCCTTGTACCTTGTTTCAGCTGTCAAAATTTTTGGGGGCCCAGTACCTGGGACCCTTTTGACCCCCCATGCACACGAGGGAAAATGGAGTACTAAAATGCGGCGGGTCTATCCGTAGACTTTATCAGCTTTTCATCTTAAATTAACATTCTTCATGATAGCCCATACTGTTTTCTAGCGGTTTACATGTCAGTTTCTAAACGATCGCAAAAAATACCTGGGAATTTTTTTATTCGTTATTAACGTTTAACCTAGCCCGTTCCTAATTAAAATCCCTTTTTAAACGCAAATAACGGATAAATTAATTTTGAGAGGAACAAACAGCACAGGGGCGACGAAATGTTTTACCTCAGACTAACATATCTGTATTCTTTCTACCAAGAATCTGTTTTTAATTGTGTTTTTTGTCTCTGCTTAAAAATATTTACAAAGCCCTTTCATATTTTTAAATATATTTACATTTGTAAATTTTAAAATTTTTATATTTTTTGAAAAAATAAAAATTCCGTAAATCGTTTTTTTAATTTTGGGGCTATTTTTTATGAAAACCCTCACCGACTAAATAATCCAAGTTTTTGAAGCAAAACTCACACCCGGAGCTTTGGGTGTGAGTTTTACCCCATAAAAATTTTCGGATAAACGTGTTTTGGGGGGAAAATTTTTTTCCCTTTGATGAATTCCACCACTGAAAGCTGCTGGGGATTTTCAGACACAAAAGTACCATTATGGAAAACACAAAAGTTTTGTTATGGAACGACCCCAAAAAATTTCATTAAAGAACCGTGTGATTAGGTTTTTTTTTTCCATTTAAAAGTATAAAAAAAAGGTTTTTTGTTGGGATTTGAAAAACATTTTCCACAAAATAAAAATCAAGGTTCCCGTGAACACCAGGAAAGTCACAATTTCCCCAGTTTAAAACCCCCAATTAAGTACCTCAGGTTTCCGCCATAGAGGGGTTTTTGGGGGAAATTTAACAGTGTTTTTAAAAAAGAAATGCTCAAAATGTTTAAAAACTTTTTTTCCCGATTGTTTTAAAAAACAGTGTTCAGAGTGTTTAAGTAAGTGTTTTAGAGAGTCCAAAAACAGTGGTCAAAGTGTTTTTAAAAGCCAGTGTTAGTTTAGGTTAGTTTTTTATTTTTTTTGTGCACCCCATACCCATCCTGTGGGCGGTATCAAAAGATTACAGAGGTACATAAATTTTCCAGGGACTTGGGCTCCAAAGTTTTGATACTGAGAAAAATTTCAGAGGAAAAGACCTCACAATTACAAAGGTTTAAAGAACTCCAGGTAGGTTTGGGTTTACAATCATGACAAATTACAAAGGTAAATTTTCAGATTACAAAAGGTAAAGAAATTTGGTCCCCGGGACCCGGGCCCCCCAAATTTTGATAGCAGAAAAAAGGGACAAAAAAAATAATGAACTCATAAGTTACAAAGGTAATGAATCCTTTTAAGAATGGTTACTTACGTTTATACATGGCTACAATCTGGGAAAAAATTAAAGAAAATAGCAATTCCCAAATTTCCCCAAACCCCCACAACGTAGTGAGTTATTGGGGGCCAAATATTCTTTTTTGTGTCACACACACCACACTCTCTCACCCCAAAAACACACCCCACACATACACCACACACAAACACACAAAACACACACAACACACACAAACCCCCACACACCCCCACACCACACAAAACACCCACACAAAACCCCCACACACACCCCACAAAACACACTTTAAAACACACACACACACACACACACACACACACACACAACCCCACCACACACACACACACACCACACACACCCCACACAAATGTTTAAAGCTTTATTTACAGGGTAGGGCCAAAGGGGGGGGGTAAATTTTTTCCCGAATGGCTGTAAATTTCCCCTGTGGGCCCAAAAAACATGGGCCCCTTTTTTGAACATTTCTGGGGGGTGATTTTTCCCCTAAATTCATCACACCCAGTAAAATAATGACGCAGGGTGTGCCAAAAGTCCCCTCTGACAAAGTTTAAAAATTTCCCCTTTTTGGGCTACCCTTTGGTGGTGGTGAATTTTTAAAACCCGCCATAAAAATAATTTTAACCCAAGGGCCGGGGGCCGGCGGTAGTGACATCCAAAAAATCTGCTTAAATTTTTTTGGGGGCACCACCAAAAATGTGCTCCCCCCCGCAAAGATAAATGATGATAGATGGGTTACTGGTGTCAAACCCCCCTGAGTCTTAAATCAATAAAAATTTATTTGAAGGGGCTTTTTGTATTATTTTTCTCAAACTACTACAAAGACAACTCAAGATTTTTAATCTACTCCCCCTATGAAAGCATACAGCTTAGCCCCAATTTTTTCAATTCTATCAAAAAGCATCTGAAGACCAATGGAGATGGAATCCACAGCAAGGCAAATCTGACTTCCCCCTTTTCCCCCAAACTTTCCAAAATCTATGTCCGGGTTTTGACACAAAACCCTGGCCAAAAATTTAAAATATAAATAATATATATATATATATATATATTAAAAAATATATTAAATATATATATATATATTAAAATAAATATATAAATATATATACATATATATTTATATATATAAATATATATAAATAAAATATAAAATATATAAATATATATATAATATATATATATATATTTATACATATATATTTATTAAAATTAATATATATATATATATATTATATATTTTATATATATTAATTAATTATAATAAAAAAAATATTAATATTTTATATATATAATATATATATATATTATATATTATAAATTTTAAATTATATATAATATATATTTTATATATATAATATTTTATATATTATTATAAAAAAATATATATATATTTATATATAAATATATAAATAAAATATAAATTTTTAAATAAAAATTTAAAAATACATATATATATTAAATATATAATATAATATTAATATATATTTTTTTATTATTTTTTATTATATCACACTGGCCTTTCCCCCAAAGGCGGGTGGCCCGAAAAAGAAAAATTTTCACCACTTCACCCATCACGTTTTGCCAAAAGGGGGTGCTTTACACACTTTTTTTAAACTGCAACATTAACACCCCCCCTTCAGACAACGATGGTGATGAAAACATATATAAACTAGAGAGGAACTTTCACCTGTGAAACAAACTTCTTCATTCTCATTGTTCCTTCTACATTTGTGTCTTTTTCAGCACTTACTGATTTGTAGCTATTTATCTCTGCACATAGTGCACCACAATAATTCAGTGTGCATATACCTCTGCAACATTTCAGGTGCCATATATCTCTGCAACATTCAGTGGTGCCATATATCTCGCAACATAGGGCTCCACAACATTTCATTGTGCCCATTATATCTCTGCACATAGTGCACCACATATATTCACGTGTGCCATATATCTCTGCAAACATTCAGTGCTGCCATATATATCCTGCAACATAGAGCACACAAATATTCAGTGGTGCCATATATTCTGCAACATTCAGTGTGCCATATATCTCTGCAACATTCAGTGGGCCATATATCTCTGCAAACATAGTGCACCACAATATCAGTGTGCAATTTTTACCTCTTCAACATCAAGCTGTGCCATATATCTCTGCAAACTTTCAGTGTGCATATAATCTCTAGCAACATTCAGTGTGCCATATATCTCTGCAAATAGTGCACCCATCAACATTCCTGTGTGTAATATTTATCGCAACACAGGGCACCACAACATTCAGTGTGCCATATATCTCTGCAACAATAGTGCACCACCAACACTCAGTGTTGTAATTATATCTCTGCTACACAGTGCACCACAACATTCAGTGTGCCATATATCTCTGCAATCATAGTGTCACCACAACATCAATATATATTTTATATAGATTATATATACATATATATATTTATATATATATATATATATATTTTTATATATATATTTATTTATTATTTTTTATTATTATCACACTGGACGATCTCCCACCAAGCGGGTGGCCCGAAAAAGAAAAACTTTCACCATCATTCACTCATCACTGTCTGCCAGAAGGATAAAATAAAAAAAATAAAAAAGTGCTGCTTTACACTACTGTTTTTAAACTGCAACATTAACACCCTCCTTCAGAGCGCAGGACTGTATTTCCATGCTCAGGACTCAAGTCGGCCTGCCGGTTCTCCCTGAAACCCCATTACATAAATGTTTACTTTGCTCTACACTCCAACAGCACGTCCAAGTATTAAAAACCATTTGTCTCCATTCACTCCTATCAAACACGCTTCATGCATACCTGCTGGAAGTCCAAGCCCCTCGCACACAAAACCTCCTTTACCCCCTTCTCTCAACCTTTCCTAGGCCGACCCCTACCGGCCTTCCTTCCACTACAAGGATGATACACTCTTGAAGTCATTTGTTTCGCTCCATTCTCTCTACATGTCCGAACCACCTCAACAACCCTTCCTAGACCTTCTGGACTACGGTTTTGGTAATCCGCACTCCTCCTAACTTCCAAATACGATTCTCTGCATTATCTTCACACCACCATTGCCCTCAGACCATGACATCTCCACTGCCTCAGCTTCTCCTCGCTGCAAACATTCATCACATGCTTCACACCCATATAAGGAGCGTTGGTTAAAACTAGACTCTCATACTTTCCCCTCTTTGCCATCCACGGACAAAGTTCTTTGTCTCCACCAGACTCCTAAGTGCACCGCACTCACTCTTTTTCCCTCATCAATTCTATGATTCACCTCATCTTTCATAGACCCATCCGCTGATACGTCCACTCCCATATATCGAATACAGTCACCTCCTCCATAACTCTCTTCCCTCCAATCTGATATTCAATCTTTCATCACTAATATTTTTTGTTATCCTCATAAACTTACTCTTTCCTGTGGATTCACCTTTTAATTTTTTCTTTTGCACACCCTACCAAATACTCATCACAATATCTGCAAACTTCTCTTCAGACTCTCCCAAGGCACAGGTGTCATTCAGCAAAGAGCAACTGTGACAAACTCCACCTTTGTGTGTGATTCTTTATCTTTTATCTCCACGCCTCTTTGTCAAGACCTCGCTTGTTTTCTTCTCTTACAACACCATATATAAAGATATTAAACAAACCACGGTGACATCATCACATCCTATGTCTAAGGCCTAATTTTAATGGGAAATAATTTCCCTCTGTCCTACATTCTCTAACTTGAGCCTCACATCCTCGTTAAAAAATCTTTCACTGCTTTCTGTAACTACCTCATACAACCTTACACTGGCAAATTGCACATTGCCCCCCTATCCACCCTGTCATACGCCTTTTCCAATCATAAATGCCACAAAAGACCTATTTTGCCTTATCTAAAATACGGTTCACCTTATATGTTTCATGTAAAACACTGCGTCCACACACCCTACCTTTCCTAAAGCACTCCTTGTTATCATCTGCTATCTATTCTCCGTCTTACTCTTAATTCTTTCAATTATAACTCTACCATAAACCTTTACCAGTTATTCTCTGAAGACTTATCCCCCTGTAATTTTTGCACTCTTCTTTTTTCCCCTGTGCCTTTATACAAAGAACGATGCAGCTCTCTGCCAAATCCCTAGGTTACACATTCCCTCTTCCATACAGTTATTATAATTGCACCAACCATCTCCAAAACTATATCCCCACCTGCTTTTAACTTTTCTATCTTTATCCAATCAATCCCGGATGCCTTATCCCCTTTCATTTTACTAACTGCCTCACGAACTTCCCCCACACTCACAATGGCTCTTATCACTCCTACAAGATGTTATTCTCCCTTGCCCTATCACGAAATCACAGCTTCCTTATCTTCATCATCATTTTAACAATTCCTCAATAAATATTCCTCCATCTTCCCATACCTATAACTCCCCATTTAATTAATTCTCCTCTCCTATTATAGTATTATATATAATATATATTATATATATTTTTATATATATATATATATACATATAAATATATTATATACATATATATATATATATATATTATTAATTTATTTATTATATATTAATTTTTTAAATATAGATATATATTTTATTATATATATATATTTATATATATTAGATATATGTATATGTATATATATATATATTATATTATATATATATTTTATATATTTATATAATATATATATATATATTATCTTAACATTATGTATATATTATATTTTATACATGTATATATATATATATATATTTATATATATATATATATATATAGAATTTTTTATATTTATATATATTCATATATATATATATATATATTATATATATTTATATGGTCGTGCCCGTATATGTAAAACTGGTCAAATTAGCAAGAACTCATTTAAAATAAGTCCTTTCTGAAATTCTTTTCTATTATACGTTTAAAAAGATATATCTTTTTCAGTAATGTTATGTTAAAAAATGATTAATTTGCACCCAAAGGAATCTTAGAAAAACATTACCTAACCTTATTCATAACAAGAACAATTTATCTAAGCTAACCACAACTAAATTTATTATAAATAGTTCCATTAATTTGTATAAACAATCACAATCAAAATATATTTTTTCGTTAGGTTCCAGAATGATTTTGGCGCGAATTATTGTCATACACAAAATTTCACTCTGTCTACATGGCAAGATGAGCGTTGCTATTTATTCCAAGATCGCATGTTCTGCATATTTCGGCACGGACATATATATAGATATATATATATAATATATATATATATATATTTATTATATATATATATATATAAT
Organism: Cherax quadricarinatus; assembly: GCF_026875155.1. Taxonomy (NCBI): domain Eukaryota; kingdom Metazoa; phylum Arthropoda; class Malacostraca; order Decapoda; family Parastacidae; genus Cherax; species Cherax quadricarinatus. The sequence goes on from NC_069404.1 coordinate 50,215,657, forward strand.
ATATATATATTATATGTTATATCAGAGGGGCCACAGATATATCAGATACACTTTCTAGTTGTAGTTTCACTGAGAGTAAAAGGATACAAGGAAAAAATAGTGCATCAGGGAAGAGAGGAGCGTGAAGGTTTATAAACTAAAAGAGGAGGCAGTTAGGGAAAGATAAACCTGATATTGGAGGATAGAGGGCTATTGAGAGCATAGGCAATGGGGTCGAAGAGGTATGGGGATAGGTTTAAAAATGTAGTGTTAGATGTTCAGCAGACGTATGTGTTTACAGGAAGTGGGTGCGGGAGGGATGAGGGAGTAGACTGGTGGAATGATGATGTAAGAGAGTAGTAGGGAGAAAGTTAGCATATGAGAAGTTTTTACAAAGTAGAAGTGATGCAAGGTGGGAAGAGTATATGGAGAAAAAGCGAGAGGGTAGAGAGTGGTGAAGCAAAGTAAAAAGAGAGGAAATGAGAGAGTGGGTGAGTTGTTTTAATCAACAAATTTTGTTGAAAATAAGAGAGAAAAGTTTTGGAGTGTGATTAACTAAGTTAAGGAAGCCTAGAGAACAAAGGGATTGGTCAGTTAACAAATAGGTGAGGAGAGTTATTTACGGAGAGTGAGAGGTAATTTGGGGAAGATGGAGGGAATATTTTGAGGAATTGTTAAATGTTGATGAAAGATTGGATGATGTGATTTCGTTGTATAGGGCAAGGAGGATTGGATAACACATCTTGTAGGAAGCTGGGGAGAGCGGAGTTTGTGAGTTTGGGGAGGAGTTCGTGAGGCAGTTGGTGAAATGAAAGGGGGTAAGGCAGCCGGGGATTGATGCTTAAAGATAGAAATGTTTAAAAGCAGGTTGGGATATAGTTTGGAGTGGATTTGGTTGCAAATTATTTAATAATGTATGGATGAGGGTAAGATACCTAGGGTCTGTCGAGAGCATGCATAGTTCATTTGTTATAAGGCAAAGGGGGACAAGAGAGAGTGCAAAAATTATAGGGGGATAAGTTGTTGAGTATACAGGTAAAGTGTATGGTAGAGTTATTACTGGGAGAGAATTAAGAGTAAGTGGAGAATAGGATAGCAAAATGACATGGACGGCTTTAGGAAAGGTTAGGGGATGTGTCGGACCAGGTGATTACAGTGAAAACAATTAAGTGAACAGTATTTAGATAAGGCTAAGGAGGTCTTGTGGCATTATGGGATTGGAAAAAAGGCGAATGTCAGGGTGGATTAGGGGGGCAATGTGGCAGAGTTGCAGGGTGTATGGTTTTGTAGAAGGAGGTTTTCTGAAAGAGTGAAAAGAGTTTTTACGAGATCGTGAGGGTCAAGTTAGAGTATGTAGGAAATGCGGGAATTATTTCCCAGTAAAAGTAGGCCGTAGACAAGGATGGTTGTGGTTATCACGTGGTATTTAATTTATTTGTAGATGGGGTTGTAAGGATGTTAAATGCGAGGGTCTTGACAAAGAGGGCCGTGGAGTTAAAAGTTAAAGAATTACACATAAGTGGGAGTTGTCACAGTTTGCTCTTTGCTGTGGACCACTGTTGTGCTCTTGTGGAGAGTCTGAAGGGATATTTGCAGAGATTAGTGGGATGAATTTGGTTTGGGCTAGCCAAAGAAGAAAATTAAAGTGAATACAGGAATGAGTAAGGTTTGAGGATAACAAAAATATTAGGTGATGAAAGATTGGATTTCAGGAATTGGAGGGAGAGGGGGGGAGAGAGGTTTGGAGGAGGTGAAAAGATTCAGATATTTGGGAGTGACGTGTCAGCGGATGGGGTTACTATGACGGATGAGGGTGATATCATAGAATTGATGAGGGGAAAGGTGGGTGTGTTGCACTTAGGAGGTCTGTGGAGACAAAGGAACTTGTCCTTGGAGGCAAAGAGGGGATGTTTGAGAGTTATTAGTTTTACCAAACGCTCTTATATGGGTGCGAAGCATGGTGTTGTAGTTGCAGCGAGGGAGGAAGGCTGGAAGGCAGTGGAGATGTCTTGTATGATGCAATGGGTGGTTGCGAATATAATGCAGAGAATTCGTAGTTTGGAAGTAAAGGAGGAGGTGCGGCGGGATTACAAAAACTGTGTCCAGAGGGTGAGGAAGGGTTGTTGAGATGGTTCGGTCATGTAGAGAGACATGAGGCGAAACAGAATGACTTCAAGCGTGTAGCAGTCTGTAGTGGAAGGAAGGCGGGGTGGGGTCGCTAGGAAAGGATGGAGGGAGGAGGGCGGGGTTGTTTAGGAGGGTTTTGTGTGCGAGGGGTCTGGACTTCCAGCAGGCGTGCTTGGAGCGTGTTTGCTAGGAGTGAATGGAGACGAATGGTTTTTAATACTTGATGTGCTGTTGGAGTAGTGAGCAAAGTTACATTTATGAGGGTTTCAGGGAAACGGCAGGCCGGACTTGGTCCTGGAGGAATGGGAAGTACAGTGCCTGCACTCTGATGGAGGGGTGTTAATGTTGCAGTTTAAAAAACTGTAGTTGTAAACACCCCCTTCATTGCAATACAGTGATGGAGTGAATCATGGTGATTTGTAGAAAGTTTTTCTTTTTCGGGCCACCCTGCCTTGGTGGGATATCGGCCAGTGGATAATAAAATAATAAAAAAAATATATATGCAAATCAAAAACAGTGTGAAAGAGTAAGTGAAATTCCTAAGCACTTTCGTGAATACTCAACGACAATGTGGAAGTTAGTCACGAAGCGCTTGGAATTTCACTCTTCTTTCCATATGTGTTTGGTTTTGAATATTTTAAAATACCGTTTATGTGATTCTTATGCATTATATTTTATATATATTTATATATATATATATTATATATATATATATTCTTATATTTATATAGATATTTATATTAATATGTATGTATAGAAGGCATAGCCCTTCATGTCAGGCAGGAACTTTATTAACATACTGTGTTTAAACTCTGTACACACATTTTACATGTACGTGCATGTTTGTATATATACAAACATTTGCGACCTTCAAATTCATTTATGGAAACACGAAATACAGGAGTTTTTTAATTCGTTGCAATTTTCATGGAGGAGATTTAGAGATTCTCACTTTCACTCATACCTACAACAAATAAATGTACACGCGATTTTCATACTTGTTATGTGCATTCATACATTAATAACATTGTACACAAGACTATCAAACATACAACATGTACACATGGACAATCATCAACACACAACATGTACAATGACATCAAAACAACAAACTGTACAAATGGTACACATACACAATACACATTGTATTAATGTATAAATAATGAACAGTATACATTGACAATATCAAATCCAACATGTACACATGGCACAACATACACAATTCGTGTATTTTATGTGTACATAAAATGTACTCATGACAATCAACAAAACACCAACATGTAAACATGTCAATCATCATCACACATGTACACATGACAATCATCAACACACATTACATAAGGTACACACACACCAATAGCACGTGTATTAATGTGTACATACACGTTATACATGTCCGATCACATACATCATGTACCATGATAATCATCAACTACAACATGTACACATGAATAATCAAAACACTCAAACATGTACACATGACAATCAACACACAACATGTACACATGACAATCAACACACTAAAATGTACACATGGACAATCATCAAACACAACATATTACATATGATAATCATCATCACACAAACATCATAATTCACATGACAATCACACACAACATGTACACATGACAATCCAACACACAAAGTACACATGCAATCATCAACACACATATATACATATGATATCATCAAATCCCAAAACATGTACACATGACAATCACCACACAACATGTATCTCATGACATCATCAACACACAACATATACATATGATAATCATCTCACACAACATGTAACATGACATCAACACACATGTGCATAGGGCACACATACAAACCACGTGTATTTTAATGTTGTACATAACATTGTGACATGACACACAGTCCTCCACTTGTGCCTCTGTCGTGTCACATCTTTAAATATTCTACATGTTACACAAACAATGTTCTCAAATACTGTAAACAACATTTATTTGTCTTATATATTCTGAATATTGAAGCATATACTCATATCTAAATTTCCCATATATTGTCTCTACTTACTTTGTTTAATCATGTGGACGAGTTCATGTATGTCTATTGAGAATGTTTAAACATGTTTGTGTACATATGGGTTCGTGGGATGGGGCTTTGGAGCGACATGTTTGTGTGTATGTAAGGGTGATCTGTAATATTGTAGTGATAGCAGATAACTGTTACATTGTTGTGTTCGTGTTTGTAGTACTGGCGGATTGTTGTGTTTTTTTTATGCATGCAAGGTGTGTTTATGATGTATGAGTAAGGTGAGTGTGTTTAAAGTTAATTTTTTGTTAAAAATTACTTATATTTGTGTATGCAAAACAAATTTACCCTGCGCTTGCTAGGGCTTTCAGTGCCAAATGTAAAAGACGGATAAATTATACAAAAATTGAAAGCAGTGTAATATTTAAACATTAGTTATGACGGTGTGGTGGACAATTTAACAACATTTGGGTTTTCATCTGCATTAAATTAAACTAATAACACTCACAAATATTTCTTAAACGCTTAATAAGTAAAAAAACAACTTGTTCTCAGTATATTTTAATAGGTGTTGTAACATAAAGGATTTCCAAATTTATGGTAATTAGGCCTCTCGGAGGTGGCGGAACTGGAGGCAGCTTGGGCGTCTAGCTGACCTACGGTCCAGGCTGTCTTGATGAGGGTGTAAATACTAGACGCAGTTTTCTGTGTGTTGTCACCTCAGTAATTCCATCACCTGGACAGTCTCTACCGCTAGACCAGCTAGTCAAGGACCAAGTTTCACATGGGCGTGGTCACTGGACCGGTGGCAAACCGCTGACTCTGGGGACGGAAGTGGGGGGAAGGAGTCCACCTGAGGTGACATAAGTGGATCCTGGAGACACTGATCCGGGGAAGGCACGCTGACTCTGGAGAAGTTGGGGATGGGAGTCCACCTGAGGTGACACTGTGGACCCTGGAGACACTGATCCGGGGAGAAGCCACGCTGACTACTGGCGAAGTGGGGAAGGGGAGTCCACCTGAGGTGACACTAGTGGACTCCTGGAGGAATGATCCGGGAAGGCAACGCTGACTTCTGGGCAAGTGGGGACGGTAGTCACTCAGGTGACACAAGTGGACTCCTTGGAGACACTGATCCGGGTAAGGCACGCCGACCACTTAGGGAAATGGGGAAGGGCATGACATCCGAAGCGAGCGGATGGTCCTGGATTCATGAACTTGTGGAGGTTGTGGTGAGGATGACCTTGGGGTAAGTGGGGGAAGGGGAGACAATCCGGGAGCGAGGGATGGATTCCTGGATACATGAACTGGGCAAGGCAGATTACATGCAAGTTGAGGCTGGACTTGGGTATGTGGGAGGGAAGATATCCGGCGGGTAGACGGTAGGATTCCTGGATACACTGATCATGGGGACTGCGAGTATACCCGCTGACTTGGGGAAAGTGGGAAGGGAGTCCACTCCGGTGACATAAGTGGCCTCCTGGTGACACTGATCCGGGGAAGGCACCGCCCGACCTTAGGGAAGATGGGGAAGGGAAGACATTCGGAGCGAGCGGATGGATTCGGATACATGATTGAGGAAGGTGTTGTTGAGGTGACCTTAGGTAAGTGGGGAAGGGGAGACATCCGGGAGCGGGAGCGGATGGATTCCTGGATACATGACCTGAGCAAGGCAAAGAATACATGCGTATGAGGGCTGGACCGTTCGCGGTTACGTGGGGAAGGGAAGATATCCGGCGGTGACGGAAAGGATTCCTGATACATGATCCTGGAATGGCAAGAATACCGCTGACCTTGGGGAGTGGGAAGGGAGGAAGTTTTTTAGTTTCACTGATGGTGACATAAGTGGACTCCTGGAGGACATGATCGGGGAAGGCACCACGACCTTAGGAAAATGGGGAAGCGAAGACATCCGGAGCGAGCGGATGGATTCCTGGATACATGAACTTGGAGAAGGTTGTTTGTTGAGGCTGACCTTAGGTAAGTGGGAAGGGGAGACATTCGGAGCGAGCGGAATGATTCCTGGATACCAGAACCTGAGCAAGGCAAGAATACATGCAGTTGAGGCTGACTCTTGGGTAAGTGGGGGAAGGGAAGATATCGGCGGTAGACGGAAAGTTTCCTGGATACATGATCCTGGTGGAATGGCAAGAATACCGCTGACCCTTGGGGAAGTGGGGGGAAAGGAGTACCACTCAGGTTGACATAAGTGCGACTCCAGGAGACATGATACGAGGAAGGCAACGCCTCCCTTAGGGAAATGGGGAAGGAAGACAATCCGGAGAGCGAACGGATGGAGTCCTGGATACATGAACTTGGGGAGGTTGTCGTGTGAGGCTGACCTTGGGTAAGTGGGTTATGGGAGACATCCGGGAGCGAACGAGATGGATTCCTGGATACATGAAACCGGGGGTTGGCAAGATACATGCAGTTGAGCCTGACCGTGGGTTAAGTAAGGGAAGGGAAGATATCCGGCGGTGACGGAAGGATTCCGGATACATGAACCTGGGGACAGCCAAGAAAACAGGTTGGTCGAGGCTGGCCTTAGGAAGTGAGGAAGGGAAACATCCGGAGGAAGACAGATGGATTCCTGGATACATGAACTGGGGAAAGGCTGGAGGCTGGAAGGCAGAGAGAGAAAGAGTGGCGAGGGCTGACCTTAGGGGAAGTGAGGAAGGGAGTCATCCGGGGGCCCACGGATGGATTCCTGGACACATGAACCGGGGGGGAAGGCGAGGGGAGGGGGACTTAAAACGAACCACTGGCCTCACGTGGCAAGGTCTGTGGTAACTCAGTGATAACTCTGAGGCTAGCAGTGGTCGCAAATATATTATAATTCATTATAATTTATTCTGTTTCCAACAGAAAACATATAGAGGTCTACCAAGAGTCTTCTAGGTAACATCCTTCCTGTAGTTATTTCTTCGAATAGGCATTAGTCTTTATACACTTGAATCCTTACACAACAGAATCCTAAGAAGAATCTCACCATTAAGTCTTTATCATGTATTTAACGACAGAGTTACATACAGTATGTGACATAAAGAATATGTGCAATCATAACTACATTACTTAAACATTATACACATAAGAAAATGTGACACTCATACACATTACTTAAACATTTACCTCTCTTACAAAATATGTACACAGGACATTCATCAACACCAGTAAATGTACCACATGACACCCATCACAGCAACATGTAAATGACACTCATCAACTCACTGTAACATGTACAAATGACCCCATACACAGTAACATTACACAGTGACACTTATCAGCACACAGTACAGGTACACATGACACCATACACAGTAACATGTACACCATGTCATTCATCAACACTCTGAAAACAGGTACCACATGACACCATAACAGTAACATGTACAAAGGAAGCTCATCAATCACACAGTAGCATGTACACGTGTCACCCATATCAGTAACATGTAACTTGACACTAGAATACTGATACTGATATTCTGTGGTTACTGCGACCTGTACTCTACACAAATAACCGCACATCAAGCTTACTTTCCGCCAGACTAACACTCTTCGACACTTAAATTGTCGTTCATTACCTCTCTCCCTCTACAGATGTTCCCTCCCATGGTGTCTAACTCTATGTGCTCCTCGTCCTCTTCAATACTTTTGGAGGAAACTGGCCCGCCGATCTCTTTTCTGACAGATCTTAGGGAGACAAAATAGTGTTAGGCTTTCCGGACACTAACAATGCTCTGTTTCTGTCACGTCAGAGATCACAGCCATCCTATTGGACTGTTCTCCTGCTAACACTGTAGTTCCATACTTCCAGCATTTTTATTACCTGTTTAGGGTCATTTGGTTTCTTGTGTATTAAATATGTTCTGTGTATTTATACCATTTGTATTTGAATTGATTTAAATAAAATAATAAAGAACGTCCCAACTTTAACAATCGCCGTATAGTTGGAATCTTCTAATACACAACTTTCCTTGCTTCGTCTCCTGTGATGCCTTCCTTCCTCTCCCACTACATGTAAAATGCTTCAAATTCAGAATACCCTGTGACTTAACCTGATTCCTCTTTTTCTTCTCCCTCTTCCCCTTTCTCTTTCCTTTTTTGTCTTCTTTCTCTCTGTCGCGTGTTTCTGTTCCTTCATTTATTTTCAATACTTCCCCTTCCCCACCTCTGTGCATGCTACTCCCTTTGAAGGACATGGAAGTAGAGTCCACACAGAGGCGGATAGATCAAGAAAGACTTCATAAAGTTTAGGGAGATGTAGACACTTCATGGGCCTTCTCTCTAAGGAAATCATAGGACATCATCAAGAGGGACATTGGTGAAGAGGACTCAAGTCAAGACTAAGCATCTTACAGAGTTGGGAGAGAGCGAACCGTTCGTGAAGTCTTGGGAGAGTTGACGGGGTGGGCAGGAGAAAAAGTACAAGAAAGGGAGTGAGGGTTTTGGCCAACCAAGAAGCAAGAGAAAAAGACAGATCTCAGAGGATATGATAGGACGAAGAGGGTAATATCAGGTTTATGAGTTTTGGGAAGGCCATAGAAATAGGGAAAGGGAAGGGACAGATGGACACGAAATCGTTTGGAATAAGGCCAAAGTCCGGAGGACAGAGGTCGGAGAGAGAGTCCTTAGTTTCTTGTTGAAAGTTCCTCTTGATGCGTCAAGAGGGTTGGAAACGAAAGGAGTGTAGGTACGGGACGTCAGTGTGCAGACATCAGCTTTACGGGGAGGTAATCCTCGCGATCACAGGATAATTACCGAATTACTTTGTCAGAAGATGTGTATGACAAGTCTAGTGTTAGATTTAAGAGAAGAAAGAGCAAGTTCGGTAACGGGCGGGGGTTGGTGATCTTAGAAAACAGACTAACAAGAGCAGGAAGGAGAGCGCCACGAAAAGTGGGACAAGTCAGGGAGATTACGGAGCGAGATTGACAAAAGGAATCAAAGAGCTAACTCAGGACAATACCAGGCGCGAGGGGCAGCCTACGTGGCAAAGGAATGACCAAAACCAAGATGTTCAAGCTCATACGGACGGAGAGTGAGACAGAAGACAAGTTAATTAAAAAACAAATAAAAATGGGGGTGAGGTTGGGGGGTGCAGTAACAGAGTCAGTGAGGGAGAATTTAGACTGAGATGAGACGTTGAAGTTTATTCTGTTGTTTATGAAGAATGAATTTGTGTATTCAGGGCGAGCAGTGTCAAAGGCAATTGGTAGAGAGAAGGAACAGAGATCTTGTGGGTTTAGAGCAGCAAAGAGAGCAGTTGACGCTGATGGGAAAGTAAAGAGCATCTTCAACCTGTGACTTAGTAGAAAGAATGGGCGTTGAAGTAGGAGACGGGCATTTTCAGGAAAGGGAGTGCAGTGGGATGGGTTTCAGGAAATGGGAGAAGGAAGGTGGCAGAACTTGTTCAGCAAGGACAGTCACGTAGGAGCGAAGCTGATTCTTACGACGCCGGGTAGCTATAAGAGCAGCATTCATAAGATCGAAAAGAGGGGTTAAAAGATGAGAACATTAAAAAGTGGAGAGAATATGATGCTAACTGCGGTGGTCCATTAAAATAACAAAAAAGGCACAATTACGGATGAGAACGATACACAAATAACCCGCACATTGAAGAGAGGGAGCTTACGGACGACGTATCGGTCCGACTTGGGCCATTTACAAAGTCACACTAACGAGAAGTAGAGCAGGGAGGGTGTATATAGGCAGGAAGAGTAGTGGTGGTAGTTGTAGTAGTAGTAGCAGTGGTAGTAGTAGTTAGTAGTAGTAGTCACTAGTAGTGTAGTTGTAGTGGTTAGTGGTGGTAGGTAATAGTGAAGGCAGGGGTGTGGTAGTAGTAGTAGTGGGGAATATGGAGAGGAGCCACCAAATACAGTGAAAGGGGTACCACTGCAAGGGGCTAGGTGCCCACGAGGGAGGAGCAAAGCTACACAGAGGTGGGGAATAGACAGGAAAAGCGATGAAATGAATAATAAAGGAACAGAAAACGAGCAGAGAAAGACAACCCAGAGGAAAAAAAGGGAAAGTGGAAACGGGGAGAAGAGGGACAGAAGAAGAAAAAGAGGAATCAGGGTAAGTCACGGGTGTTTCTGGAAGTTTGGAGCATTTTACAATGTAGTGGGTGAGTGAGAAAAGGCATCGACAGAGACCCGAAAGCCAGGACTAAGATTCATACAAGGAAAGTTGTGTATTAGATAGGATTCAAACTAGACGGCGACTGTTAAAATTGGAATGTAGAGGAAGACAGTTTTAGCAGAATACCAAATCGATTGGATGGCTGTGATCTCTGACGTGACAGGAAAAGAGCATTGTTAGTGTCGGCAAGCCAAGACTATTTTAAGTGCTCCCCTAAGTCTGTCAGAAAAGAGATCGACCATGTGCGGGTATTTGTGTTACGGCACTGGTTTTGTGTTACTTGCTATCTGGTCTTCTGTGTTTACTTGTACTGGTCTTCTGTTTACTGTACTGGTCTTCTGTGTTACTGTACTGGTCTTTGTGTTACTGTTCTGGTCTTATTATTATGAACTGGTCTTCTGTGTTACATGTACTCTGGTATTCTGTAGTTACTGTATGGTCTTCTGTGTTACTGTACTTGTCTTCTGTCGTTACTGTACGGTCTTCTGTGTTACTGTACTGGTCTTCTGTGTTTACTGTTACTGGTCTTCTGTGTTACTGTACTGGTATTCTGTGTGTTACTGTATGGTCTTCTGTGTTACTGTTCTGGTCTTCTGTGTTACTGTACTGGTCTTCTGTGTTACTGTTCTGGTCTTAGTGTTATGTTCTGGTCTCTTGTGTACTGTATTGCTTCTGTGTTACTGTACTGGTCTTCTGTGTTACTGTATGGTCTTCTGTGTTTACTGTTTCTGGTCTTCTGTGTTACTGTACTGGTTCATGTGTTACTGTCTGGGCTCATGTGTTACTGTATGGTCTTCAGTGTTACTGTACTGGTCTTCTTTGTTACTGTACTGGTCTTCTGTGTTACTGACTGTTCTTCTGTGTTACTGTTTGGTCTTCTGTGTTATGTATGGTTTCTGTGTTATGTACTGGTCTTCTGTGTTACTGTACTGGTCTTCGGTGTTACTGTAAGGTTTCGGGTGTTACTGTTACTGGTCTTCTGTGTTACTGTACTGGTTTCTGTGTTACTGTATGTGTCTTCTGTGTTACTGTACTGGCTTCTGTGTTACTGTACTCGGTCTTCTGTGTACTGTATTGGTCTTCTGATGTTTACTGTTCTGGGCTTCGGTGTTACTGTACTGGTCTTCTGTGTTACTGTTCTGGTCCTTCTGTGTTACTGTTCTGGTCTTCTGTGTTACTGTACTGGTCTTCTGTGTTATGTACTGGTCTTCTGGTGTCACTGTACTGGTCTTCTGTGTTACTGTAACTGGTCTCTGTGTTACTGTTTCTGGTCTTTCTGTGTTACTGTTCTGGTCTTTCTGTGTTAATGTACTGGTCTTCTGTGTTACTGTACTGGTTTCTGTGTTACTGTACTGGTCTTCAGTGTTCTATACTGTCTTCTGTGTTCTGTTCTGCGTCTTCTGTGTTACTGTATGGTATTGTGTTTACTGTAATGGTCTTCAGTGTTACTGTATGGGTTTCTTCAAGTGTTACTGTTCTGGTTTCTGTTGTTACTGTAATGGTTTCTTGTGTTAATGTTTGGTCTTCTGTGTTACTGTATGGTCTTCTGTGTGACTGTACTGGTCTTCTGTGTTACTGTTACTGGTCTTCTGTGTTATTGTACTGGTCTTCTGTGTTACTGATACTGGTCTTCTGTGTTACTGTTCTGGTCTTCTGTGTTTCTGTACTGGTTTTGTGTTACTGTAATGGTCATATGTGTTTACTGTTCTGGATCTTGTGTTACAATATTGTTATTTAATTTACTCCTATGTATTATACTGGTCTGTGTTATTGTCTGTTTCACTTTATATATTTGTTTAATGCCACCCCCTTTCCATAAACCCCCCCCCCCCCCCCCCCCCCCCCCCCCCCCCCCCCCCTTTACCTCTGTTTTTTGCTGCTTTATGCGTTAATATATTGTATTTATTTGCCTCTATTTTGTTTTTTTTTTTGGGGGCTATTGGACCTATGCTGTTTTATGTTATTATAATGTTTTATATGTCCACTTATGCTGTTTTATGAAGCTAATACACTGTTTTATGTTTCTATATGCTGTTTTATTTGCTTACTACACTGTTTTATGTGCCCACTTTTCTGCTTTTTGTTGTTATTATGTTGTTGGTGTTGCTTTTTTGTTTTTTGTGTGTTTACTATACTGTTTTATGTTGTTACTATAATACAGACTGACTTGATCCCATCTTATATCGTAAAACGAACCGCTACCTAAAAGTCTTTTACCAACAGAGTCCTGCTAACACTTATTTTCAGGCAGTAAACCTACCAGAGGTCTTCTACCAAGAGTTCCCTCGGGTAACATTCTTCAGCTGTGTTTCTTCCAATTGCGTTCAGTCTTATACTCTTGATTCCTACCAACAGAAGCTAAGGATAGAATCCCTGCCAAGAAGTTTTTCTATCAGTATTTACCAAAAGTTTACTTACAGTGTTTGCTCTCTGGTGTTCTGACAGACTTTATACCATCTTCACAACACAACGATGGTGATGAAAACATATATAAACTAGAGAGGAACTTTCACCTGTGAAACAAACTTCTTCATTCTCATTGTTCCTTCTACATTTGTGTCTTTTTCAGCACTTACTGATTTGTAGCTATTTATCTCTGCACATAGTGCACCACAATAATTCAGTGTGCATATACCTCTGCAACATTTCAGGTGCCATATATCTCTGCAACATTCAGTGGTGCCATATATCTCGCAACATAGGGCTCCACAACATTTCATTGTGCCCATTATATCTCTGCACATAGTGCACCACATATATTCACGTGTGCCATATATCTCTGCAAACATTCAGTGCTGCCATATATATCCTGCAACATAGAGCACACAAATATTCAGTGGTGCCATATATTCTGCAACATTCAGTGTGCCATATATCTCTGCAACATTCAGTGTGCCATATATCTCTGCAACATAGTGCACCACAATATTCAGTGTGCCATATACCTCTGCAACATTCAGTGTGCCATATATCTCTGCAACATTCAGTGTGCCATATATCTCTGCAACATTCAGTGTGCCATATATCTCTGCAACATAGTGCACACAACATTCAGTGTGTAATTATCTCTGCAACACAGTGCACCACAACATTCAGTGTGCCATATATCTCTGCAACATAGTGCACCACAACACTCAGTGTGTAATATATCTCTGCAACACAGTGCACCACAACATTCAGTGTGCCATATATCTCTGCAACATAGTGCACCACAACATTCAGTGTGTCATATATCTCTGCAACATAGTGCACCACAACATTCAGTGTGCCATATATCTCTGCAACACAGTGCACCACAACATTCAGTGTGTAATATACGTTAACATTGATTCATCACAGTACATAACAACAGTATGGGAGACATTAACACACAGTCGTACTGGCCAGGTGTGGCGTCGTACTGGCCAGGTTGTGGCGCCCGGACGGGCCCAGGTTGTGGCGTCGTACTGGCCAGGTTGTGGCTTTCCGTACTGGCCAGGGTTGTGGCGTCGTACTGACCAGTTGTGGCAACCACCACCAAAATTCTTATTGTCAAGAGTTTGGAATCATCCAAGTTGACAGTTTTTATGTTCTTTCACCGAAAGTTTTTGTTTTGGTATCTGTGGTGGTGAATGTTTTTATGTCATTAATAAATTTATTCTACTTAAACAAAGTGTTCATTAAGATGATTTATAAAATTTTTTCTCTGTCTTAAACAAAATTTTCCATATTTAATCCTTTCCAAAATATTTTCCAAATATTGTAACCTCATTCAAATTTTTTTAAGGGTTTTAAAATTATAAATTTAAGAATTTTTTTAAATCTTTTTCTTTTATATATTATTTTTTAATTTTAAAATGGGTGGGGAGTGTGGGGGATATGTTTTGAGAACGTTTAAAAAGTTGTTATGTGTGTGTTGGAAGGTGTTTGTAGTGAGTTTTGTTGGTGCACGGGTTTTTGTGTGTTTTGTTGGTGCAGGGGTTTTTGTAGGAGTTTGTTGGTAGCGGTGTTTGTAGTGTGTTTTTTTGGTACATGGTTTTTTTGTAGTGAGTTTTGTTGGTGCTGGTGTTGGTAGTGATGTTTATTGGTAGCATGGTGTTTGAGTGATTTTTAGTTGGTGATGGTTTTTTGTAGTGATGTTTATTTTGGTGCATGGTGTTTGGTGATTTTATTTTGGTGCTGGTGTTTGTAGTGTGTTTTATGTTGGTAGCATGGTGTTTGTAGTGATGTTTATGTTGGTGCGGGTGTTTGTAGTGATGTTTATGTTGGTACATGGTGTTTGTAGTGATTTTATTTGGTAGTGGGTTTGTAGTGATGTTTATGTTTGGTCATGGTCTTTGTAGTGATTTTTAGTTTTTTGTGGTTTTTTTTGTAGGATTTTTTATGTTGGTAGCATGGGTTTGTAGTGATGTTTTGGTGCCCAAAGTGAAAAGTAAACTAAGAGAAACTTGTATGAACTACGTAAAAATTCAGAGAAAGAAAGCACGTTTGTGGTAAGCGTCGGGCCTGGCGATTTGCTGACAGCAATGTGACGGGTTTGTAATAAAGTTTTGGGAAAAGCTCGGGTTTTGTTCAATGTTTATAAAAGAAGAAAAGGGAAAAACTTTAATGAATGTAATAAGATTGGAATAAGGGGACTGTTGACCTAACCAGGTATAGTTTGTCAGAATTTCTGTGCAGGGATGGGTGGGTCTTATGACTTTTGATGAGCGATCTGCAACGGTTTCATCTGCCGGCTCGGTCACTCATTAGCTAAGTCCATACCTTCCTAGTCTTCCTGCCAAGTCACAATCTTCCTCGACCACAAACATACGACTACCAAATGTCGGGCGTTCTACCATCCATTACACTACCATACTTACACAGACCACAAACTTAACGTTATACCATCGCCTCTAAAACCAAGAAACTTCCATCATCCACTACCATCCAGCATCTACCATACCATCTGCTCTACAACCATCCACTACCAACCTCCATCGACCTGAATCCACTTTCAATCCATCCAATACATACTTCCACGTCCTAAACTGCCTTTCTCCTTGCGCCTGATTTCCACTACCGCATCCCTGCAATACAGCGGTCAAACCTTCCACATCTTCCATACATACCGTACAAACATACACTACCATCCATACTACCAAAACCATCCATACCAAACATCCACAACCAAACCAATCCAACTAGCCAAATCATCCACTATCTCCAAAGACATCCTTCAACTAAACATCCCTTACCAAAATCCACTACCAAACATCCACTGCCAACCATCCCACTACCAAACATCCACTACCAACCATCCACTACCAACCATCCCACTTTTTTTTACCAACTAATAAGCAGCTCCAACAACCAAGTAAAACATCCACTATCCAATACACTTCCACTACAATATCCAGCTTTCCATACCCATTCACTACCAAACATCCACTACCAAACATTCAATCAACCAAACATCCACTACCAAACATACACTACCAAATCTCTATCTATCCAACCATGTCCACTACAAAACATCCACTACCAAAATCCAGGGTGTAGCCTACCTCGCAAATGTCCACAGTACCATACCATCTATCCACTACGCCAACGCCGATTTTCTCACTACAAACCTATCCACTATCCAACCATTCACCAACTATCCTAAGCTCATCCAACTAACCAACCATCCACTGACCAGACATCCACTACAGCCATCCACACTACCAAAAACCATCCACTTAGACCAACCTTACCACTACTACAACCTTTGTTTTCCCCACTACCAAACCATCACTACCATCCATTCCATTATCATCCATACCCACATTATGTGAAGCAGGACTCACATGGAAGGTCAGATGGTTTGTGAACACGATATTTTACCGTTTTATGGGTATTGTTGGATGAGTGTTTTATTCCAAATCAAAGGTTCAGTTTTCATGTTCTTCTCTACTCTCTCTCTCTCTCTCTTCTCTCTTCTCTATCTCGCTCTCGCTCTCTCCATCGCCTCTATCTCTCTTCTCTCTCTCTCTCTCTCTCTCTCGCTCTCTCTTCTCTCGCTCTCTCTCTCGTCCTCTTCCCTCTCTCTCTCCTCCTCTCTGTCTCTCTCTCTCTCTCTCTCTCTCTCTCTCTCTCTCTCGCTCTCTCTCTCTCTCTCTGCTCTCTCTCTCTCTCTCTCTCTCTCTCTCTCTCTCACTTCCCCTATACTCAGTCGTGCATGGGACCAGGTTTACCTCACATATTTTCTCTCCCTAGTTGTGGTTTAACCGTTCATATTTTCGTCGATTTGGAAGGTTTTCCGCGCATATTTCGCGTTGCCCAGGAACGGGTTGACGCCGCTGTCAGAACAGTTTTCGTCTCGACCCTCGAACGGTGTTTTCCTTTCTTATATTAATCGTCTCCCTCTGTACACGTTTCCCTCTCATATTTCGTCGCGCGCGCTGAAAAGACTTCTATGCTCGGTCATATTTCGTTCAACTGCGCTGTCATGAGATTTCCTGTTACAGATTTTTCGTTGTGCGTTCACTGCAACGGATTTTTTCGATATCGTGTTTTGTCGCCTATATGGTTGGGTTTCCCTGTCTATATTTCCGTTAGCCCTTGTGACGAGTTGTCCCTGTCCAACATTTTAGTTTGTGGCCGGGTCGTGCGCGTTCTTGACGGGTTTCCCTGTCATTGTTGTCGGTCACCCGTTGGACGGGGTTGTCGTCGCCCTTTACGGCTCTTTTTGTTTTCACATGCTCAAACTAGTTAGTTGGACATGGTTTGTGTGTTCTTGTTGTTAACCTATCAAGTTGAAATAAATTTAGACACTTGTGCAACACTTGGGTATTCTTACATAAGGAACGTTTCGCCCCACACAAAGGAGAATGGCGAAAAGTCCTGGTAGGTAGTTTGAGTTATCAGTGATACCTACCTGACGACTGCGCATGCAAATTCTCCCTGCCTACAGAATATTAAGCTGACTTCTGCGCTCAGTTCCTGTATTCTTTTCAAGATGGATGGTGTATGATGACATTTACGCAGAAAGCCTCCTGTTATCACCATTCCTCCTTTGCATGGCATGATGAAGCCACTGTGCTTTACGAAAACGTTTCCTAATTTAGATATCAAGGGTTGCAGATGTTTTCTCTATATTTCGTCAACGGTAGTCGGGTTTCCCTGTCATATTTATAAGATTTATTAATTTAAACTAATAAAAAATAGGCAGTAATGCTTTGTGTCAATTTTTAAAGATTCGGTATGCCTTGGAAAACGGTCATTATTTACGGTACTGTTCTTTTCATGGGTAAAAGTCTCGCCGTTGGGTATCGTTTGATCTTTGTCCAGTACTTAGTCACTGCATAATCTGTTGACTTGGTCAAGTCACTGCACATCTGTGGACTTGGTTCAGTCATGCACTCTGTGACTTGGTCTGTCACTGCACCTGTGACTGGGTCAGTCACTGCACTCTGTGACTTGGTCAGTCACTGCACGATCTGTGCTTGGTCAGTCACGGACACTCTGTGAATTGTCAGTCATCTGCCTACATCTGTAACGTCAGTATCTGCACATCTGTGGCAAAAATATGCTTAATGGAGTCTTCACTCCCTCACCCACTCAGTATTCTTTATACAAAGTGTAAATAATGTTCCCTGCACTCTCAAACACACTCACCATCTTTGGACGATGTATAATTATGACCTCATCTCTCAAAACATCACCACTCTTTGACGTTGTTGTAAATTAATGAACTCTGGACTTCAAACTCTCAACTTTCTTCTGGAGTTCTTGACATTCTTCAAATGCTTTATTTATATGGAAATATTTTTGGATTCTTGTTTTTAATACTTTCTTCAGCACTTCTTTGACTTTTGATTGAATAATGGGAATCACTGACAACTCTTTTAAGAAAATGGTTAAGAACCAAACTGAAAATTAATTAAGTTAACAGTTATTCATCAATGGGAATTTACTTACTTTTAATTAGTTTATGAGCTGAAATAATGTTCAAGTTTTGACTTAATCATCACCACAAAATATTAACGTTAAGTATGATTTATTTATATAAACATTTGGAATGAGTGAAGAAATAACATTGTTGTGCCACAACATTTTATGGTTAATACATGCTTAATTTAAACATCTCAATAATTAATCACAGTATTCACATTTTTTCATTGTTTAAACTGACTGTCAAACAACGCAAAACAAAGATTAGTCTTAACATAGTATGGTTTGTAGATGTAGGTTCAGAGAACGACTTGTTGGATAATTTAGAAACATGTTGCAACCAATTTATCAACATGTCGGTTCTCTGAAGCAGTCATCTACAAAACCTGTCAGACACGGAACTTCTTGGGATCTTAATACTTGGGAATTCTTTCGCGTGCCTAATTCTTGGGACGACCTACTTCACATTGAACAAATGTAACAAGCCCTTATGCTTGCTGCACCCTCCTGACCAACGGTTTATATGCTCCTCTCAGCTCGTTTGCCGTATTTATGCAAGATTGATGGATACCACAATCGATACTTCAAGGTTGAGGGAATGATTACCTCATTCTCCTCCTGTTCTTCATAGATTCTCCTTTGTAAGGACTGATTGAAGCCACGCTGTGTGGCGAAACGGTTTTCCGTTCTCAATAAGTAGATACCGCCAAAAGTTCAAGGTGTCTAATTTATCTATTTATAAAAATATATTCGCCTCATCTAAACTTGTGATGGCCTAAGTGAAAGTTCAACTACATGAACCACGAGACCAAACATGACCAAGGAATACTAAGATGTAACCCAAAAATACTTGACCAAAATTTGAAGATCGCTAAGGATGACAGCCCTGCTAACCCATTACACTGCTCCGCTGCCAGACAATCACTTACCCAAGCTCCGAGAAAACATGATTCTCCTCCTATTGCTACACAGTATCTACTTCAGTGATACTATGATAGGATATAGCAGAAGAAACATCACCAAGTAATACAAGAATAAACAGCATAGGAACCCATAGAACTCATCTTGTCTATCCCGCATGGACGCCAGTGAATCATAAACCCACTATCACCGCCAGCCGCCTCCAAGGAACAACAACAACAACAACATTAACATGGCTGACTCCCCCTCCAACTCCACTCCCTTCAAAGGTTTCTCCCAATTATATACTCAGTTGATCGTCCGGTATGATTATTCCGGACTTTAATCCAAGGACTACATCGGTTTCTCTAGTAAAATGAAATCAAGTTATCAAAGCTAAACACCGTGCGACGAGATATCCAAGATAATCACCTCGAGTATAAGATCCTATATACTTGAAGAGGAAGATTACATCGGGAGTCGGAAGTGTTGACCAGAAAATACTCTAAACGCAGCTATAGCCAGACACTCTGAAGCAAATAACAACAATATATATGAAGGTTGATTGAAGAAGCAATCAAGAGGGACTGGAATAGAACCTTGCACATCGACCTAAATGATATACCTTGAATTTCCAAGAGCAAACTGAACAAGATAAGTTTGGTATGAGCAGTTATAATAAACAGTCCACACATTCCTAGTGACTTAACACTAGAACTGTGCAAAGAAACTGCTATCAGGATAATACAAACCACGTACAAGTCATCGTGCAAAACTTTGAAATCAAAGAAGAATTCCACGTTTGTTAGGAAAACCAGGGGAAGTAAACACAGTAGTAGAATGTCAGGACTTCATTCATACGATAAAGAATGGACCTAATGAAATCACAATTACAATGAAAAATGGAGTGTACATCAACGAGTGTCTAACAAAAAAAAACGTTCAATTCCTTCTGTTCAGGCTGAAATAACTTAAACAGGAAAAAAAATACACCAGTGTTTCACGCGGCGAGATGGGAAAATACTAGTAAGGAAAACATCAACAGGACAACGCAATGTATACCATATAAAATGAACACGATTTCTCTTACCTTCCTTAGAAAGCTGACATTTCTGTAAAGATTAAGATAGTGCCTTTAATAATATATAAGTGTGTGTACATATAGTGTACGGTACTATTATCTAGTCATAAATATTTTTTATTAATTTTTCTTCACTAAGTACTGCCAACTTACCTCCAATACTCTATAACTTCTTTCTTATGCTATTAATTGCTCATAATTTTAAACTACAAGTCAAATTTACTCCCAAATTAATAATATTCCTTATTCTTACTGTCCATTTAAGTTTGTTTCATCACTACTTTGTTTTTGTAGTCACTTTTTCATTGTGTATGCAATTAGTGTATATGCCATATTACTTTTTTTGCAATGTACCAAAACTATTCTTTTGTAGATAGTACCAACTACCTCATTTTTTTTACTTTTATTGTGCAAAAAAGCTCAATTTATTTAATTTTACAAATCAGATCTTACTATCCTAAACAATATTATTTCATAGTGACCACCTGTCCATTTAACTTGTTTACCTTTACTTAATTTTAGTACCGTATATATTTTCTCCTTTATTTTAGCTTTTAATAAAACTACACTAGTTTATAGATTCACAAATTGTTAAAATATATCAGGTGCTATTCTCAGGTGCTAAGTAGGAATTAGTTCACAATTTTGCCGGAGATATTCCTAAGCTCATTATTTGATTACACTTTATTGTTCTCCAAACTTATATACGTCCCTTTTATATTATTATTTTATACATAATTCTAATCTTTAATAGAAGTACCATTATAGTACTAACTACTATCATATCCAAAGCTCCATTATTTTGATCAGTCACTATATTTGTTTTGGTCCCTTTTCATATTGTTTCCTTTAGTTTAGCTTAAAAAAAAAAAAAAAAAAAAAATAAAAAACTTCCTTAGCTCATTATTTTACATTTGTTTAATAATTCAGGTGCGAGTTTTTAGCTTAGACTATTTACTTTGTTTTATAACTTAATTCTACTTATAGATTCCCTACAAATCTTATGCTTTCAAGCATTGATCCTGATCCCAATCTCTTATTAATGGACTTAAAATGAATCAAACAGTTACTGTAATTATACACTGCAGAACAATCTAAGGCACTTTCAGTGCCAACAACAACAGAACTTATCTTTAACTACAATATCAGTTCTTTAGCAATGCATTACGTATGGACTCATAGCATTAATAAATTCTCTTACATGCCTATTTGTCTCATTACTCTAAACTGAAAACAGGCCTAATGCCTATAGTACAGTTGTCTTATGCCATTCTGGATACACTGCATAGCACAACTGTAGGCCAGACCAACAAGGAGGTGGTGGACAGCCCATATACTACTCAGGAACAACTAGATTGTACACTAATACTTGCACAAGGGATATAATGACATGGGGATATATTATAGCCAGATTCAAATCCAAATACCTACAAAAACCTACTACATGATAAACATCTACAGAGTATTCCACAGTCAAACATTTGGACAATTTAGTCAAAACCTAGGAAGTAGATAAAACTGATGGCACGCATGAACAAAGACACTTACTAATTCAGGTGACTTCAATTTACATCTCTGCAAATGGAACCAGTCCCCCCCACGTTTAATGAATTCACAACACAATGAGTAACTGTATGTTGCCTCCAAACAGTAACAAAACCTACAAGAGTACAGAGATTGTGTTTCCCTAATTGACCTCATCTGGACCACACACATATCCCCTTTAAAAACAGGCAATAATTACAGATAATACCACAGGAACCCTACCGGACTTCCTCATAACAATCTTGGTAAAAGTACCCAAGACACTACTTCAAGTCACCTTCAGCTTCACAATGATGGCAGCCATTAATAAACTTCTAACAGCAGAGTAGCAAAAACATTGCTGGCAAACTGAGCTAGAATTCTATACAGATATTGTCGATGTATTAATAATTTTCTAAAAATTCTAGTCTTGACTTACAAGATCGAGTACCGACCTATAAAAGCACTTGCCCTAAAAAAACTAAAAGATGATGACAGCTAGAGACTGATCAGTCCCTGGCAACACCCAGCATTCTCAAATCCATAAATACAAAACACCAATATGAAACAGTACAGATTGGGTCACATAACCAGGACAAAACAAAACGTTATCGTCAATCCTAAACAAGCTGATAAGAAGGGCAATTAAATTGTATTTAGTGAGAGCAGATTATCAAACTTACGCGGTGATATAAAAAAAGACCCTGGATTACCCTATCAGAAATTCTAGGGAACAAAAAAGATATCACGAATAGCGAAATATAAAAGTAGCAAATCAGATGAACCCCCCCAACTTCCACCAACAGAAACAGCAATCAGGACTCAATGATTTCTTCTCCACTATAGGACAAAACCTTGCCAATAAAATCCCAAGCTCTGATACCCCACAAATGACTTCCTCAACGGCTAACTACCCGAACACCACTGTTCCTAGCTCCGACGAAACCATACGATGTCTCCCTTATTATCAACACACTAAAATAAAAGGCCAGGAGATTTAAATACTTACCACCCTTTATATACTAAAAAGGGTAAAAGTGCTATAACCAATCATTGCAACCACTCTTTAACAAATTCCATTGAATCCTTACACCATCCATTCTGTACTCAAAATAGCAAGGTCACCCCGAGCCACAAAGAGGAGAGACCAAACAGAGATTGAATAACTATAGGCCTATATCCAACTTACCACCTCTCTCATAAATCTTCGAATAAATTAATTCATAAACGAATCTACTCCTACCTTATCTCCCAAAACATTACTCACCCCTGCATTTGGAGTCAGGCCTAATTAAAAAATACTAATGATGCTTTATACATTGCTAGACAATATACACTTGCAAATAGATGTAAAAATGAAGTCCACTGGGGATCGTCATTGACCTTACGTAAAGCTTTTGTCAGTTGACCATGACTTGCTCCACGTAAAATTGTCAACAACTTTTGGTATAAGAGGGCACTCCCTCAAACTACCTCAAGTCATACCTCAGCAACAGAGCAATTATGTGTATGGCAATTGGGGCAAACTCCTTTGCACAAACCATTTACTGTTGGTTTGTCCCACAGGGACAAGGTCCACTTGGACCTCTTCTCTTATCCTATTACATAATGGACCTACCAAATGCTTCGCAATTACTCAAAACCACATATTTGCGATGACACTACATTACGTTTCTCCCACCGAGCCCAAGTCTCGCTACCCAATACTGTAATTACCGAGATTACAGAAAAAAGCTACCTGGATGAGAAACTTACATACTTACACTAACATTGTTCAAACCTACTTCATTCCAGTTTTGGTAAACAGAGCTACAGATGACCCTCTTAACATAATGATATAAACGGATCACTATCACAAGCTAAACAGAGGGAAATGTTCTTAGGAATCCAACCTTATAATAGACTCAAATTTTACACACTATACAATCAAATTTCTTAAGAAAATTTCCAAGCTGTAGGCATATATCGAAGATACTAGCTCATCCAACTATGCTCCACAGTCGCCCTCCTGGCCCTATATCATCTCTGATTTACCCCTTTCTCACCCTATGGAATTGGCCATGGGGCTCAACAACAAGGAACCATCTCAGTCCACTAATTACGCAACAAAAGGGCTGCAGTTTAGAATGATAACAAAATTATCTCACTATAGGGCAGGCACACTCCACCAATATTCAATACATAAACCTCTCACCATACAAAAATCCATACATTACTATGCACCTATTACATACATAGAAAACTTAACGCTGTATTTACCCTCCCCTCAAACATCTCCTTGCAACCTCGACGAAACACATGACCATAAACACAAGGCAAGATTCACTCGTTGATGTTCCCCGTGTCCTCTCACACTTGTAAAAATCAATGCACATTATAAAGGCCCTAAAAATCTGGAATTCATTACTCAGTAAATATAAAAGTAAACACTACTCGTTTTATAAATTAATGTCTCTTATCAAAGATCACTTACTCACCCCAAAACAAAACTAAATAATGAATACTGAAACTTATAAATTGTTATCTTAAATGTTTCTCACAATTATATCAATTATTGTTAATACCTAAAAACCCAATCTACACTTTAGTATTGTTTTAAATACACTACCTAACAGAATACTCCATTCTACTGAATGTACAACAATGCATACAACATATGACCTGTCTTTGTAATACTCATTGTGCGTTATAGTAAACTGTTTACATTAATGTTTATCACTGATTTCATCATTGCTTAGTTTAATCTAAGTTAATTTTAAGCAAGCCTTAATGTTGCTTAGTATAAGTGGCTTTGGATACTGCTCTTACCTGTATTTGTTGTACATCTGTATGTGTGCTCAAATTTTTAATTAAATAATAATAAAATAAAATAATTAGTATTTAGACAGAGTGTACTGTCCTGTGTGTACCAGCAACCATCTTAATTTTTTTGTCAAAGGATCGAAAATATCCCCAGATTGATAGTTTTTATTTTCATCCCATTAACGTTTATACTGTGTGGGGGGCGTGGATCTTAAATGTTTTATTATAGGTCTAGAGGAGGTGAAGGGAAGTGAAAATATAAGAAGAGAGTGAAACTTTACTCTTCCATAAGATAATTTCAATATGTTTGTCTTTACCTGACCACAAGTGTCTAAAAACTAAGTAAACTTTTCACACCTTCCACATTGAATGTCTTGAAAATTCCCAGAAACCAACATTCTTCAGCATAATATAGAAATATATAAAGGTTACTGAATTCCGGAAATTTTAGGATGACTGATTTTTTCTCAGACTCCATGGTTTTGATTTTATTTTAAAAAGGCAAACAATTTGGACAAACCGGTAAAGGGAAGTCAGTATGTTGATTGGGCACTAATATAT
Source organism: Cherax quadricarinatus (assembly GCF_026875155.1). Classification (NCBI taxonomy): domain Eukaryota; kingdom Metazoa; phylum Arthropoda; class Malacostraca; order Decapoda; family Parastacidae; genus Cherax; species Cherax quadricarinatus. The sequence goes on from NC_069404.1 coordinate 50,240,660, forward strand.
TTGTGTATATATGGTAGTGTGTGGCTTAGCGGGAACGTCTGTGTGTGTGTGTGTGTGTGTGATTACATGATATTAGTGTAAGAGGCGATGAGTGTGTTTTACACGTGTAATGTGAATGTGTTGCGCGCGCGTACGTGCATAGTTCTGGTGTTTGGATATATGTTGGTGATTCAGAAGCTGTGTCTGACGGGGAAATGAGAGCAACATGGAGCGTTAAAAAAAAGTAAGTGTGTGTGGGTAAGTAAATTTGTTTAGGTACAAGGTACACGTAAAAATCAGTTTCCCCCACCCCCACAAATTATTTTTACATAGTAACATTTGTGTAAATTATCCCAGAATAAACCCTGAAACAAAAAGTCAGTATTAAAGTTTACTTATTTCATTGTGTCTCGTCTCGCAAGATTAAAGACAAGACAAGTAAACCAATTAAAACTAAAAAGTTTTCAACCACTTATTACAGTCTGGTGGAGGTGAACAAACACAGTTATCACACAAACATCATCAACACACAATAAAACGCATTCATAAACACACTTAAAACTGAAGAAGGTAGAAACAGACTCTTACACTTAATGTAGATGATCGTATAATTAAATAGATCTCCCAAATTTTCATGAGTGGCCAGACCTGGTGGGAGAACTGTGACGGTAGGCTGGCTGCGTCCTGCTGACCTCACGGTCTACACTTTATCTTGTGGGTATTTAATACAGTGACGCAGTTTTATGCGTGCCCCTCCTGTATTCCAGCCCACCCTGGACAGTTCTCTACCGTAAGACCATGCTAGACAAGACCCTCGATTCTTCTTGGCTTAGTCTCTGGCATGTGGGCTGAGCTGACTTCAACATAACATACCCTGGGGAAGCTGAGACTGGAAGTAAGATATGGATAAGGTAAGTGAGGAAGGGGAGGACATCGGGGGCCCACGGAGGTGGGATTCCTGGGACACAGGAACCTGGGAAAGGCGAGGATACCCTGGGCAATGGAAAGGGGGAGAGAATATCTGAGGGGACACAGATGGACTACTGGACACATGGACTTGGGAAAGAGGGGGATACTGGTTCCTAAGGCAAGGCCTTGGAGAAGTGGGAGGAAAGGGAGTAATATCTAAGGGAAAGACGAGGATACTGTCTTTGTTGGCAAGCCTTAGGGACAAATGAGGGAAAAGGAGAATATCTGAGGGGACACAGATGGACTCCTGGATACATGACCTTGGGGAAAGGCGAGGATACCCTTGGAAGTGGGAAAGGGAGGAATATCTGAAGACGGACAAGATGGACCCTCCGGGACGACATGGACTGGGAGAAAAAGACGAGGAGACTCGGTGTTGTTTGAGGAGACTGGGGAAGTGAGGAAAGGAGATTATTGAGGGGATCAATGGGACTCACCTGGGACACAGGACCTGGAAAGAGGGGGTGACTGGTTGTTAAGGCTGGACATTGGGAGATGTGGGAAAGGGAGAATATCTAGGGAAATGTACGAGGATAACTGGCCTGTTGAGGCAAGCTTGGGGAAGTGAGGAAGGAGAAGAATTTCTGGGGGACACAGGAATGGACTCCTGGACACATGGACATGGGAAAGCCGAGGATACCTGGGTGAGGAAGTGGGAAAGGGAAATTCTGAAAGGCGGACAGATGGAGCTCCTGACACATGGACCTGGGGAAAGACGAGGATACTGGGTTGAGAGCGGACCTTGGCGAAGTGAGGAAAGGAGTATTCTGAGGGGACACAGATGGGAATCCTGGACACATGGTGAAACCTGGGAAAGAGGGGAGTGATACTGGTTGCTAAGGCCAGACTTGGAGATGTGGAATGGAGAATATCTGAGGGATGACGAGGAAATAACTGGTTGTTATAGGCAAACCTTGGGAAAGTGTGGAAAGAAGAATATCTGAGGGGACCACAGATGGACTCCTGGATACATGGACCTGGGAAAGAACGAGGATACTGGTTGTTGAGGCAGACCTTGGGGAAGTGATTGGAAGGTGAATATCTGAAGGGGACATAGATGGACTCCTGGTCACATGGACCTTGGAAAGGCGAGGATATCCCTGGGGGGAAGTGAAAAGGGAGCATATTGTGGCTCGGATGATGACTCCTGGGACACATGACCTTGGGGAATGAAGAGGATTCACTGGTTGTGTTGAGGAAGACCTTGGGGGAAGTGAGGAAAGGAGAATAATCTGAGGGGACACAGATGACTCTGGAAAACTGGTACTGGGAAAGAGGAGGATACTGTTGCTAAGGCAGTACCATGGAGAAGTGGGAAAGGGGAGAATACTGAGGGATACCAAATGGATCTCCTGGACACATGGGACCTGGGAAATCTTCAAAAACAAGTAAGTGGGTGGGGTGGACCTTTAAAGACGAACCACTGAGGCCTGACACTGGGTCGCAAAAATAATAATGACAATTTCGTATTTCTTATAAAATGAGATGTGGTTATTTTACATTTTGGGGAGGCATTAAATTTACCTGAAACAATGTTCTGATTACAGAGGATGTTCTTCTCACACACGGACACTCCATAAGTTATGCTTTGGTCGATTTTGGTAAAGAACACGTACAGATACGGACTGATATGGGTTATCGAACGTTTATTGAACAAGGTGATCAGTGAGAGAGAGATATTAGTTAGAGAGATAGATAGATAGAGAGAGAGAGAGAGATGAAGAGAGAGGAGAGAGAGGCGGAGATCGAGAAGAAGAGAGTGAGAAGGAGAGTGAGAGAGAGAGAGAGATCATGTACTGAACACTTGTGATTTGGAATATAAAACACTCATCCAAACATTCACTTTTTACCGGTAAATATAGTTCCCAAGTATAGATTATGTGGTCCTGCTGCACATTAATGTGGATGGATGTTAATGGATGGTTTGGTAGTGGATGGTTGGTAGTGGATGGTTGGTAGTGGATGGTGGTATGGATGGTTGGTAGGGATGGTTGGTTGTGGATGGCTGGTGTGGATGGGTGGAAGTGATTGGTTGGTAGTGGTGGTTGGGTTGAGGATGGTTGGTAGTGGATGGTTGTTGGATAGTGGATGTTGATTGTGGTTGTGGTAGACTGGCAGGGTTGGTGTGGATGTTTGGTAGTGGATGGTTAGGTAGTAGATAATTTGGTAGTGGATGGTTGGTAGTGGATGTTTGGTGTGGATGTTTGGTAGTGAGATGGTTGGTAGTGGAGGCGGGGGTAGTGGTGGTTTGGTAGTGGATTTTTGGTAGTGGATGTTTGGTATGGTGGTTGGTTGGTAGTGGAGATTTGGTTAGTGGAGGTGTGGTAGTGGAGGTTTGGTAGTGGATGTTTGTAGTGGATTAGTGGATGTGTGATAGTGGATGTATGGTAGTGGTTGTTGGTAGTGGATGCGTTGGTAGTGTGGTGTGGTAAGAGACGGCTGTTGATAAGGTTGCGGATGCGCATATTTTGTCTTGACCATCACTTCCCTGATCATAATTCTGACAAAATTTACCTGGTTTGGTCAAAGTCTTATTCCATTTTATTACATTCTTTAAGTTTTTCCTCTTTTTCTTTTATAAAATTATGAAAAAAACCCATGAGCTATTCCAATAACTTTATTACACCTGTCACATCTGCTGTCAGCAGAGTCAGCCAGGCTGACAGCTGTACCACAGAAACTGTGCTCTTCTTTACTCTGAATTATTAGTATTTCCCATACAAGTTTTTCTTCTTATGTTTACTTTTCACTTTGGTCTACACATAAACATCACTACAAACACCATGCTACCAACATAAACATCACTACAAACACCATGCAACCAACATAAACATCATTTACAAACACCATGCTACCAACATAAACATCACTACAAACACCATGCTACCAACATAAACATCACTACAAAAAACCATGCTACAACATAAACATCACTACAAACACCATGCTACCAACATAAACATCACTACAAACACCATGCTACCAACATAAACATCACTACAAACACCATGCTACCAACATAAACATCACTACCAAAACCATGTTTACCAACATAAACATCACTACAAACACCATGCTACCAACATAAACATCACTAAAAAACACCATGCTACCAACATAAACATCACTACAAAACACCATGCTACCAACATAAACATCACTAAAAAACACCTTTGCTACCACATAAACTCACTACAAACACCATGCTACCAACATAACATCACTACAAACACCATGCTACCAACACACACATATACATACATGTGTAAACGTTCTCATAAACATATCTACACTCTCCCACACCATTGTATAAATTAAACAATAATATATAATAATGGAAGAGACTTAAGAAAATTCTTAATTATATAATTTCAAATACCTTAAGAAAATTGAATGAGGGTTACAATATTTGGATGAATATTTGGATGAAATATTTTGGGAAAGGATGTAAATATGAGAGAATTGTGTTTAAGACAGAGAAGATATTCTTATAAACCATCTTAATGAACACTTTGTTTAAGTAAAAATAAATTCATTAATGACATAAAAACATTCACCATCACAGATGCAAAACAAAAACTTTCGGTGATGAACATAAAAACTGTCAACTTGGATGATTCCATCTCTTGACAATAAGAATTTTGGTGGTGGTTCCACAATCTGGTCAGTACGACGCCACAACTGGCCAGTACGACCCACATCTGGTCAGTACGACGCCACAACCTGGCCAGTACGACGCCACAACCTGGCCAGTACGACGCCCACAACCTGGCCAGTCCGATGCCACAACCTGGCCAGTACGACGCCACATCCTGGCCAGTACGACGCCACATCCTGGCCAGTACGACGCCACATCCTGGCCAGTACGACGCCACAACCTGGCCGTACGACGCCACATCCTGCCAGTACGAAAGCCACATCCTGGCCAGTACGACCCCAAACCTGGCCAAGGGACGACGCCACATCCTGGCCCGTACGACGCCACAAACTGGCCATACGACGCCACATCCTGGCCAGTACGGGCGCCACAACCTGGCCAGTACGACGCCCAAACCTGGCCAGTACGACGCCACAACCTGGCCAGTACGACGCCACAACCTGGCCAGTACGACGCCACAACCTGGCCAGTACGACGCCACATCCTGGCCAGTACGACGCCACAACCTGGCCAGTACGACGCCACAACCTGGCCAGTACGACGACACAACCTGGCCAGTCCGATGCCACAACCTGGCCAGTCCCATGCCACAACCCGGCCCGTAAAGACGCCACATCCTGGCCAGTACACGCCACAACCTGGCCAGTACGACGCCACAACCTGGCCAGTACGACGCCACAACCTGGCCAGTCCGACGCCACAACCTGGCCAGTCCGACGCCACAACCTGGCCAGTACGACGCCACATCCTGGCCAGTACGACTGTGTGTTAATGTCTCCCATACTGCTGTTATGTACTGTGATGAATCAATGTTAACGTATATTACACACTGAATGTTGTGGTGCACTATTTTTGCAGAGATTATGACACACTGAAAAGTTGTGGTTTCACTATGTTGCAAGAGATATATGACACACTGAATGTTGTGGTGCACTATGTTGCAGAGATATATGGCACACTGAATGTTGTGGTGCACTATGTTGCAGAGATATATGACACACTGAATGTTGTGGTGCACTATGTTGCAGAGATATATGGCACACTGAATGTTGTGGTGCACTGTGTTGCAGAGATATATGACACACTGAATGTTGTGGTGCACTATGTTGCAGAGATATATGGCACACTGAATGTTGTGGTGCACTATGTTGCAGAGATATATGACACACTGAATGTTGTGGTGCACTATGTTGCAGAGATATATGACACACTGAATGTTGTGGTGCACTATGTTGCAGAGATATATGGCACACTGAATGTTGTGGTGCACTATGTTGCAGAGATATATGGCACACTGAATGTTGTGGTGCACTATGTTGCAGAGATATATGGCACACTGAATGTTGCAGAGATATATGGCACACTGAATGTTGCAGAGATATATGGCACACTGAATGTTGCAGAGATATATGGCACACTGAGTGTTGCAGAGATATATGGCACACTGAATGTTGCAGAGATATATGGCACACTGAATGTTGCAGAGATATATGGCACACTGAATGTTGCAGAGATATATGGCACACTGAATGTTGCAGAGATATATGGCACACTGAATGTTGCAGAGGTATATGGCACACTGAATGTTGCAGAGATATATGGCACACTGAATGTTGCAGAGATATATGGCACACTGAATGTTGCAGAGGTATATGGCACACTGAATGTTGCAGAGATATATGGCACACTGAATGTTGCAGAGATATATGGCACACTGAATGTTGCAGAGATATATGGCACACTGAATGTTGCAGAGGTATATGGCACACTGAATATTGTGGTGCACTATGTTGCAGAGATATATGGCACACTGAATGTTGCAGAGATATATGGCACACTGAATGTTGCAGAGATATATGGCACACTGAATGTTGCAGAGGTATATGGCACACTGAATATTGTGGTGCACTATGTTGCAGAGATATATGGCACACTGAATGTTGCAGAGATATATGGCACACTGAATGTTGCAGAGATATATGGCACACTGAATGTTGCAGAGGTATATGGCACACTGAATATTGTGGTGCACTATGTTGCAGAGATATATGGCACACTGAATGTTGCAGAGATATATGGCACACTGAATGTTGCAGAGGTATATGGCACACTGAATATTGTGGTGCACTATGTTGCAGAGATATATGGCACACTGAATGTTGCAGAGATATATGGCACACTGAATGTTGCAGAGGTATATGGCACACTGAATATTGTGGTGCACTATGTTGCAGAGATATATGGCACACTGAATGTTGCAGAGATATATGGCACACTGAATGTTGCAGAGGTATATGGCACACTGAATATTGTGGTGCACTATGTTGCAGAGATATATAGCACAAAGTCAGTAAGTGCTGAAAAAGACACAATTGTAGAAGGGAACTATTGAATGAAGAAGTTTGTTTTACAGGTGAAAGTTCCTGTAAAAGACATAGAGATCAGTGGAGGAAAAATTATAGCATGGATAGTTAGGTAGTTGGGGGGGGGGGGGTAGCAACACACCTCCACTATACTGCAATACAAACACATCACAGCACTACAATACACTACACACCACAACACACTACACACCACAACACACTACACACAACTCACTACACACCACAACACACTACAGCACATACCACAACACACAACACATCACCGCAATATACCAACTACAACACTACCAAACAAACACACCACAAGACACATCAACAACAACACAACACACCACCAGAACATACCACAACAAGACAACCACAATACACCACAACACAGATCACAGAGAACACAACCACCACAACACCCAGCAGTACCACGCACTCCCGACCCTGTAAGAATCGCAGCAAAAACAAAAAAGCTAGCAACCATAGAAAGGAGTGAAACAATCTCTCATTTTCCACCTCAAGAGCTCGCACATTTCGGGATCGCATGCTCAGTGTACACTGGTGACTCGCAGCTTTCTGGACAATAAGAACTCTCCTGTATTTCATCTCAAACAACGTCCACATACCGCATACCGCACCTCTAAATTATAATTTGGACTATGGATGAAGTTTCCGGGAAGAATCTAGTCAGCGAGCCTGGTTGTGGTTAGCCGGTCCCTGGTATTATGATGGTTTTTAATGTTAGTGTTTGTGCTTGTTGGGGAGTGGTTATGGTTTTAATTTTACACGCGTTGAAATTGTTACTGTTGTTTATTACCTGTTGTTGCCATTGTTGTTTTCACCGTTTGCTATTGTTAATGATGTTTGTGTACAAGAATAGGTATACAATACAGACAAGATGATATTAAGACACATGTGCAACATCTGGGTATCTTTATTGTAGACTTTTCGCCATCCAGTTTTGCTTTATCAATACAAATTCCAGGACATAAGTGAATATAGTAGAACTATGAAGAGAAGATGAGTAATCAGTCCCTCAACCTAGGAGTTGTGCGAAGAGCACCGTAGTCGTGAGATTCCTGAAGCAGAAGCAAGGCGCCTACGCTTATATACTACCGTCAGGTGGAAATGGACGGGTTGCAGACGAGGGCATAGTCAGCTGTTACGCGGGTTTCCCCAGTGGAAGTAGTCCTACCCACAAGAGATGGTAGTTGTAGTAGTGTTGTCGTAGTCCGTGAAGTTATGTACATGTCCTTCAAATCAAGATTCCATGATTTGCAACATCATGGAATCTTGATTCTGGGACATGTACATAACCTTCACGACTACGATAACTACCTACTCCAAGTTGTTGTTGCCATTGTTGGTACCGTGTTATTGCTACTGTCACCATTGTTGGTGCCGTTGTTGATTGTTACGTTACCATTGTTTGTTGATGTTAACTTCCTCAGATCGTCCTATCGATCGCTTTCAAATTTTTCAACCCTGGTTAACTATTATATATGAAGACATAGAATTAGAATGGTGGTCATGAGTAAGCGGTATAACTTAATGGTATGTACCTGTGTATGAGTACATATGTTTATGTATCATAAACGTAGGCATAATTAATGCAAGTATATATGTTTTTGTGCAAACAACAACTGCAAAAAATAGTGAAATTTCAAGGGCTTTTGTGATTTCTCATATTATCTAGATAAGTTTATACTGTGATTCTTAGTGCATGGTTTGTGTACATCCGTGTGTATGTGTGTGTGCGGATGCAGGGGTTCGATTACAGCTCCTATGCTCCCACCTCTTGCCTGTCGCTACTAGGTTCACTTCCCCATGAGTGCTCCCTACAAATTGTGTTGCAGGTGTCGAGATTCAGCCCCGCCTCTTCACACTGATCGCTACTATGGCCTCTCTCTCTCTCTCTCGTCATCTGCTCTCTCCTCGTCTCTCTCTCTGTGCTTCCTGAGCTTTGTTACACCTCGTTCTTAAAGCTATGTAGGGTTCCTGCCACCACTACGTCACTTAAAAGGCTACTCCACTTCCTGACCGACTCTATGACTGAAAGAAATACATCCTACAACCCTGTGACTCGTCTGAAGTCTTTCAGCTTTCAATTGTGACCCCTGTTTCTGTTCCCCTCTTCCGGAACAACCTTTCTCTGTCCACCTATCTATTCCACGCAGTAATCTTGTATGTCATTATCATGTCTCTCCCCTAGCCCTTCTGTCCCCTCCATGTCGTCATTCCGATTCCCCAACCTTTCATCGTAGGACATCCCCCTGATCTCTGGGAACCAGCCTTGTAGGAAACCCTTTGTAACTTTCTGCTAAAATCTTGATGTGCTTGACCAGGTGTGGTTTCCAACTGGTGCTGCATACTCCAGTAGGGACTGACGTTTCACAGTGTACAGTGTAATTCAACGATTTCTTTATTAAGGAACCCGGAACTGTTGCAACCACCTGTATGGGTCACGAATTATATGATGTAAATAACGTATATGTATAAATGTAATATACCTTTCATATAATTTTATATTGCTTATATTGAGATAATAGCAAAATTCGTCTACTATAATGCTTTATATTATTATAGTGACTTAGTTATGTTGTTAGTAGGAAGTACATTCATATACTATTATGTCTCCTATATTGTTCGTCTTGATGTTCTAACTACTGTAATTATCGCTCATTGCTCGTTACTCTGCGGCTTCTCTGTTTGCTAAGCAGCAACCGTCCCGGAGCAATCACGTGATCGAGGGTGGTGATCACACCTGCCTAGAAGTATTCAGTCCTGAGCTAGACTCGCTTGGAGGTAGGACTATACTAGACAAGACGTGTGCCTAAATTTCCCTTAAGCCCTTGTTGGAAGATCGTCTCTGTCTTATTATTGTTGTTGTTCTGGAGACTCTATCACAGAACAATGTAAAGACATAGTGATTTTCGACGTTGTACTGAGGTTGTGTGTCGCATAGACACTCTGAGCACTCAGGTCCTGACTGTAGCTCCTGTCCTAATTTGTACTGTTATCTTGTAACTGTCACAGTCGGGGATTTTCTCTTACGCGAACTTAGATTCAGTATATTGGAGTTTGTGACTTTGTGGAGGTCTGCAGATGGTCCCACTTAGTGTCGTTATATTATCTCCTTGACTGATTGTGGCCGCATTGCTTGTAATTGCATTGGGCTTAGCATTCTTTTATTGTTCAATGCATACTGTTCTGATTGCCAGTTGGTCAAGAAGTTAGTTATGTGAGGACTTTGTCATTCACTTTGTTTTAAGCTAGTCCGAGTCGTTAGACATACGAATCTACTTAGAAGTCACTTACACACACACCCTTATTTGTAAATGTATTATTGAAATATTAATGTACCAGACGGTAACTTTTAATCAGCATAAATATGGTATGATAAGTGCTTTCAGCAACAATACTAAACTACTGTACACGAAAGAAGTGATTATTATTATTTTGATATTAATTTATTTAATTTACTGTTGATCTTATACCTCTAGACGTTATTAATAAATTTATTAAATTTAATTTCTCTAGTTAGTATGTCCTACATTGTAATCCTGAAGGCACTATTAATTCTTATTGAATTCTAATGGATAAATTAGGACAAAGAGGATACTAATTGTATCGCAAACCAGATAACTAGGCGGATCTAGAAGGGCAGTCCTTTCTATAGTATTCACTGATTACAGTATCCTCTCTAAGTCTGTTTTAGCAATCGCTGTTTATTGTTGTAACAGGTAACGCTATTCTACAGGTGTTTAATAGGCGTCTAAATAAGCTGCAGGAGTTACTGGAATGATGTGTGCCTCCGGAGACGTGCACGGTGTTATAGCCACCCCAAGATCGTTCTCCTTGAGTGAGGTTGCAGTCTTTGTCGCACTAAGCCTATACTCTGTCTGGGTCTTCTTTGCCTCTTACCCTACAATCTCATACTTTTACATATGGCTGGCTTTGAAATCGATAAAGCCACTTCTGGAACCACGTGTCCAGTCCCTGTCCGTAGTCCTTTGTACTCCTGCATGATCTCATCCGGTTTAAATCTTCTCATTAACTTCACACATCTCGAACAAACTGACACTTCGGAGTCTAACCCTTCCATCATGTCCCATTCACTATAATATCAAGAATAGCACTGGTCCTAGAGCTGACCGTCCCCAGTGGGAACCCCGCTCGTCACAGGCGCCCCACTGGGATACTTGCTTCACGTATTCTCCATGACTCTTTTTGCCTCCCTGTTAGGTATTCTCTTATCATTTCGTCCCTTCCTGTTTACGTGCCTGTTCCCAGCTCTGCCTAATTTCTTGAGGAACCGCGAAGGCCTTCTTTCAGCCCAAAAATTGTAATCAACCCATCCCCCCTTCGTTTTTCTTCTCTTACTTTGTCATGAAACTCCAAAGGTTTGTGACACAGGATTTTCCTCCATGAAACTGTGATGGTTGTCGTTTTAATGTTCCGTTTCCCGGTGCCCAACCTCTCCCCCGATAATCTTTCCATACTTTCATGCTATACAAGCAGTGACCGATCAATATTTTTGTGCAGTTTCCTTCTTTTCTTAAAATGGATAATTTAGCGTCTTCCATACCTCAGGGATTTCCAGTTTCAAGGATAATTGAAAATTGTGGGTTAGTGCACACACGTGTCTCTGCTCCCCCAAGGGGCCCAGGAGAGTGACCGGGCCCACCCCTTTGATATCAAAGGGTACTTAGCAGTTCTTCCAAACCTCCCCTCGTCCCCGGTTTTTCATCCAACACTTTTTGATATAACCCTTGTTGATGTGCCTTCTTTGTTATGTCTTCCCATGAGTCCTTCCTGTATTTACTGTAAATACTTTTCCTAAAATCTCGTGTTGAGCTCCTCACATACCTCTCGATCGTTTCTTGGAATTCCACACCCTCCTTACAAGTGCAGCTTGATTACCTGGTCTTTTGACATGGTTGGTTTTAGTCCTCCTAATGTGGGTATACAGCAGTTCGGGTCAAACTTGACTTTCGATGCTATCTGTTTTCGGTACTTTCCGCGGGCTCCCTCCTTATTTGCGTGTTTGTGTTGTGTGTGGTGGTGTGGTGTGTGTGTGGTGTGTTGTTTGTGAGAGAGAGAAGTCTGTTCTAATATATATATTTGCTAGGTGCTAATGTATATTACAGCAAGAATATCATCGCAAAATACAGTAGTATGGAGACAGTAACAATAACCAAATTAGCCAGCCCAGGTTGCACGCCTGACTGTCGAAAATCTTTTTTCACAATAGATTTGAGACTACATGATTCGACTTTATTACTTTGAGATTTACTGGGACCTTTACCTCACCTCAACAACACAGTAAACATGGCCAACATAGAGGAACAGTAAAGTAATGAAGACAAACGCTACGACAACACGCAAAACAGTACAGCTACTTAAATATATAACACATGAAATATTGCTACTGTAATAGGCAAGAACTTCATACTTCTACATAAAACAATGTAGTTAACACAGGCAAACAGTACCAATAACAGCAAGAAAATTACTCATAATAACAATAGAAACAACATAAAACAATAAAGTTACAGTAACACAGAAGAACTAACCGTAACATGGCTTCACTTCTCTCACCTTCACTATATTGACAGAAAATTCGCAAACACAAGAAAAAAAACTAGGAAAAGAAAATATTAACTTCATAACTGGGAGAGTCATCACCCTCTAAACAAAATGGATTGTTGGTGTTGATGTTACAAACCCTGGCCAGTAGAACTCTGTCGTAATGTCCTCCAATACTACTGCGTTGTGTAATATTCTCTTGCTCTACTCTTGTGTGGTACTTGTGCTCAGCTATACCATTTTATTGTATGCTATTATACAGTTAAATACTGTAACACACATGCAAAGTTATGCATACAATAAATGGTATACGACGCAAGTACCTACAAAAGAGTTAGAGGGCTAGAAGAAATAGTACACAAAACAGTAGCACTGGAGACATTAAGAACAGAGTTCTACTGGCAGGTTGAACATCACAACCAACAATCCACATTTCGTCGAGAAGGCTGACTCTCGCAGTATGAAATATTATTTTCTTTTCCTAGTTTTTTTTTTCTTGTGTTTGCGAATTTTTCAGTCAAATATAGTGAAGGTGAGAAAGTGAAGCCATGAACAATTAAAACGTGAGAGAGAGATTTAACAATTTAACAGTTCATAAGAGTTTTTTTCTTGCAATATCCAGTACAAGAATTCTCTCAGTTGTTACTTCCCTTAAAATCTTCACGTTTATCATTAGATATTACAAAATACTATATAATAGCTATTTTCCATCCTGCTTATTCAGAATTCTATTAAATATAACCATAATAAAAATATAATTTTAACAGTTGTTGTGAGACAGGTACAGATAAGTGTGACATAGTGTTGGATACTAAGTATTGAAAATGTGCTGGGATTTTTTTTATACGACACAAATATCAATATATATATATAATATATATATATATATATATGTATAGTAAAGAGTAGGACCAGAGAATACGTGGTGTGTGTGTGGTCCGTACTTGTGTACTTGTGTGTTACTTATTGAAAAAAACCCGTATTTTTTTTCCGTGACTGCATATATAAAAGAGACGAACTGCAACAAAAAAAGGCAACTGAAAAACTTTTCTTGCAGCAGATATTCTTGTGAAAGACAGAGTCACATACGGAACACAAATATAAGTAGTTAGTGAAAACAAAACAAAAATACGATGCAGCCTTTGTCCCTGAACTTTGTTTCTGGTACAGATTTACAAATGTCTTTGTTCCCTGAACTTTGTTTCTGGTACAGTTCACAACTGCCTTTGTCCACTGACTTTGTTTCTGGTACAATTTACAATGCCTTGTCCCTGACATTGTTTCAGACAGTTCACAACGGCCTTTGTCCCGACTTTGTTTCTGGAATAATTTTACAACTGCCTTGTCCTGAACTTTGTTTCTGGTACAAGTTTACAACTGCCTTTGTCCCTGACTTTGTTTCTGGTACAGTTCACAACAGCTGGACACAGCGTTAGTTAAAATTGTCAAAAAATTGAATAATTTAAATAAAATATTAATGTTTGTCACATTTTCTGTTTGATTATACCCAAGCAATAAAAATGTATCAAAATTGTGAATGTTTTCCGAGAAATTCCGCTCGCCACTAACTTGAAATGCATCTCGAGGCCAGGCTCTCGAATCCTGATGACCATTTAAGACCCCCTCTATTATCTTATCGTCGCTCCACCGAGGGGAATTTTGATGTTAATACTACTGAATTTGTTCATGAGCCCCAGTTTCATTGAGTACAGGTGGTAGGCAAATTTTGTTTGGTTCAATGAGAGGTGGAATGTTGAAACATTTTTCAATCCCAGGCTCCAATGATTGGCGAGGTGGACAGTCTCTCCTGATGTAGTGAGAACCGTCTTGCACGCTGTCCCAGTCACATAGAAAGCACAGTACCTTGGTGTTTGGCTAAGAAAAATCAATTTAACTTCACCTTCAATATATAAACCACCTGCTAACGACTATTGGAACAAAATGAAGGGTCAGTGAGACTGTGAGTGTGGTAAGGAACACACTGTTGCAAGACTGTTGAACCTGTTTGTGACACGTAGGGTACACTGAAAACCAATTTTAACCATGATATACATAATCAGTGTTCTAAATTAGTTGAAATTTATACTCTGGTTTCGGAAGCATTTTGTTGTTGACCAGTGATGGGAAGAGACAAAATATATGCAATGAGAAGTGGCTTAAAAATGTACATAAAATAATAATGAACAAAACAGTACAGTAGACAGTAAACAAAACACAATACTGTAACATATCAGAAAAGTACAGTAATATACATCAAATAGTACAGCAGTACAAAAATACCACAAAAGAACAAGGCAATACAATAAGGGAAGAGTAGAGCACGATAATAATACATAAAACAGCAGTATTGAAGACATTAAGACAGAGTTGTTAATGGCCAGGTTGTAACATCAACGACCAAAAATCCTTTCTGGTCGAAAGTTGACTCTTTTTTCTTGCCATAGATGGTTTTTGTTTGTATTTGCTAATATTTCTCATTATAGTGAAGGTGAATAGAAGTGAAGACACGAAAAATTAAAATGGGAGAGAGAGACTAATTATTTAAAAATTCCAAAGAATGTTTTTTTTTTTCTTGCCTATATCCAGTACAAGATTCTCTCAGTTGCTAATTCCTTATAATCTTTTTTCACATTTATCATTAATTAAGGATTCTACAAAATACTACGTAGCAGCATTCTACATCACCATTATTCCAGAATATTAAGAAGACTCACTGCTGATAACTTTTTGCAGCAGATTTCTTGGATTAAAGACAGTACACATACGGACGACAATATAAACAATAAGAGAAACAAAACAGTTTACAATTGCTTGACAGTGTTTTAGATAAAATTGCAAAATATTGTTTAATTTAAATAAAATATAGTGGTTTGTCCATTGTCTTTGCCTTATTCCAAGCAATGAAAATGTCAAAATTGGACTGACAGAGTTGTTTGCCAGACTTGTTTAACGAACAGCAGAGAAATATACAATGAATAATACAGCAGTATCAAATTTTAACCACAAGGAGATTTTTGGTGTAGATGAGAGAGTGAATAGTTCTCCGAATTTCGAATCTAATTTAACTTTTGGATATTTTGAAGAGGAAGGGAATGTTTTTTTGTTGGTCCAGCACATAATTTTTGCAACTTTGAATAAACAGAAAAAAAAAAACAAATTGTTACAAAGACATTGGCGTGTTGTTTGCAACAGTTTGCTAACTACAATGAATAAAAACAGCAGAATCAAGAAACTGTTTCTCAAACCGTGGGCATGCCCCGAAGTCAATCCTTTTCACAGTTGTTTTGGTGCTTTCTCTCTTGTTCCGGTCTCCACAAGACCATCTGTGTCCTCTCAGATGAACTCCCAGGTGTGGATCATGGTGAGTACTTTGTTATTGTCATAGTGAGGTGTGGTTGTGGGGCGTAGATGTGGTTATAGGTGAGGGGTATTAGGTGAGGTCATAATGACTTGTGGTCCATCGTTAAGTGAGGTTATAGTGATATGTGGTCATAGTCGCTAAAGTAAAAAAAAAAAAAACGATTTCAGCAGACTGTTTCCACTCATCCAAGTACCCCTATTTCCAACCAATACTTCACTGTATACATTCTTGGGAGAATATTTTCAACAACCTCAATATATAGCCTTTTAGGTTAATACCATCTTCCACTTAACACTTCGATCATTTTTCCCCCCCTTCTTCTGCCTTACAAGTGGAATGTAATTTAAGGGTCTTCCAATCTATCTTCATACCGGGGGATGTTTTCTAATGTTATGTATTAATTTTGTCATTCGAGCTGAGCCTGGCGAATCTTGAATAAAATCGCAGTAAATCTACTTGCCTTAACTGTACACTTAGGCAACTGAATGCTGCTTACCATAACCCTCATATCCTTTTCCCATTATTAGTTAATTAATGCTAGGCTTATGATCATTCCCGAGCTTCAGAACATTGCACTAGATCATGCGTGGTCGATGAGGTCATCGGTGGAGGTGGTCCATAGTTAGGTGTGATCATAGTAGGTGAGGTCTTAGATAGTTGTGGTTATAGGTGTGGTATATGTTTCCAGGTCTTCATCCGTGGGCCCCAGTATGTCAACCCTTCACACACTTCCCACTTCCGGTTTATTTTGGCGCTTTCCTTAGTCCGTGTGTCCCACAAGTCCATCTGTTCCCCTCAGATGAACTCCCAGTGTGGATCAGGAAAGGTGTGGTCATAGTGATGTAGGTCCGTAGATAAGGTGGTAGGGAGGTTCCATAGTTAGGCGAGGTATAGTGAGTTGGATCAGAGTTAGTGTGGTCTGTAGTTAGGTATGGGTCATCTTTAGGTCGATCGTAGTCCAGGTGAGGTCCAAGTGAGGATGTGGTTTATGTTTCCAGGTGTCCATCCGTGGGCCCCCGATGTCAACCCTTCCACACTTCCCACTGCCCGTTGTTTTGGTGCTTCCCTAGTTTCCGTGTGTTCCAGAGTCCATTCTGTGTCCCCTCAGATGAACTTCCAGGTGTGGTCATGCAGATATTGGTCATAGTGAGGTGATATCATGGCGAATGTGGTCATAGTGAGGTTTGGTCATATTAAGGTTGTGATCATGGTGAATTGTAGTCATAGTCAGGTGTGATCATGGTGAATTGTGGTCATAGTCAGGTGTGGTTTATGTTCCAGGTCTCCATCCGTGGGCCCCTGCCCCCCGGATGTCAACCCTGTCCACACTCCCCACTCCTGGTTGTTTTGGTGCTTTCTATAGTTCCCCGTGTCCAGAAGTCCATCTGTGTCCCCTTCAGATGAACTCCTTTCCTCACTTTCCCAGTTGTGTGAGGGTGGTTGGTGGGTGTGGGTGGGGGTTTGGGTGTGGGGTGGTTGAGTGGTTGTTGCTGGTGGGTGGGTGTGTACTTGTGTGTGGTGTTTGTGTATGTGTTTTTGTGTATGTGTTGAGCCCCTCCCCAGTAACCTGGATCACTGCCGAGACTGTCCAGGTGGGTGGAATTACAGAGGGGGCACACAAAAACTGCGTCCTGTAATTACAAAACAAACCCCACCAAGACAGCCTGGAACAGTAGACCAGCCAGACAAAACCAAGCTGCCTCCAAACTCGGCCACCAAGGTTTGGGAGGGGTTTTTTTAACTTACTGATAATCTCGGACTTCTATTGTTTCATTATGTGTTTGAGTGAATTTTTGTTTTGTTTTCTTCCCGTCGTGCAGCTTATAAGTGAATGTGCGAACGGTTTATATTGTATAGATGTGTGTCATGTGATTCTATGTCTTCCCACTGCCAGAAATCAAGCTACAAAAAATTATCAGCTTTTCTTTTCCTTGTTGAAATTCATCATTTTCCCTTTATGCAAGACTCTGAAACGTACACAGGTAAATACGAAATAACACAAGTACATTCACACACACACCCCACACACAACACACACACACACACACACAACACACAACACTCACA
This sequence comes from Cherax quadricarinatus, assembly GCF_026875155.1. NCBI lineage: Eukaryota > Metazoa > Arthropoda > Malacostraca > Decapoda > Parastacidae > Cherax > Cherax quadricarinatus. The sequence goes on from NC_069404.1 coordinate 50,258,655, forward strand.
CACACACACCCACACATCACACACACATCACAGCGCACACACATACACCACACACACCCTCACACACACACCCCAACACACACACACACAAACACACACACACACGACACACACACACACACACACACACACACACACTCACACATCACACACACATCAACACCACACCTACACACACACACACACCACACACAACACACCACACACACACACACACAAACACACACACACACAACACACACACACACACACACATGACACACACGACAACAACACAATGATAACTACTACACATGTATTTGTTCGCGTCCCCCTATGTGAAATCTATGGCACAGGAAATAAAACGGAAAAAGAAATTCTTGACTTAAAATGTAATTGAATTCGTAGTTTCCCCTACATCTCCACAACAGTGCTCCCACAATGGTATTTATGTTTCCCAAAACAATTATTAGACAGCAAAATTCCCAAAAGTTTCAACTTACATTTCAGAGGAATGCCATCACTCTCTCATATCACATAAAAAACACTTGTTGTTAAGTCGACCCTTCACGACAAAAAATTATTCATCAGTGACTCTGATAGCTGCTATTTTTATTCACTTGAAGTTGCTCTGGCTGTAAAGTTTAGAAAGTCTTGGCCAACAAACGGCCATTTCTTTCGTACAATTCACTTTTCTTTTTATTCTGCAAGATTATGTTTAATGTGCACACATACCCTTCCTCTTGCTAAACCCAGCCAGTTAATTCACTACCTATACTTTTGTCTTTTCCATCACTCCATCAGTCCACAATTTTTGACATTCAATTGTTTGGTATAATCAGCAGAAAAATCAAACATTAATATTTTATTTATATTAAACAATATTTTGCCAATTTTATCTAACAACTGATGTCCAGCAGTTTGTAACTGTACCAAAACAAAGTCAGGGACATAGACAGTTGTGAACTGTACCAGAAACAAAGTCAGGGACAAAGACAGATTAACTGTACCAAAACAAAGTCAAGGGACAAAGACAGTTGTGAACTGTACCAGAAACAAAGTCAGGGACAAAGACAGTTGGACTGTACCAGGAAACAAAGTCAGGGGACAAGACAGTAGTGAAACCTAGTACCAGAAGACAAAGTCAGGGACAAAGACATTGTGAAACTGTAACCAGAAACAAAGTCAGGACAAAGACAGTTGTGGAACTGTCCACAGAAACAAGTCAGGGACAAAGACAGTTGTGAACTGTACCAAACAAAAGGTCAGGGACAAAAGACAGTTTTGTGAACTTGTACCAGAAACAAAGACAGGGACAAAGACTTAAGGTTTTTTTGTGAACTGTACCAGAAACAAAGTCAGGGACAAAGACAGATGTGAACGTACCAAAACAAAGACAGGGACAAAGACATTGTGAATCTGTACCAGAAACAAATCAGGGACAAAGACAGTTGTGAACTTACCAGAAACAAAGTCCAGGGACAAAGACAGTTGTGAACTGTACCATGAAACAAAGTCAGGGACAAAGACCAGTTGTGAACTGTTACCATAAACAAAGTCAGGGCAAAGGCAGTTGTGAACTGTACCAGAAACAAAGTCAAAAGGGACAAAGACAGTTGTGAACGTACCAGAAACAAAGATAGGGACAAAGACAGTTGTGAACTGTCCAGAAACAAAGTCAGGGAACAAAGACAGTTGTGAACGTGTACCAGAAAACAAAGTCAGGGACAAAGACAGTTTGTGAACTGTAACAGAAAAAAGTCAGGGACAAAGACAGTTGTGAATCTGTATCCAGAATCAAAGTCCAGGGACAAAGACGTTTGAACTGTACCAGAACAAAGTCAGGACATAGACATATTGTGAACTGTACCAAAACAAAGTCAGGGACAAAGACAGTTGTGAACTGTACCAGAAACAAAGTCAGGGACAAAGACAGTTGTGTAACCTACCAGAAAACAAAGTCAGGGACAAAGACAGTTGTGAACTGTACAAGAAACAAGTCAGGGACAAAGACAGTTGTGAACAGTACCCAGAACAAAGTCAGGGACACAGACCAGTGTGGAACAGTACCAGAAACTAAGTCAGGACAAAGAACATTTGTTAACTTACCAGAAAACAAAGTCAGGGACAAAGACCTTGGTGAACTGAAACCCAGAAACAAAGTCAGGGACAAAGACAGTTGTGAACTGTACCAGAAACAAAGTCAGTGACAAAGAAGTTGTGAACTGACCCAGAAACAAAGCAGGGACAAAAGACAGTTGTGAACTTGTACCAAAACAAAGTCAGGACAAAGACAGTTGTGAACTGTACCAGACACAAAGTCAGGGAACAAGACAGTTGTGAACTGTAACCAGAAACAAAGTCAGGACAAAGACAGTTGTGAACTGTACCAGAAACAAGATCAGGGACAAAGACATTGTAACTGTACAGAAACAAAGTCATGGCCAAAGACAGATTGAACTGTACCAGAAACAAAGTCAAGGGACAAAGACGTTGTGAAACTGTACCAGAACAAAGTCAGGGCAAAGACAGTTGTGAACTAGTACCAGAAACAAAGTCAGGGACAAAGACAGTTGTTGAACTGTACCAGAAACAAAGAACAGGGAACAGAAGACGTTGTGAACCTGTACCAGAAACAAAGTCAGGGACAAAGACAGTGTGAACTGTACCAGAAACAAAAGTCCAGGGACAAAGACAGTTGTGAACAGTACCGAGAAACAAAGTCAGGGACAAAGACAGTTGTGAAACTGTAACAGAAACAAAGTCAGGGACAAAGACATTTGTGAACTGTTACCAGAAACAAAAAGTCAGGGACAAAGACAGTTGTGGAACTGTACCAAAACAAAGTCAGGACAAAGACATTTGTGAACTGTACCAGAAACAAAGTCAGGGACAAAGACAGTTTAGTGTGAACGTACCAGAAACAAAGTCAGGACAAAGACATTTTGTGACGGTACCAGAAACAAAGTCAGGGACAAAGACAGTTGTGAACTGTAACCAGAAACAAATCAGGGACAAAGACAGTTGTGAACTGTACCAGAAACAAAGTCAAGTGGACAAAGACGTTGTGAACTGTACCAGAAACAAAGTCAGGAGACAAAGACAGTTGTGACTGTAAACCAGAAACAAGTCAGGGACAAACACAGTTGTGAACTAGTACCAGAAACAAAGTCAGGAGACAAAGACAGTTGAGACTGTACCAGAAACAAAGTCAGGGACAAAGCCATTTGTGAACTGACCAGAAACAAAGTCAGGGACAATGACAGTTGTGAACTGTACCAGAAACAAAGTCCAGGGACAAAGACAGTATGTGAACTGTACCAGAAACAAAGTCAGGGGACAAAGACATTTGTGAACTGTACCAGAAACAAAGTCAGGGACCCAAAGACAGTTTGTGAACTGTACCAGAAACCAAGTCAGAGGGATAAAGCAGCACCCGTTAACATATATTACCCACCATTATGTCACTGACATATATGCCATATAAAGCACATATATGAACATATATGCACATATATGCACATATATGCTACATATATGCAATTTCTCACATATCCGCTGAAATTATATTTAAAATTATATTAATATATTTTAAAAATACAATTCTGAATAATCGGAATAGAGAATGTTTGTTACATAGTTTTTTGTAGATATAGCAAAAAAGTTCTGTTATGAATTATAAAACACTCCGAGTCTCTCACTTTTTAATTTTTCATGTCTTCACTTCCTCTCCACCTTCATTATATTGAGAAAAATTATTCATAAACACAACAACAAGAAAAGGATACAGAAAAGAAAAAAGGTTACAAACTGGGAGATTCAGCCTCTTTGCAAAAGTTATTGTTGGTGTGGATGTTACAACCTGACCAGTACAACTCTGTCTTAATGTTGGTGTGGATGTTACAACCTGGCCAGTACAACTCTGTCTTAATGTTGGTGTTGATGTTACAACCTGGCCAGTACAACTCTATCTTAATGTTGGTGTGGATGTTACAACCTGACCAGTACAACTCTGTCTAATTGTTTTGGTGTTGATGATACAACAACCTGGCCAGTACAACTCTGTCTTAATGTTGGTGTTGATGTTACAACCTGACCAGTACATTATTATTATTATAATCAAAAAAGAAGCGCTAAGCCACAAGGGCTATACAGCGCTGCCCTGGTCAGTACAACTCTATCTTATTGTTGGTGTTGATGTTACAACCTGGCCAGTACAACTCTATCTTAATGTTGGTGTTGATGTTACAACCTGGCCAGTACAACTCTATCTTAATGTTGGTGTTGATGTTACAACCAGGCCATACAACTTACTTAAAAAGTTGGTGTTGATGTTACAACTGCCCAGTACAACCTATCTTAATGATTGGTGGTGGAATGTTACAACCTGAACCAGTACAACTCAATCTTATTGTGGTGGTTGATGTTACAACCTGGCCAGTACAACTCTATCTTAATGTTGGTGTTGATGTTACAACCTGGCCAGTACAACTCTATCTTAATGTTGGTGTGGATGTATACAGACCTCTGGCCAGTACAACTTCTATCTTAATGTTGTGTGATGTTACAACCTGGCCAGAAACAACTCTATATCTATTCCTCAATCACGGCTGCTTTTGTATTGTTTGTTCTCTTTCTCTACTTTTTCCCATTATTTTCATTGTATTGTTCTTGTCTGTACATGTGTACTGCTGCAGTTTGTTCTGCTGTATTATTTAACTTGTGTAATGCTGTATACTGTACATTGTGTAACTGTCTGTATTGTTCATCTGTATACTGTACTTGTGTAATGCTTTATTGTTTGCTTGTATAACTGTACTACTTTGTTGGTAACTGCTGTATGTTCTGCAGTATACCTGTACTTTGTGTACTGCTGTATGTTCTGCTGTATACTGTACTTGTGTTAATGCTGTATTGTTCCCAGACTTGTATACTGTACTGTGTACCGCTGTATTGTTCGCTGTAAACTGTACTTGTGTACAGCGTATTGTTCTGCTGTATACTGTGTACTGATGTACTGCTGTATTGTTCGCGCATACTGTACTGTGTAATGCTGTACCTGTTCCTGCTGTATGTTACTGGGGGGGGTACTTGTGTACTGCTGTATTGTTCTGCTGTATACTGAACTTGTGTACTGCTGTATTGTTCTGCTGTATGTTACTGTACTTGTGTACTGCTGTATTGTTCTGCTGTATGTTACTGTACTTGTGTACTGCTGTATTGTTCTGCTGTATAACTGTACTTGTGTACTGCTGTACTGTTCTGCTGTATACTGTACTTTTCAGAGGATGCTGCAGCAGCCTGGCCAACACATCTCATTAATATTTCAACACAAACTAACATTAATAATGATATCCTTTAACTATACAGCAGTTAAAGTCGAGCATCTGATACATTTTAACATTGATATATATCGAATCTCGACCAGTCGTATTATAACACTAAAGATGAAGTTGTAAAAGAAATCAGGTGAAACATGAATACTTTAATATTCATTGTTTCTTATTATATCATTATATTCTTTATAATATTTGTGTTATTTAACTGTAACTGGTCTTCTGTTTATTGGTCTTGTACTGTCTTCTGTGTTATTGTCTGTACTGTCTTCTGTGTTATTGTTCTGTACTGGTCTTCTGTGTTATTGGTCGGTAACTGTCTCGTGTTATTGGTCTGTACTGGTCTTTTCTGGTCTGTGTTATTGGACTGTACTGGTCCTTCTGTGTTATTGTTCCTGTACTGGTCTTTCTGTGTTATTGTTCTGTAACTGTCTTCTGTGTTATTGGTCTGTAACTGGTCTTCTGTGTATGTTCTGTACTGGTCTTCTGTTTTATTGATCTTACTGGTCTTCTGTGTTAGATTGTACTGTACTGGTCTTCTGTGTTTATTGTTCTGTACTGGTCTTCTGTTTATAGGTCTGTAACTGTCTTCTGTGTTAAGTACTGTACTGGTCTTCTGTGTTTAATGTTCTGTTACTGGTCTTCTGTGTTATTGGTCTGTTACTGGTCTTCTTGTGTTAATGGACTGTCCTGGTCTTCTGTGTTATTGTACTGTACTGGTCTTCTGTGTTATTGTTCTGTACTGTCTTCTGATGTTATTGGTCCCTGTCCTGGTCTTCTGTGTTATTGTACTGTACTGGTCTTCTGTGTTTATTGTTCTGTACTGTCTTCTGGTTATTGTACTGTACTGGTCTTCTGTTTATTGTACTGTACTGGTATTCTGTGGTTACTTGTACTGTACTGGTCTTCTGTGTTATTGTACTGTACTGGGTCTTCTGGTTATTGTACTGTACTGGTCTTCTGTGTTATTGTTCTTACTGGTCTTCTGTGTATTGGTTTCTGTACAGGGTCTTCTGTGTTATTGTTCTGTACTGGTCTTCTGTGTTATTGTACTGTACGTCTTTCTGTGTTATGTACTGTACTGGTCTCTGTGTTATTGTACTGTACTGGTCTTTCTTTGTTATTGATTTCTGTACTGGTCTTCTGTTTATTGGTCTGTACTGGTCTTCTGTGTTATTGGTCTGTACTGGTCTTCTCTGTGTTTGGTCAGAACAGGTCCTTTCTGTTATTGTACTGTACTTGGTCTTCTGTGAATTTAGTTTCTGTAACTGGTCGTCTGTTTTATTGTTTCTGTACTGGTCCTTCTGTGTTATTGGTTCTGTCCTGGTCTCCGTATTATTGTACTGTACTGTCTTACTGTGTTATTTGTACGTACTGGTCTTCTGTGTTATTGTTCTGTACTGGTCTTCTGTGTTATTGTTCTGTACTGGTCTTCCGTATTATTGTACTGTACTGGTCTTCTGTGTTATTGTTCTGTACTGGTTCTTCTTGTTATTGGTCTTAACTGGTCTTCTGTGTTATTGTACTGTACTGGCTTCCTGTGTTTATTGTTCTTACTGGTCTTTTCTGTGTTTTATTGTTTCTGTACTGGTTTTTCTGTGTTATATTTTCTGTACAGGTGTTCTGTGTTAATGTACTGTAACTCGGTTTTCTGTGTTATTATTCTGTACAGGTTCTGGTGTTATTGTTCTGTACTAGGTTTCTGTGTTATTATTCTGTACAGGTGTGTTCGTGTTATTGTTTCTGTAACTGTTTTCTGTTTATGATTCTGTACAGTGGATCTTGTGTTATTGTACGTACTGTCCTTCTGTGTATTGTACTGTACTGGTCTTTCTGTGTTATTATTCTGTACTGTCTTCTGTGTTATTGTACGTACTGTCTTCTGTGTATTGTCTGTACAGGTCTTCTGTGTTATTGTACTGTACTGGGTTTCTGTGGGTATTGTTCTGTACTGGTCTTCTTGTTATTGTTCTGTACTGGTTTCTGTGTTATTATTCTGATACCGGTGTTCTGTGTGATTGTTCTGTACTGGTTTTTCTGTGTATTATTCGTACAGGTGTTCTGTGTTATTGTTCTTACTGGTTTTTCTGTGTTATTAATTCTGTACAGGTGTTCTGTGTTTATTGTTCTGTACTGGTTTTCTGTGTTATTATTCTGTAACAGGTGTTCTGTGTTATTGTACTGTAACAGGTGTTTCGTGTTATTGTACTGTACAGGTTCTGTGTTATTGTAAACTGTGACAGGTGTTCTGTGTTTATTGTACTGTACAGGTGTTCTGTGTTATTGTACTGTACAGGTGTTTCTGTGTTATTGTACGTACAGGTGTTCTTGTGTTGTTGTACTGACTGGTCTGTATGTTGCTTCTGGGTTATTATACTGTTTACGTTAATATATATTTTTTATATGTTTTTATATTCTGTTTATTTGTTTATTATTTGCTTTGTGTGCAACTGTGCTATTTTTTGTGCTACCCTGCTATTGAATGTGCAGTTATGCTGTTTTATGTATTATTGTACTTATTTATGTGTCACAATACTGTTTTGTGTCTCAGTTTAACTGTTTTATGTGAGTTTCTTCCAGTGTTTTTTATGTGTCCCACTTAAACTGCTTTATATTTATTAAAACTGTTTAAAGAGTTACTTTATTATATTGTTTGTTTACTATACTGTTTAATGTTTACTCTAATACCAGATGACTTTATAACAGTTTAGAATTAACAAATTAACCGCTGTCCTAAAATTTTTACCAGCAGAGTTTTCTGCCAGCACACTAATTTCCAGCAGAAACCTCCCAGAGGTCTCTACCAATAATCTTCTGTAACAATCCTTCCAGTAGTAGTCCTTCCCAGCTGTGTCCAGTCTATAACACACATGAATCCTTTCCAGCACAGAATCCAACTAAAGAATCTTACTAGTAAGGGGATCTATCAGGTATTTATCAAACGGGTTACAAGGGTGTTCAAACCGGTGAGAAAACTCTTTAAATACATCAAACACAAGGGTGGTGGTGGGGGGTGGTGGTGTTGGGGGGGTCGTGGTGGTCGGGTGTCGGGTAGGGGGGTGGTATTGGGGGGGGTGGTTGGTGGTGGTGGGTTTTTGGTGGGGGCACTGGGGTTGGTGGGGTGGTGGGGTGGTTTGTGGTGGGGATGGTGGCGGTGTGGTTGCGGTCGGAAGGGGTGGTGGTGGTGGGGGGTGGTGGGGGGGTGAAAAGGGGGGGTGGGGTGAAAAAAAACCAAATATAATGTTAACACGATCATCACAGACATAAAAACAGTATGGGAGACATTATCACCATTGTACTGGGCCCGGGGTTTTGGCAACACACAGTCGTACTGGCCAGGGGTGGCAACACACAGTCTACTGGGCCCGGTTGGGCAACACACAGTCTCTGGCCAGGTTGTGGGAACACAAAAAGTCGTACTGCCAGGGTTTTGGGGAACACTCGTGGTACTGGCCAGGTTTGGGAACACACAGTCGTACGGCCAGCGGGAAAACACAGTCACTGGGCCCGGTGTGGCAACACACAGTCGACGGCCCGGGTTTTGGGAACACACATCGCTGGCCAGGTTGTGGCAACGCCAGTCTACTGGCCAGGTTGGCAACACACGTCGTTTTTTGGCCAGGTTGTGGCAAAACACAGTCGAAATGGCAAGGTTTTTGGCAAAACCGAGTAGACTGGCCAGGGTTGGGGCAACACATAATCGACTGGCCATTTGGCAACACACAGTCGTCTGGCCAGGGTTTTGGCAACAAAGTCGTACTGGCCAGGTTTTTGGGAAACGCCAGTCGTACTGGCCAGGTTGTGGCAACACACAGTCGTTCTGGCCAGTTGTGGCAACACACAGTCGTACTGGCAAGGGTTTTGGCAACACCGATAGACTGGCCAGGTTGGGGCAACACATAATCGACTGGCCATTGTGGCAAACAAAAGTCGTACTGGTCACGTTGTGGCAACACACAGTCGAAATGGCCAGGTGAGGCAACCCCACACCGTTTTTGGCCAGGTTTTGGTAACACACAGTAGTACGGCCAGACTGTAAACAACACAATCGTAATGGCCAGGTTCGGGGAACACATAGCGGCTGGGCCCGGTTGTGGCAAAACAGATTCAAAAGGCCCCTGTGGCAACACACAGCGTACGGCCCGTTGGGCAACA
>NC_069404.1:50268624-50351716 GCF_026875155.1 Cherax quadricarinatus
GTATTGGTTTAAAATTTCGTGTTGTTTAAAATTTTATAATACAGATGAAATACTAGGCTTAGGTTAGGGTAAATTTATGATAATTGTGGAATGTTCTTTGATTCAAACTGCTCTTTATTATACTTGTATTTTATTATTCTAGTGTGAATTAAGAGCAAGGATGATTAATTTGAGGAAGAGTTAATATAGGTTTGCATGTTTTTGCGAAAAGTTAACTTATCCACATGTAGCTAGTATAGGACAATTTTAAGCTTCGGTATCTGATTTTATATGTAGGTAATAGTGGTCATATTTGTTATATTGTAATGTTATTCGTTAATGTTTCAATATCTAATGTAACGTTTTTTCAGTTATTTGTTCAAAAAAAAAAAAAAAAAAAAAAAAAAACTTCTATCTTCTTGGAACAATTTAAAACCCTGAATATGACATTCCGCAGGCATGTCCCGACTTTTTGAATTAAACCACGTCTCAGTTAAGGCAAATACATCAATGTTACCTACACTAGCAACTAATCTCAACTCGTCCATCTTATTCCTAGCACTACGGCAATTAGCATAATAAACATTGAAAGACTCTCCTTTCTCTTTACCCTTCCTGCTCATTTCTATTTTTCTACTAAACCTATTACTGTCTTTATCACCCAAGGTCCCTGGCTTTTCAATATCTATCTCGTTCTTATTATTACTAGTTCCCCTAGAACTCGTAATATTACTACACTGGGACTTCACTGTTTTCCTGCCAAAACCCATACCACTAACTATTCCTAGTTTAAAGTCCTAACTGCTCCCTCCACTGCAGTTGCCAGTGCTCCCATCCCACACCTAGATAAGTGAACCCCATCCCTAGCATACATGTCATTTCTGCCATAGAAGAGGTCCCAGTTGTCGATGAATGTTACCACATTTTCCTTACAGTATTTGTCCAGCCAGCAATTGACACCAATTGCCCTGGACAACCATTCATTTCCAACTCCCCTCCTTGGCAAAATACCACATATGAGAGGGTTCCCACCCTTCTAATTATTTCTATTGCTGACCTATACCTGCTAATCAGGTCCTCACTCCTACGTCTGCCAACATCGTTGGCAGACGGGGGGGGGGGGGAGAGGTTGAGTACACATTTATTAGGCGTAGGTATGCTGCTAGGCTCGATCGTTTGTACGTTCCCAGAACGGTAGTAATACATAGTGTGAGGGTGTTTGATGTTGCATTTTCTGATCATAGGGGTGTTTTGGTGGATTTAGGTTGGGAGGGGTTGCCACGAAGGTTTAGGGGGTATTGGAAGTTAAATGTAAAGTTGTTGCAGGAAGAAGATTTTAGAGAGTCATTTAAACAATTTTGGGAGGAGTTGGAGACAGAGGTGCCTGGGAATGGTGATCTGGTTAGTTGGTGGGACTCGGTGGCGAAATAAAGTATTAAGGATTTTTAGGTACGTAGTGGGAGGGAATATAATAGGTTAAAGTATGGGTTTCAGTCTTATCTTGAGGGGCAGTTAAGAGCTTGCTACGAACGTGGGAGTGTTAGTTATCTGGTGTGAGATATTGAGGGATTAAAGGAGAGTATTAGGGATTTGCAAAATGAAAGATTTGATGGTGCGCGAGTTTTGGCGGGGCTGGAGGAGGTGTTATGGGGTTATAGGCCTTCGGCGTGTGTGTTGAGAGGACAGCGTAAGAGAAGAGTGGCTACGGAGATGATGGGATTAACTGTTCATGTGGGGATGGGAGGGTATAGGGAGAGGCAAGTATTAATGTTGACTGAGGGTATGAATGGATATCTCGATGCATGGTTTAGATCATATGCACAACATTTGGGTATACGAGATGCTGCTTTAAGGGAAATGGGAGGTTATGTGCAATGTGAGCTTGATGGTATGGATAGGGAGACTTTGGAAGGACAGATTACGGAAGGGGAAATTTGGCAAGCTATAGCTGGTGCCAGTTTAGTAAGGCTCTGGGTGTAGACGGGTTGCCTAATGATTTCTATGTTAGGAACTGGGAAGTTTTGAGAAGATTTTTAGTCAGATTTTCAATGTAATGAAGGAAGATGGGGAAATGGGTGAGCAGCAAAGGACTGCTGTTGTTGTATTAGTGCCGAAGGGTGGACAGACCATGGTAGAGAATTACCGTGCAATATCGCTTATGTGTGGTGATTATAAGTTATGGAATACCAGGTAGGTCAATGTATGAAGGGCATGGAGTTATTAGGAGTTTTATAGAGCAGAGGGGGGGGGAGGGGGGCGGTGGTGTTTTGGCTTTGGACTGGAGAGCTGCTTACAATAGCATAGAGAGGGATTCATTATGGAGTTTCATGCATTGGTTGGGTTTCGGGAGAGAAATTGTTTCTTGGGCAAAACTTTGTATCTGGGTGCAGTTATGAGAGTACAGGTTAATGGAAGACTAGGTGTTAGCATACAGATGGGAAGGGGTTTGCGACAGGGATGCCCTCTGTCGCAAATATTGTTTGCATGTCTATCCTCATAGGGAAGTCTATCCTCATAGGGAAGATTTCTGATACATGGGATCATCTTTGTCATCCTCCTCTGTACGTTTTCCAGAGCATTTATATCATTTCTGTAATACGGTGACCAGAACTGAGCAGTATAGTCTAAATGAGGCCTAACCAAGGATATATAGAGTTGAAGAACAACCTGAGGACTTCTATTATTTATACTTCTAGATATGAAGCCAAGAATTCTGTTAGCTTGATTGCGAACACTAATGCACTGTTGTCTTGGTTTTAGATTACTGCTAAGCAGAACTCCTAAATCCTTTTCGCAAGCAGTAGTATTAAGATCTATATTATTTAGTTTATATGTGGCATGGTTATTTAACTGTCCAACATTTAGAACTTTGCATTTGTCAATATTAAACTGCATCTGCCACTTCTCCGACCATTGCATCAGTCTATTCAAATCATCCTGTAGTGCTCTAGTGTCCTCATTAGAATGAATTGGACGGCCTATTTTGGTGTCATCAGCAAATTTGCTAATGTCGCTATTTATTCCCTCATCTATGTCGTTTATGTAAATTGTGAACAACAACGGGCCCAACACTGACCCCTGTGGAACACCGCTTGTTACGTGCCCCCATTCTGATTTCTCCCCATTTATGCAAACTCTCTGCTGTCTATTTGTCAGCCATGCCTCTACCTAGGAAAAAATTTCTCCTCCTATTCCGTGTGCCTTAAGTTTCCTCAATAGCTTCCGGTTGTGTATGTGATTACTGATTTTATTTATACATCTTGGGCCATGAGGGAGGTGGGTGTAGAGGAAAGGATAAAAGTGTTAAGGGCTACAATAAATAGAACTAAGTGTCGCAATAGGGATCTTTATGGGGGAAGATTGGAGACAGCATTTACTGAGGGTTATCGTAGATTCAGGTTGAAGGATTTAAGAGATTTAAGTATAAAGTAAGGGGTAGCGGTGGGCTAGTTTCTTGAGTGTGGAAGTGTGTTTAGGTGTTAGCGTGTGAGGTATGTTTTTTAATATAACAAATATGCTTCTTTTGTGGTATGTGTGTGGTCTGGGTGGTTGTGCAAAATATGTTTTTCACATTGCGTTTAGACAGTTTTGAATAAAATATGTAAGTAGTGTTGTTGCACTACATTATTGTGTGTATAAGGTGTGTGAGGGTACTTCATACAGTATTTGTGTGTTTGATGGTATGAGGTGACACAAAGCATGACTTAAGTCTGTCTGGATTCTCCTATTGTCTTCAAAGGTGCCATACAAAGATAGTATAATCTGGTGTATGTGAAGTGAAGTTTTTATATATTAAATACATGCTTGTTGTATGTTCCCTTTTCGTTACTTTATGTTTCAATTGTAATTTAAGTGTATTTCCTATAGCATTATAAAAAGGTATTATTTTATGTAAATATATAGTTTGCAACAGATTTTGTTGGAGCGGGAGTGGTTAATGAGTTGCAGTAGCGGTGTACGTCTTGTTATCACCAGCTATATATGGTAGGCTGTGCATAGAGGGTTTTTAGTTTTTTCGGACCAATTTTGAGAATTGTTGCATGTTACCTTTGTAATTAAGGAATTGGGATGATGGTTATAAAGTATGGATTTTTACTTAAGTACTTGTATGAGTGTATTTTGTAACTAGCAGATGAAAAGGGGTTTGGGGATTTCTGTATAATGGCATTATACATCTATCTGTGGAGTGACGTGTATTTAACTGCCTATTTAAGAATATTGCAATGTATATTATTTGATAGATGTATTGTTTAAAATTGTATACATCTTTATTTGGCATCGCTGTAACGGGACAATTTGTACAGGTGATGAGGAATTTTTTGTTTGTGTTCGCGCAGAGTTAAAGGTGCAGCGAGTTTTTTTATTTGTGACACTGTTACTTTAATATTGTATGTGGAAGATCCGATACTGTGTTCTTGTATTAATATCACTTGTGATGTTAGGATAGCAGTAGGCTTTTATAACTATTGTCGAGTAGTTAATTAATGAACAATGGTGAGTTGTTGTACAATATGGTGAAATGGGGTTAAAGGGGGGGGGTAGGTTTACTGTTTGAATTTTTACTGAATGCAGTTTTTCAGTGTATATATTGTAATTAGCAGATGGGAAGGGGTAAGAGGATTGTTTTTATTTTGTATTAATTACACAGTCTTATATTGTTTTAATGGAATTGTGTTTAATGGCATAATACATCTATAAGTTGAGTGAAGTGTATATATTTGACATATTACTGAATATTGCATTGTTTTTGATTGCTGTCAAGCCTAATATTGTATAAACTTGTATTTAGCATAAGTGTTAAGGGATGAACTGTACAGGTGATGAGGAAAATTTTGTGTAAGGGCAAAGTAAAACTTGCAGTGTGTAGATAATGAAGAATTTATATTGGCTGTGTATGATCCGATACTGTACACTTTTATTTGTGTAATGTATTGTATGTTTAAAAAAAAAAAAAAAAAGTCATTGTAAATCTTCAAAAGTGTAAGGGGGGGGAAGGGTAAGGTAGCATGAGAGTCGGGGGTAGGCTGTCACTAGCAAATGAGCCTACACCCGACGTTCCCACATTTCTTCTAACAGTTCTTAATGATAAGACTGGTTTAGTGATGAAGCCTCTGTAGGCTAATATACTACCTCTTATAAGTAAGTTACTGTTAGCTACAGAGTAATTTATCTTAATATCTATGATTACTTTGATACCAGCTTATACAGCTGACAGCTGTGGGCACCCACTTGTTCCAGTGACCAGCACGGGCACAGCACCCACTTGTTCCAGTGACCAGCACGGGCACAGCACCCACCCTTCAGTCACCAGTAGGCCTGTGATCGAGTGGAACAAATCTCGTGACACCGGGTCAATATATATATAAAAAAAAAACCCTAACGTGAGCAAGGGCAACTTCCCAGAATTTTGTTACACTCGCAGGTTTGCACAGTGAAAAACACTAACCTTCACGAGTTCACGGTCACATTAGGTAAAGACAAGATTTCTCTCGTCCACAGATTGGGGTGGCTCATACACGTATCTTTTGGAGTTCCTAGCTGAAGTTAACCCACAGACCTCACACATCATGACGGTAAATGCTCGTTAACAATGAATATTGAATGCGCATTGGAATGCATGTTAATGAGTACTGCTCACGTGTGAAAGAGTCTAACCACTGTCCTTCACTTCACCAGAGACACAGCTTCACCCGGGAATATAAAGTGCCCTGTGTAGGATGAAGGTAAGTAATCCAGACATCTAAGAATGCGATGGATGGCGGTTCTTGGAGTGGATTCAACTAATGACCTGTTTGGATTAGCAACTAATCAGTCATACATCACATGTAACCCTCTAGTTTACACAAACATAATATAATGATGATAATGATGATATGATTATAATTTAATGTTTTAACTGAACCTGGAAACCTAGTATTCCTGGAGAGGGTTTCTGGGCAATGCCCCGCGGCTCGGTCTGAGACCAGGGCCCCGTGATGCATCAGACGCTGATCCACCACGATCCACCACTGCCACCTTTGTAGAGTAGGGCTGTTTGTTGTTTTTATTGATTGTAGGATGACCCGTGTCCATGCTCCCTCTCCACAGTTATGGAGGATAACCCAACAAACCGACTCTAATAGTTATTAAATTAACTCTCAGTGTACAAACATTAAGATTTACACCTCTCGGTGTACAATTTAACTATAATCAAAGGTAATTATGTTGCAACTGCTCTCATTATCTCTTCATTATATTTGCAAAAAATAGTGGAATACAACAGAATAATTCTCACTGAATTATTAGTTATTCCTTGAGAATGTGGTTGAGATGAGTGGAAAACTCTTGAATTTAAAAAAAAATATCACTTGTTTCCAGTGATCGTATTGTACTTGTCAGTGTAAATAAACTTTGTTCAGAGTTGGGCTGTTAACTACGGCTTTATAGTCACTTGTGGGTTTGTTGACCGCGGCTTTACAGTCACTTGTAAACCACTTGTGGGCTTGTTGACCACGGATTTATAGTCGCTTGTAAACCACTTGTAGGCTTGTTGACCACGGCTTTATAGTCACTTGTAAACCACTTGTGGGTTTGTTGACCACGGCTTTATAGTCACTTGTAAACCACTTGTGGGCTTGTTGACCACGGCTTTATAGTCACTTGTAAACTACTTGTGGGCTTGTTGACCATGGCTTTATAGTCACTTGTAAACTACTTGTGGGCTTGTTGACCACGGCTTTATAGTCACTTGTAAACTACTTGTGGGCTTGTTGACCACGGCTTCATAGTACTCGTAAACCACTTGTGGGCTTGTTGACCACGGCTTTATAGTCACTTGTAAACCACTTGTGGTCTTGTTGACAACGGCTTTATAGTCACTTGTAAACTACTTGTGGGCTTGTTGACCACGGTTTTATAGTCACTTGTAAACCACTTGTGGGCTTGTTGACCACGGCTTTATAGTCACTTGTAAACCACTTGTGGACTTGTTGACCATGGCTTTATAGTCACTTGTAAACTACTTGTGGGCTTGTTGGCCACGGCTTTATAGTCACTTGTAAACCACTTGTGGTCTTGTTGACAACGGCTTTATAGTCACTTGTAAACTACTTGTGGGCTTGTTGACCGCGGCTTTATTGTCACTTGTAAACCACTTGTGGGCTTGTTGACCACGGCTTTATAGTCACTTGTAAACCACTTGTGGACTTGTTGACCACGGCTTTATAGTCACTTGTAAACCACTTGTGGGCTTGTTGGCCACGGCTTTACAGTCACTTGTAAACTACTTGTGGGCTTGTTGACCACGGCTTTATTGTCACTTGTAAACCACTTATGGGCTTGTTGACACGGCTTTATAGTCACTTGTAAACCACTTGTGGGCTTGTTGACCACGGCTTTATAGTCACTTGTAAACCACTTGTGGACTTGTTGACCACGGCTTTATAGTCACTTGTAAAACTACTTGTGGGCTTGTTGACCGCGGCTTTATTGTCACTTGTAAACCACTTGTGGGCTTGTTGACCACGGCTTTATAGTCACTTGTAAACCACTTGTGGACTTGTTGACCACGGCTTTATAGTCACTTGTAAACCACTTGTGGGCTTGTTGGCCACGGCTTCACAGTCACTTGTAAACTACTTGTGGGCTTGTTGACCACGGCTTTTATTGTCACTGTAAACCACTTGTGGGCTTGTTGACCACGGCTTTATAGTCACTTGTAAACCACTTGTGGGCTTGTTGACCACGGCTTTATTGTCACTTGTAAACCACTTGTGGGGTTGTTGACCACGGCTTTATAGTCATTGTAAACCATTGTGGACTTGTTGACCACGGCTTTATAGTCACTTGTAAACCACTTGTGGGGTGTTGACCACGGCTTTATAGTCACTAGTAAACCACTTGTGGGCTTGTTGAACACGGCTTTATTGTCACTTGTAAACCACTTGTGGCTTGTTGACCACGGCTTTATAGTCACTTGTAAACCACTTGTGGACTTGTTGACCACGGCTTTATAGTCACTTGTAAACCACTTGTGGGCTTGTTGACCACGGCTTTATTGTCACTTGTAAACCACTTATGGCTTGTTGACCACGGCTTTATAGTCACTTGTAAACCACTTGTGGGCTTGTTGACCACGGCTTTATAGTCACTTGTAAAACCACTTGTGGACTTGTTGACCACGGCTTTATAGTCACTGTAAACTACTTGTGGCTTGTTGACCGCGCTTTATGTCACTTGTAAACCACTTGTGGGCTTGTTTGACCACGGCTTTATAGTCACTTGTAAACCACTTGTGGACTTGTGACCACGGCTTTATAGTCCACTTGTAAACCACTTGTGGGCTTGTTGGCCACGGCTTCACAGTCACTTGTAAACTACTTGTGGGCTTGTTGACCACGGCTTTATTGTCACTTGTAAACCATTGTGGGCTTGTTGACACGGCTTTATAGTCACTTGTAAACCACTTGTGGGCTTGTTGACCACGGCTTTATTGTCACTTGTAAACCACTTGTGGGCTTGTTGACCACGGCTTTATAGTCACTTGTAAACCACTTGTGGACTTGTTGACCACGGCTTTATAGTCACTTGTAAACCACTTGTTGGGCTTGTTTGACCACGGCCTTTATAGTCACTTGTAAACCACTTGTGGGCTTGTTGACCACGGGTTTATTGTCACTTGTAAACCACTTGTGGGCATTGTTGACCACGGCTTTATAGTCACTTGTAAACCACTTGTGGACTTGTTGACCACGGCTTTTATAGGTCACTTGTAAACCACTTGTGGACTTGTTGACCACGGCTTTATTGTCACTTGTAAACCACTTATGGGCTTGTTGACCACGGCTTTATAGTCACTTGTAAACCACTTGTGGGCTTGTTGACCACGGCTTTATAGTCACTTGTAAACCACTTGTGGACTTGTTGACCACGGCTTTTATAGTCACTTGTAAACTACTTGTGGGCTTGTTGACCGCGGCTTTATTGTCACTTGTAAACCACTTGTGGGCTTGTTGACCACGGCTTTATAGTCACTTGTAAACCACTTGTGGACTTGTTGACCACGGCTTTATAGTCACTTGTAAACCACTTGTGGGCTTGTTGGCCACGGCTTCACAGTCACTTGTAAACTACTTGTGGGCTTGTTGACCACGGCTTTATTGTCACTTGTAAACCACTTGTGGGCTTGTTGACCACGGCTTTATAGTCACTTGTAAACAACTTGTGGACTTGTTGACCACGGCTTTATAGTCACTTGTAAACCACTTGTGGGGTTGTTGACCACGGCTTTATAGTCACTTGTAAACCACTTGTGGGCTTGTTGACCACGGCTTTATTGTCACTTGTAAACCACTTGTGGGCTTGTTTTACCACGGCTTTATAGTCACTTGTAAACCACTTGTGGACTTGTTGACCACGGCTTTATAGTCACTTGTAAACCACTTGTGGACTTGTTGACCACGGCTTTATTGTCACTTGTAAACCACTTATGGGCTTGTTGACCACGGCTTTATAGTCACTTGTAAACCACTTGTGGGGTTGTTGACCACGGCTTTATAGTCACTTGTAAAAACCACTTGTGGACTTGTTGACCACGGCTTTATAGTCACTTGTAAACTACTTGTGGCTTGTTGACCCCGGCTTTATTGTCACTTGTAAACCACTTGATGGCTTGTTGACCACGGCTTTATAGTCATTGTAAACCACTTGTGGACTTGTTGACCACGGCTTTTATAGTCACTTGTAAACCACTTGTGGGCTTGTTGCCACGGCTTCACAGTCACTTGTAAACTACTTGTGGGCTTGTTGACCACGGCTTTATTGTCACTTGTAAACCACTTGTGGGCTTGTTACCACGGCTTTATAGTCACTTGTAAACCACTTGTGGACTTGTGACCACGGCTTTATAGTCACTTGTAAACCACTTGTGGGTTGTTGACCACGGCTTTATAGTCACTTGTAAACCACTTGTGGGCTTGTTGACCACGGCTTTATTGTCACTTGTAAACCACTTGTGGGCTTGTTGACCACGGCTTTATAGTCACTTGTAAACCACTTGTGGACTTGTTGACCACGGCTTTATAGTCACTTGTAAACCACTTGTGGACTTGTTGACCACGGCTTTATGTCACTTGTAAACCACTTATGGGCTTGTTGACCACGGCTTTATAGTCACTTGTAAAACACTTGTGGGCTTGTTGACCACGGCTTTATAGTCACTTGTAAACACTCTGTATACATTTACGTCAGGCCCAATAACGAGTATGCAGCACCAGTTTGGAATCCACACCCAGTTCAACACGTCAAGAAATTAGAAAGTTGCAAAGGTTTTGCAACAGGACTAAGTCCAGAGTACGGGGTTGTCCTACGAACCAAAGTCGTGAGGGAAATCGGCCTGACGACACAGGATACAGGAGGGTCAGGGAACATGATAACGACATATCAAAATCTGCACAGAATTTGACAAGGTGAAACAAAAGACGTGATGTTCCAGAGATGGGACCCAGAAAACAAGAGGTCACAATTGGAAGTTGAAGACTCAGATGAAACCAAGGGATGTAAGAAAGTATTTCTTCAGTCATAGAGTGGTCAGGCCGTGGAATGGCTTAGAAAGTGAAGTATGGATGCAGGAACCATACATAGTTTTAAGGGAGGTATGATAAGACTCATGGGCAGGAAGGGAGAGGACCTAGTAGCAATCAGTTGAAGAGGCAGGGCCAGGAGCTATGAATCGACCCCTGCAACCACAAATAGGTGAGTACAAATAGGTGAGTACACACACACACACAACACACACACACACACACACATGCACAACACACACACACACAACACCCACAACACACATGCACAACACACACACACACACAAACACACACACACACACACAACACACACACACAAAACACACACACACACACACACACACACACACGCACCACACCCCACACAACACACACACAACACACACACAACACACACACAACACACACACACACACACACACACACACACACCACACACACACAAGATACACACACACAACACCACACACACACACACATTGCCAGACTCACACATACACTCCCCCCCTCCCCACCGACATTTCACTCCTTCACCAGATCCCTCCCCTCTTATTCACCCTCCCCCTCCCCACCTCTCCCTCCTTCCCCCCTCTCCTCTCCCACTCACCCACTTGCTTCTCCCTCCTTCCCACTCCCCCCCCCACTACTCTCCCCCATAGCCACAGTTTCCTCCACTACCTCTCCCCCCACACTCTGACATACACAATACTAACCTAACATACAGAATTACATAGGTTTCCCACTCTGAGGCAATCAGGATAAAACAAAAATGGGTTGCCAGAGAGCAACAAGAAAAACCAAGGACAGGAGGAGGAAACTGCAAAGGAAGATGGGCAGCAAAGCTCACAAAAAGGGAACATGAATGGGAAAAGAAACTAGAAGAACTTAGCATGAGAATGGAAGAGAGGATAGAAATGGAAAGCAGGAAGTGGGAGGTGCAAGTCAAAGCAGCAGAGGCCAGGATACAGAGTTTAGAAGAGGAACTGAAAAATCTGAAACAGCCTAAAGAACTAAGAACATTTGGGATTGACAACAGAGACTGCTACCTCAGTCACAAATAAGGGGACTGTAGGGAAAGAAGGAGCAAAACTGCATGTAGAAGCTCAATCAGTGGAGACTGTAGTAAATGAAAGAGCTAAGCTATATGTGGAGGCCCTAGCAGACCACAGCAGAGCCCAGGGAAAGCCAAGAAGAGAAAATGACAGGCCACTGAGCCCAAGTACATTAGCTAGTGAAACTGAAGAAAGGAAAGCTGCAATGGAGGAAATCAAATTGAATGAGGGGATACACAGGCATATGCAATGGGAGAATGAAAGGGCTCCAGGAACTTGAAGGGGAAACATATGAAGCAAGAAAACAAGGGGAAAAATAGCAATTGAAAGCATCATGAAAGCAATAGGAGAAGACGACATGACCCAGCTGGAAAATTTTCGGAGAATAGAGGGGTTTGTAAAAAAAAGAACCCGGCCAGTGAAAGTGACCTTCAAGGCAGAATCGATTCGGAACAGGATCCTGCAGGAGAAAGCATGATTAAGGGACATGCCGGCATACAGGAAGGTGTATCTCGACCACGACAGAACACAAGCAGAAAGGCAGAAACTGAGAGAGATGGTACAAAGGCGAAAGGAGGAAAGAGAGGGGATGTAGAAGACAGACAGGAGATCCCAGACACAGGAAGATCAAATACAGCTTCCCTCACAACTTCCTATAGAAGCCTCCCAACCAGGTCAACCCCAGTGCAACCAAACACTCTAAACCAAAACACCCATGCCACATCCAATGCCCCCACCCACTGCATTACAAACTCCACCCTCACAGCAACCACCCATAGTTCCTTATCAGGTCTCCCACTTCCCCAACCCCAATACACCTCCCAGACCACAGTCTTAGAAAAGAAGTAGAAGGTGTGGTATACAAATGCAGATGGAATAACAAATAAGTATGAGAGTGGCATGAAAGAATCAAGGAGACATCCCCAGACATAATAGCACCACAGAATCAAATCACCAAATAATAACAGATTAATCTTCCATCCGAATCAAATCCTAAAAGACAAGGAGGAGGGGGGGAGGGGGATTGCACTGCTCTTTAAAAAAACCAGGGGTTTTTTTGAAAAAGGGAAGGAAGGATGGCACGGACAAAGGGGACTATTTAGGGGAACAATCCATCTGGGACATAAGGGAAATTGCAGTAATGTACAACCCACCACAAACGCAGGGGGCCAAGAAAAATAGATAATAGCAACAGAGAATGCGCACACTCCGAGGTGGCCGGGAGAGCACACATGGGGGAAAAAGTTACATTAAATTATTTCAATCAAAAGGGATTTTGAGGGGAAAACCTGGCCTCAGGGGGCCCCCCGAAACAGGAGACCAAGATGGGGATTGTACGGGAAAACCTCACTAAACATTTAGAACCACCAAAGAGAGGAGAGATGAACCAAAGACTGACCTGTTTTCCCCTTTGAAGTTCGACATCGAGGAAATCATGTTGAAAGGCCCCTGGGACTAGTGATATGTGGTTCTGTGCTTCACACATATTTGAGCTCCAAGGGAGAGAGTACGGGAAATAGGTGGGAAAACCCAAAAATACAAAAGGGGGAACTACTATTTGAGGAACTTCTTTAAAGAAAATCATGGGAGGGGGAACTGACAGAAAACCAGTACAAAAATGGGGACATTCAACAAAAGCAAGGAGGCGGGGAGGGGTTTGTTCCCAAAGGGAAACAGAAAAAAAGGGAAAAACGAAATTTTCCTTTTGTCCCCCAAAAGGGTTAGGGGGGAAAAAACATGTACAAAAGGGAAAAAGGGTACAGAAAAACAAGAACCGGGGAAAAAAAGAATTTACCGAAGAGCCGAAACGAATATCCAGATGAGAAGGGGCTCAGCAGAAAAAAAATACATAGCACCGAAAGTCAAGACTGACCCAAGCTGTTGACACCCACATCAGGGGGAAAAACAACAGCCAGGACCGGGTAATCAGACTGAGAAGGGGTGAGGGGATTCACAAAAAACAAATGGGGGTATTCGGGAGCTCAACACAGATTTAAAGAAGTTTTACAGGGAAACCCAAGAACTCCGGAAATCAGAGCAGGGGGTACACCACAAGTGCTGGAAAAGGTACATAAACCAAGGAGGGTAAGAAGCGCATGTGAACTTGACACCTCAAAGGGGGGTGGACCAAAAACCCCCTCCCGTGGGTCCTTAAAGGGGGAGCAAGATTTTGTGTACCATTAACAAGACTTCAACACATGATTTGAAAGGGGAAACCCCCAGATGGAAATGGAAATGAGTCCCAATTTTAAAAGGGAGCAGACATAACACTAAACTACAGCCCCTTTAACACAACTGTAAGATGCAATCATGGGGGAGATCACAGGAGGAGATGGGGGACACCTGGAAAAAAACAAGGAAATTGACAACCAAGGTTTTCAGGGGGGGAAAACCTTGTCAAAAACCACTAAGTTTATGACAAGGTGACAGAAGAAGACAAAAGAGAGGGGGATCCGCTTTTTTTGGACTGCAAGAAGGCCTTCGACACAGTTCCTCACAAAGGTTACTCCAAAAACTAGAGGGAGGAAACACATAACATAAAGGCACGCAAGGATCAGAAAACCCTGACGGGGAGCAACTGGCCCAGGGTAAGTGACGAGGCTCGAGGCGCCTGTGACAACGGGTTCCACAGGCTCATCCTGGGCCCGGGGCGTTTTGGTATATTAAATGACAAAAACGAAGGGGAAGACTCAAAGGTTTTTTGTTTGGGGGAGATGTGAATTAATGAAAGAACAAATCGGATGAGGATCAGGCAGACACAAAGAACCTGACGGGCTACAACCCGGTCCAGCAACGGGCCGTTATTTTAAAAACCCCGCCAAATGCAAAGTCATGAAGTTTGGGGGAAGGCAAAAAAGACCGCAGACCAATATGTTTAGATCCCAAAAGTCTCAAACCCCACTAAAGAAAAGATCTGGGTTGAGTAAACACTGAGCAATCTCCTGAGGCGCACATCAATCAATAACTGCGCAGCAAGGGGCGCCGGGAACTAAGGGATAGCGTTCCGAACCCTCAAAAATTCGTTCAAGACTCGTAACCATTTACGTCAGGCCCAACTGAGTATGCAACACCAGTTTGGAATCCACACCTAGCCCCGCACGTCAATAAAAAAGAATGCAAAGGTTTGCAACAAGACTATCCCAACTAGGGGGATGCCTACCAAAAAAGGGGGGGGGAAAATCGGCCTGACGAACGGAGGCCGGAGGTCGGGGGGAAACTGATAACGACATAAAAATACTCCGGGGAATAGACGGGGTGCACAAAGAGGGGAGTTCTAGAATGGACAAAACCCACAAGAAGTCAAAAAGGGAAGTTGAAGACTCAGATGAATAAAAGGGGATTTTTGGGAAGTTTTTCTTCAGTCTAGAGCATCGGGCCGTGGAAAGCCTAAAATGACTTAGGGGGAGGCGGGAACCATACATAGTTTTAAGGGCAGGAAAAATTTTTCAGAGCCGGGAGAGAGAGGACCAGTACAATCACGAAGAGGCGGCCGGATTTGGGGTCCCCCCTTGCAACCGCAAAATGTGAGGGAGTACAAACACACACACACCTCACACACCCCAAAACCACACACACACCCACCACCACCACACACACACACACACATTTCTTCATCATAAGTATAAACCCGGGGGAATGCCTAAAAAGGGACGTATGGAGGCGGGAACCATACTATTTTAATCCGAGGTATGATAAAGCTCATGGAGGAGGGAGAGAGGAACCCATAGGAACAAATGAAGGGCGGGGGGCCGGACTATAAAACGACCCTGCAAACCCCAAAAGGTGGTACAAATAGGGTAGTCACAACCACAAAACAAACACACACACACCAACACACACACACACACACACGCACACACACACACACACACCACACACACACACCACACACCACACACAACATACCACACACACACACACACACATACACACACCACAAACACACATACGCACATACACACACACTCACACACACACAAAACCCACCCCACACACCACACACACCACAAACACAAAACACACACACACACACCACACCACACACCACACACAACACCCCAAACACACACACACATACAACACACAACCCACACACCACAACACACACCCACACACACACACACCAACCCACACACACACACACAGGAAGGTTAGGGGTTTCACAAAACCCAAGAGGGATTTTGAGGACCAACATGAGGTTTAAAAAATATTGACTGAACAGGAAGGGCCCCGGAAATCGAACGGGGTACACCCAAAAATCCGGATGAGGTACCATAACGAGGAGGAGGTGAAGAAGCGCTTTGTGAACTTACACCTCAAAGCGGTGCACCCCAAACCCTCATAGGCCTTAGAGAGGGGGGGAGAGATCGTTGTGCCACTAACAAAGAACTTCAATATATCCATTGAAATGGCAACTATTAGGAGGAAAGGCAAATGTATTTCCCAAATTTTTAAAAAAAGGGGACAGGGAGAGGCATTAAACTACAACCTTGTCAGTAACGTGTTTGTAAAAGCAAAACTGGGGAAGATCATCAGGAGGAGAGGGTGGAGCACCTGGAAAAACAGCGTGTAACATCGCAACCAGCACGGTTTCGAAAGAAAAACCTTGCCAAAACCCACCTATTTTTGACAGGTACAGAAGTAAGACAAGAGGAAGGGGTGGATAACTGCATTTTCTTTGGGGGCAAGGGCCTTCGACATATTTCTCACAAAGGGACTGCAAAAGTAGGCAGGCCCATAACAGGAAAGGCATAATGGGTCAGAAAATACCTGACAGGAAGGCAACAACGATCATGGTACGCGACGAGGTGTCAGAGGGGAGCCCCGGCAACGGGGGTTCCACAGGGTCATCCCAAGAAAGACTGAGTAAGTTAATGAGGGGAAAAAATCGGTCGGGATCAGCAGGGTACAAAGAGACCTGGACAGGCTCAAGCCTGGCCAGCAACTGGCTCCTTTAATTTAACCCACCAAACAAAGTCAGAAGACAGAAGGGGAAAGAAGACCGCAGACATAGATACCTAGCGGCCAAAGCTGCAAACCTCACCCAAAGGAAAAAGATCTTGGGGTGATATAATACCGAGCACATTCCTGAGTGCACGTCTTCAATAACTGCTGCAGCAACGGGGGCCCTCAAACCTGAGGTAGCGTTCCGATACCTCAGAAGGAAACGTTTAAACCTGTACCCAGTGCCCGGGCCCCCTTTCTGGAGTAGCGCACCCTTTGGAACACACCTGATCAAACACGTAAGAAATTTAAAAAAGTACAAAGGTTTGAAAAAAAGATATCCCAACACGGGGGTTTTCAACAAAGAAAGGTTTAAGGGAAATTGGCCACGACACGGAGGGCAGAGGGGCAGGGAAGACATGAAAACGGCTGTAAAATACGCCGGGAAAAGACAAGGTGACAAAGACGGGATGTTCCGAGATGGCACAACCACAAGGGGTCAAATTGAAGTTGAAACTCAGATGAGTCAAAGAGATTTAGGGAATATTTTTCAGTCATAAGTTGTCAAGCAGGAATGCCAGAAAGGACACAGTAAGGCGGAACCTACATATTTTTTTAAATCGAGGTTTGATAAAGCCAAAAAACAGGGGGGAAAAGAGGGCCTACTACAGCAGGAAAAGGGGGGGCCAGGGGCAGAATCGACCCTTGCAATCACAAATAGGTGAGTAAAAATAATGAACCTACACCACACACAGGCATGCACAAAGGGATGGGAACTCAGCCTTGGAGGACTGCCATTTAAACCCCCCACAACCACCCCTGAAGCCCTAGCCTTCCCTCCCCCCAACACAAAAAGCCAAAACAGACCCTACCTACACTCCTCCCCACACCCACAGTCCCCATTTTCCCCACTCAGTTCTTCTCACACCTGTTTCTTACTCTAACCTCTAGATCCCATGTTTACCCTCACCCCAAACCCCCTCGCTCAACCCCATCCACATCCCGCATCCTGCCCCCTCCCCGGGCAAAAATCCCCCCTATTCCATTTCACCAACCGACTTCAACCTCTTCCAACCCCTCTGACTCGGGGAAGGAAACCAAAAAAAAGGGGCGGGAAACCCGGGGAAAACAGTAAAAAAGGAAACGAAATATGGTAAACCAGCAGATGAATAATTAATAAGAGTGACGAGTGGGGAGAACGATTAAAGGAGGGATTCAAAGACATTCTGACTCAAGAGACAAACCACAAAAAATAAAAGATGCAATCTTCCCCGCGGATATCGATTTCAGGAAGACAGAGTAGGAGAAAACTGCTTTTTAGAAACAAGTGATTTAAGAAGGGAGGAGTGGACAAAGGGGGGCAAAGACACATAAAAGGGGGGGAAACCAAAACATGAAGGTTGTGTTTAGGAAAAGGGTTTGTGAACTTCATGTACCAAAAAGTAAGAATTAACCAGAAGAGAAAAAGAAACCAGAGCTGCCTTTTTATTCACCCTAACTGGTTCTGACATAGGCCCTTGAAAGCTAGCGACACAGGGTTTTGAGTCGAAACCTTGTGGGTTTAAAATGGAGAGTGAAAAAGCATGAGAAGGATGTAAGAAGCCAAACTTCAAAAGGACTACACAAGCATGAGGCAATTCCTGCTCGACGTGCAGTGGGAGAAGAATGGTGGAGCACCTAGAAAGGAGTGGGTTAATATCTGACAACTAGAACGGCTTTAGGGAGAGAAAATTCTGCGTCTCAAACTTACTGGAGTTCTACGACAAAGAGAGGAGAGAGAGGGGAGGGGGTAGAAAGCATTTTATTGGAGTGTAAGAAGGTTTTTGACACATTACCGCATAGAAGACTAGTATAAAAGCTAGATGAGCAGGCAGCAATAGCAGGGAAAGCCCTACAGTGGATAAAGGTATACTTGACAGGAAGGAAACAACGGGTGATGTCCGTGACGAAGTGTTAGAGTGGGTGTATATGTCGAGTAGATTTCCACAAAGGTCAGTCCTAGGGCCTGTGTTATTGTATAAGTGAGTGACGTGACAGAAGTGATAGAATCAGAAATATCTCTGTTCACAGATGATGTTAAACTAATGAGGAGAATACAAGCAGACGAGGACCAGGAAAGGCTGCAAATGGATAAGGGAAGGTTGCAGGTTTGACTCTTGGAGTTTAACGCCACCAAGTGCAAAGTTATGAAGCCTGAAGAAGGATAAAGAAGACCGCAGACGGAGTACAGGCTCAGGGGCAAAGGCTTCAAACTTCATTCAAGGAGAACTTTGGGGTGAGTATCATACTGAGCATGTCACTTTAGGCGCACATCAACCAAATAACTGCTGCAGCATATGGGCGCCTTGCAAATCTATGAACAGTTTTTCGACGTCTAAAGAAGTCATTCACTATACTGTACACCGTGTACGTCAGGCACATACTGGAGTATGCAGCACCAGCATGGAACCCACGTCTAGTCACGCATTTCTAGAAATTGGAGAAAGGGCAAATGTTTGCAACGCGGCTAGTCCTGGAGTTTAAAGGTATGTCCTGTAAGGAGAGGTTAAGGGAATTCAAGCTGATGACACTGAGCAAGAGGTCTACTGGGGACATGATAACAATATAAACAATGCTGAAAAGGAAATGACAAGGTGAATAGGGATAGAATTTGAAAGATGGGAAAGAAACACGAGGGCACAGTTTAACCTGAAAACTCAGATGAGTCACAGAAGGCTTACCATACATCCCTTTATGACCGGGATTGTCCCTGTCTGAAATTCTTGTCCCCAAGTCCCAATAAGTTTATCATTTTGTTCCGGACAGAAACATCGCTGATGAACAATGTAGCGATTGATTTGAGAAAATAAAAAATAAACCATTACTAAGAAAGGTTCATTCTTGTGAAAAATACGAATTGTTTTCTGAAGAGTGATTCCATACTTTATGTTTGTTCTTTTTCAGTCTGTAGTCCTTAACTGACGAATTGGTATTTGTTTGTATTACAAAAATATACCTACTTCATATTTCTTGCAGATATTTTTTTCAATATCATAAAACTGTTTCTGTTTGAGTCAAAGAAATTGTGGTAAGCCTAATCATAGGAATGTCAGGAAGTATTTCTTCAGCCTTTGAATAGTCAGGAAATGGAACAAAATAAAAAGTGAAGTAGTGGATGCAGGATCCTTACATAGCTTTAAGAAGATGTATGACAAGGTTCTTGAAGCTAGGAGTAACCCTAGTAGCAATAAGCGAAGAGGTGGAGCTAGGAGTTGTGAATCGACCTCTGCGATCACATGCAGGTGAGTACAACACACACACACACACACACACACACACACACACACACACACACACACACACACACACACACAAAACACACACACACACACACACACACACACACACACACACACACACACACACACACACACACACACACATACACACACACACACACACACACACACACACACACACAGCACCAGTTTGGAATCCACACCTGGTCAAGCACGTAAAGAAACTAGAGAAAGTGCAAAGATTTGCAACAAGACTAGTCCCAGAGCTAAGGGGTATGTCCTACGAGGAGAGGCTAAGGGAAATCGACCTTACGACACTGGAGGACAGGAGAGATAGGGATGACACGATAACGACATACAAAATACTGAGAGGAATTGACAAGGTGGACAAAGACAGGATGTTCCAGAGATGGGACACAGCAACAAGGGGACACAGTTGGAAGTTTAAGACACAGATGAATCACAGGGATGTTAGGAAGTATTTCTTCAGCCACAGAGTAGTCAGGAAGTGGAATAGTTTGGGAAGTGATTTAGTGGAGGCAGGATCCATACATAGCTTTAAGCAGAGGTATGATAAAGCTCACGGTTCAGGAAGAGTGACCTAGTAGCGACCAGTGAAGAGGCGGGGCCAGGAGCTAGGACTCGACCCCTGCAACCTCAACTAGGTGAGTACACCCGCACCGGGTCAAGCACGTTAAGAAATTAGAGAAAATGCAAAGGTTTGCGACAAGGTTAGTTCCAGAGCTAAGGGGAATGCCCTATGAAGAAAGATTAAGGGAAATCGGCCTGACGACACTGGAGGACAAGAGGGTCAGGGGAGACATGATAACGACATATAAAATACTGCGTGGAATAGACAAGGTGGACAAAGACAGGATGTTCCAGGGAGGGGACACAGAAACAAGAGGCCACAATTGGAAGTTGAAGACACAAATGAGTCAGAGAGATATTAGGAAGTATTTCTTCAGTCATAGAGTTGTAAGGCAGTGAAATAGCCTAGAAAATGACGTAGTGGAGGCAGGAACCATACACAGTTTTAAGACGAGGTTTGATAAAGCTCATGGAGCGGGGAGAGAGAGGGCCCAGTAGCAACCGGTGAAGAGGCGGGGCCAGGAGCTAAGAATCGACCCCTGCAACCACAAATAGGTGAGTACAAATAGGTGAGTACACAGAGGATTCATACAAAGCGTTAAGAGCAGGTAAGATAAGGCCCAGGAGGCTAGGAGGGAGTGAATCTTGCAAGCGGCAGGACAAGGAGCTGGGACTCGACCCCAGCAGCCACATTTGGATGAGTATATACAAAAGTAACATAGCCTACTGGTTCTTATTTAAAGGCAGTCCTACTTACTGTAATAATGTTGGGAGAAATACCGACAAGTGCAATTAATGACATTTTATTGTGGCAACGTTTCGCTCTCCAGGAGATTTGTCAAGCTGTTACAAACAATACATGAACACAGAGGGATATACATACCTATACATACCCTCTGTGTTCCTATCACACGAACACCGAGCTTTGTCAAGCTGTCCAGGAGCTTTGTCAAGATTCTGGAGAGCGAAACGTTGCCACAATAAAATGTCGCGTTAGTTGCATTTGTGTTTTTTTACCTAACAATCCAACTTACTCATGAGCACAATAAAATTTTAAATCTGAGGAGCAGCCTAACCCAAGACAGAATTGAAAGAGTTGCAGGAGGTGAGTTGCACTCTCTATATATAATTATAAATGGCCTAAAGAGCAAATTAGATGAAGAACGAGAAAGAAAATTTAATTCCCCTAAGCAGAAAACTAAGGTGATGTGCAATATAGCAAAGGAGGAGCTTGTGAAGCATGCGAATACCACTACTATGGTTGCATAAAGAACTTGAGGGTTTGTGGATTTTTTTTTATAATTTTACAAAATTCATCATGTGTAAATATAAATAATTTAATAATTGCATATTAAAATGTGATGCTGATATGACCCTTCAAGAAATTTTGTGAAAGTTGAGACACATGTGCAACATCTGGATATCTTTATTGTAGACGTTTCGCCATCCAGTGGCTTTATCAATACAGATTCTAGGACATAATTAGAAGACAGTAGAACTATGTACAAAAGATGAGGTAATCAGTCCCTCAGCCTACTTCCATTGGGGAATCCCACCTACCAGTGACTATGTCCTCGTCTGCTACACGTCCCTATCCACTGACGCCTGTATAACCGCCAGTCTTCTTGCCTTTGCTCCAGATTCTCCACCACCACAATGCTGTCAACACTAACTCCAA
The DNA here is from genome assembly GCF_026875155.1 of Cherax quadricarinatus. Lineage (NCBI taxonomy): Eukaryota > Metazoa > Arthropoda > Malacostraca > Decapoda > Parastacidae > Cherax > Cherax quadricarinatus. The sequence continues at coordinate 50,290,709 of NC_069404.1, forward strand.
GGCTGAGGAACTGATTACCTCATCTTTTGTATATAGTTGTACTGTCTTCTAATTATGTCCTAGAATCTGTATTGATAAAGCCACTGGATGGCGAAACGTCTGCAATAAAGATATCCAGATGTTGCACATGTGTCTTAACTTTCATATTGTCGGTATTTTATACCTTTCTTGCACAAGAAATTTTGTGTGAAGAAGGGAGTGCAGCGGCCGTGGAGTGATACAGAGGGTAGTAGAACGTCATAGTGAAAGGGAATGTGCGAACACTTGTCGGTTAGTGGCGGCGAGGAATCCGGCATCATCGAGGCCATAACTGGGTGTTTCGGTCGGAATTTGTAATAGGAACCCATGTTAATGTCCCCTGCTGAAGAATTAGGACAGGAAATTTGCGGGACCTCCAGAATTACATATGGATAGTGGAAAATAAGGAGACTACACCATCACTCACAGAGGGAAGTACGCCATTTAGATTTCTCGCTGACCAGTATAGGTTTCTATATGTTAGGTAGGCGTTGTTGTGTGATCCAACTACAGTAATTAAATGGTAACTGGTAATACAAATTCGTTTCTAATACCACTATTGTATTATATGTGTTGTACAATAATTATATTGTGTGTACCCAGCAAGCCAAATAATATACAGTCCAAACTATTTTATAATTTACCATTATTGATATTAATGTTTAATATTGTAATTATTGATTTAATGTCAGGTCAGGCTTTTTTGTGAGAGTGGTTGGAGTGGGCATCGAAGGAGTTGTCATGTGGGTTTTCGATACGTGGATGGGTAAAAATACTCACGTAGGCTGATAGTACGTATAATATATAACGGGAAGTATGGAAAGCGCCAACAGCCGACTTGTCTCTCTCTGCTGCCTAACTACGACTGACTCACATACAGGGTGAGGGTGTTTGAAATCCTGCTATGGTCAGCAGCAATATGAATACAGTCAATGATTCACACAGACGGTTGGTAGTGAGTCATCTACTGGTACACTGGTTACTGGTAACTGGTTGCTAGAAACTGGTACTACTACTGAGAGAGTGACAGTCCAGTGACCTACTGTCCCACATACCCCACCCAAATTATTCACATGTAATAATTCAGGTAATACTCTGTAAACCTCATACAGGAAATTTCTCACATAATTAATTAATCCTTTTGGTTCCTAACGAACTCGGATATGTAATCAGGGGGAATTTAATTTAATTAATGATTTTATTGAAAGAAATGGGTTGTTGGGTTCATATATAATTGAAGAGAATTTAATTAATTAATGGTGTTTGTGTTGTGGATTATAGTTGCCACAATTAACTGAATTTGCATGCCCAGTGGGGCTGGAATTCTATTTCTTATACATTTGTAATATTAATAGATTTGTGTAATTATTATGTAAATTAATTGCTGAGCTCAGCTGGGTTAGGACTGTAATTGCTGTAAAGTTAATTTGCTAAGCCCACTTAGGGCTAGGAATGATAATTGCCTCCCTTCTGATTATAATAATAATAATTATAAATTATTTGCTAAGCCAGGAAATATTTGGCTAGGATATTTGGTGCATATTGTAATAAATAATTCCCAGTGTCTCATATAATTTGTACAACCAGTGTTCATTAATTGAATCTAACACACAAGAGCCTTGGATGAGGTTAATGTAATTAATGCAAATGGAAAATCCATGGGTATTGAAGCTATAAAGGCATCATTAAATGCACAAAAAGGTAATGTGACCAGAGCATATAATAAATGCCTGGACTTGGTGGCAGAGGAAATTGTGAATAAGGATAATTTAGAATTATATTTGGAATCATTAGAAAATAGGTATGTGTCATATAAATTGTAATATAAAGAATATGAAGGAGATCTGTTGGTGAACTGTGCACATGATAATGAAAGGAATTGTTAATTAATCAGAATTATGAGCTAGAAGACAAAATACTATCGTGTAAAAGTGAGGTATTAAATAGAATGAAATGTGTAAATACTGCAGTTGACCAGTCTAGTAATGTAAATGCCAGGTCTTTGTCCAAACTCCCAGAGTTATGTCTACCAACATTTAGTCTAGGAGACAGATGGGAGGAATTTTGGTCAGTATTTAAGGCTGCGGTGTATGTGAGGAATGACATAGCAGATGTCACAAAATTATTTTATCTCAAAGGGCAGGTCAGAAGCGATACTTATGACCTGATTCAAGGATTCCAAAATATAGACTTTAGTTGCCTAAAGGCAGTTGACTTGCTAGAGGTTACCTATGTTAACAGGGAGCAAAGTAGGTTAGACCTAGTAAATATTGTGATTAATTTAAGAACTCCAGAACACAATTACCATAATTTGCAACAATTTAGGGTCAAATTAGAAAGCACTTTTAAGCCCTTGAGTAATGGGTTTGATTTGGGGGAATCAGACTGGATAGTAAGTGCTGTCTTGCAGAATAAATTGAGCAGCAAGTCTATAGAGTAGCTATCTAATAAATACCACGAAGGTTATTTTGTTCTGGAGGAAATAAGATTAGGTCTACAAGAATTAATTGTTCAATCACAGACAAACCAATCAAGTACTTCTATAAACGTAACATATGATGATTCTGATGTATCTCTTTGGTCTCACACAGAAAAAATTCCTAATATTAATAATAATCACAATTCATCCCATGAAAAGGGATGTATAAGCACATATCAAGTGGCAGGAACCAAAAATAAAAGTTCTCCAAACCAAATTAAGAGAAATAAGTACCGTAATAAGAGTGGCCCGGCTAATAATGGGCAAGTCAAGCAAAAGAGGGATTGTCTTTTTTGCAAGGGTACTCATTTCTCCAAGAACTGTAATGCTTATGATTCATGGGATGTTAAGGTGCAAAGATTAGAAGAACTTGGCAGATTTATCAGATGTTTAGGCAGTCATAATGTAAAGAATTGCTATGCCAGACTAAATAATTGCTATCAATGTCACAAAGGAAGACATCATGTATTAATGTGTAAAGGTTTAAATAGTAGTAGTATTAGTAATAATAATAATAATAATAATAATAATAATAATAATAATAATAATAATAATAATAATAATAATAATAATGTTAACCCTGACACAGCTGTTACTAATGTATAAATTGCAGCTAATATTAACTATAATGGCACAGCTGAAGTAGCCTTATTCGGAATAAACGGCGTAAATAAAAAAATGTAACTGCATTACAGGACCAAGGATTAAATGCACATCCATGAAACATAGTTGTCTTAATGGTATGAAAGGTTTCTGCCAGATAAAAGGGCCCAGTTGTACGACACTGAGTATGTAAATGTCGGACTGGGTAATGAGAGAAAATGTGTCAGTGCAGTTATAGTAGATAGGCTCCCAAAGAAAATCTCTTCAGTTGAGCTTAGCGAAGCTACTGGAAGGCTTTCACAAAATGGTGTAAAATTGGCACCTTCTTGTGCAAATAATGAGTCAGTGCCAATAAATCTTCCAATATGGAGTGATTATTATGCTTCATTTGTAAAAGTTTGCTAAGGAAATGTTGTGTTATTCTTCTAAAAGCAACAGAATGTCATGTAATGTATGGTAAGCTTTCTCGTACTAATATTGAAGGACTTGAGGAAAAAATAAATACAGTCACTGTGTGTTATGCTCATGAAAGAGCGCCCAAGTATAAATATTCTTCCATAGAGGATGATGTTGAGGCAGTGTATAAATTGTGGGAACTGGACAGCATCGGAATCAATGTAAATGAAGAAAGTCCAGATGATTCCTTTACTCAGGAACAATACCTGAAGAATGTTAAATAGGAATCTGAACAATACTGGATGAGATTCGCGTGGAAGCTGTATCATCCAGAATTGCCTACTAATTATCGAATTGCCTATGGGCAAATAAAGGCTCTGCTCCATGAACTGAGTAGGACACCAGAATTATTGACTGGATATAATCATATAATTATTGAACAGCTAAAGAATAAATTCTTAGAGGAAGTACCTCCAGAGCAGACAAAAATTTATGGTCATTACTAAGAATTGTTTTTAATTGTAATGAAAAAAGTAGTAAAAATATACCAAGTTTAAATGACTGTTTAATGACAGGTTTGTCGTTGACGGAAAAATTAGGGTTAAAAATTATGCCTTTACGGCTGACATAAGTAAAGCTTTCCTTCGAGTTGGTTTTTTAGGAGGCAGACCGGGACTGTACCAGTTTCTTGTGACCTGGGAATCCTAGTGACCCACTTAGCCCTCTGAAAACTTTTCGCTTTAGGAGCGTATTATTTGGTGCTACATCCAGTCTGTTCCTCCTTCAAGCGACGGTAATGCACACCTTGGTTTAGAAAGACACGTAAGCAAACACTATAACATATTTATTAGAAAAACGTTTCGGTCCTGGGACCTTGATCAACTTCTAACATACAGAGGTAGAAAGACATTATATATAGGCGGAGAGTGAGATGTGACGCACGTGACCTGAGGAATGTCATAAGAACATAAGAATGGAGGAACACTGTAGAAGGCCTACTGGCCCATGCGAGGCAGGTCCTTATCAAAACAACCTCTGCCTATGATGAGGACCAGTAGACGATGAAATCATGTGACTCCTGTGTTGTTGGGTTGGTGCTGCTTAAGTATCATGTATGCCAATGTTTTTGAAATTTGTTAGTTTCCAGTGTTGCGTTCTATAGTGTCGGTGACGGTGATTAGTGAGGCTTCTAGGCACCGTCGGCGTCTGAGGTCTGGTTCGGTGAGAACGAGTTGTGCCTCGTTCCAGTTCATCAAATGCCCCGTGGAGTCTCTGTGGAGGACACAGGCGTACCTTACATCGTCTCTGTTAGAGGCATTTCGATGCTCATTCAGGCGGACTGCAAGATCTCTGCCTGTCTCGCCTACATATTTCTTGGGACAGAACCCACAGGGGATAGTGTAGACGCCTGCTGTAGAAGTTAGAGGTGTGGGGCTGCGTTTAGTAGTGAGGTCTTTGATAGAGGATGTGTTTATGGTGGAAACGTTGATGTTACTCATAGCAAGTGCCCGGCGAGTATTCGTGGCAACATCGCCACATGGGAGTACTATGAACTGTTTAGGGGGCTGTTCCATGGGCGGTTTGTTGAGGATAGCTTGTGCCTTGAGTCTGCAATCTCGGATGAAGAAAGATGGGAACTGAAGACGTGTAAAGGCTTGTGTTATGTAAGTGCATTCTTCTTCTAGAAAACAAGGGCTGGAGATGCGAAGAGCTCTCAAGAAGAAGCCAATGAGGACTCCTCTCTTAGTGCGGGTATCTTGGTGTGAATAAAAGTGTATAAGATCGTCCTTGTTGGTAGGTTTTCTATACACTTTGAAGAGAAGTTTGTCACTGTCGGGAGATCTGCACAGTAGAACGTCGAGGAAAGGAAGTTTGCCATCATTTTCGAGTTCAAGTGTAAACTTTATTGATGGTTCAACTGCATTGATCTTGTTGAGAAGGGCCTGGATATTGAGACGTCTTGGATAGAAAACCAATATATCATCAACGTATCTTAGCCAGGTAACGGTGTTGGGAATGAGGGTGCTGAATTTCTCTGTCTCCAAGTTTTCCATGAAGAGGTTGGCAAGCACAGCACTGAGCGGGCTGCCCATTGCCATCCCAAAGCATTGTTTGTAACAGTTGTCCTGATACTTGAAGAAGTTGAAATTAACACACAGTTCCACTAGATCGATGAAATCTAGAAGAGGTAAAGGGAGGTCGTGGTTTTCAGTGAGCCTCTGTCTCAGAATGTTGATTGCAGCGTCAGTAGGAACGTTGGTAAAGAGGGCTGTGACATCGAAGGAAGCCATGCTTTTGTTTTTGACATTCAGGTTGGAAATTCGGGAGAGAAGGTCACCTGAATGTTTGAGGTGGGCTTGACTGATAGTGCCCAGAAGCGCTGAAAGGTATTTGGCAAGGTGGCCAACACATACCAGCCTGTATCAGAATCAGTGCTACTTCAAAGTACCCAGACTTTCCTTCAAAAGGCTCGTAGCATCTTACGAAAATCAGAACAAGGCAAAAAACTACTTAAACTTTTACCAGGTCAACCGAAACCAGCACGCCTGTATGGCCTTCCTAAGACACACAAACCTGGCATCCCACTACGGCCTATCACTTCGGGCATAGGGAGTGCACCACACAGACTAGCCGGCCACCTTGCCAAATACCTTTCAGCGCTTCTGGGCACTATCAGTCAAGCCCACCTCAAACATTCAGGTGACCTTCTCTCCCGAATTTCCAACCTGAATGTCAAAAACAAAAGCATGGCTTCCTTCGATGTCACAGCCCTCTTTACCAACGTTCCTACTGACGCTGCAATCAACATTCTGAGACAGAGGCTCACTGAAAACCACGACCTCCCTTTACCTCTTCTAGATTTCATCGATCTAGTGGAACTGTGTGTTAATTTCAACTTCTTCAAGTATCAGGACAACTGTTACAAACAATGCTTTGGGATGGCAATGGGCAGCCCGCTCAGTGCTGTGCTTGCCAACCTCTTCATGGAAAACTTGGAGACAGAGAAATTCAGCACCCTCATTCCCAACACCGTTACCTGGCTAAGATACGTTGATGATATATTGGTTTTCTATCCAAGACGTCTCAATATCCAGGCCCTTCTCAACAAGATCAATGCAGTTGAACCATCAATAAAGTTTACACTTGAACTCGAAAATGATGGCAAACTTCCTTTCCTCGACGTTCTACTGTGCAGATCTCCCGACAGTGACAAACTTCTCTTCAAAGTGTATAGAAAACCTACCAACAAGGACGATCTTATACACTTTTATTCACACCAAGATACCCGCACTAAGAGAGGAGTCCTCATTGGCTTCTTCTTGAGAGCTCTTCGCATCTCCAGCCCTTGTTTTCTAGAAGAAGAATGCACTTACATAACACAAGCCTTTACACGTCTTCAGTTCCCATCTTTCTTCATCCGAGATTGCAGACTCAAGGCACAAGCTATCCTCAACAAACCGCCCATGGAACAGCCCCCTAAACAGTTCATAGTACTCCCATGTGGCGATGTTGCCACGAATACTCGCCGGGCACTTGCTATGAGTAACATCAACGTTTCCACCATAAACACATCCTCTATCAAAGACCTCACTACTAAACGCAGCCCCACACCTCTAACTTCTACAGCAGGCGTCTACACTATCCCCTGTGGGTTCTGTCCCAAGAAATATGTAGGCGAGACAGGCAGAGATCTTGCAGTCCGCCTGAATGAGCATCGAAATGCCTCTAACAGAGACGATGTAAGGTACGCCTGTGTCCTCCACAGAGACTCCACGGGGCATTTGATGAACTGGAACGAGGCACAACTCGTTCTCACCGAACCAGACCTCAGACGCCGACGGTGCCTAGAAGCCTCACTAATCACCGTCACCGACACTATAGAACGCAACACTGGAAACTACAAAATTTCAAAAACATTGGCATACATGATACTTAAGCAGCACCAACCCAACAACACAGGAGTCACATGATTTCATCGTCTACTGGTCCTCATCATAGGCAGAGGTTGTTTTGATAAGGACCTGCCTCGCATGGGCCAGTAGGCCTTCTACAGTGTTCCTCCATTCTTATGTTCTTATGACATTCCTCAGGTCACGTGCGTCACATCTCACTCTCCGCCTATATATAATGTCTTTCTACCTCTGTATGTTAGAAGTGATCAAGGTCCCAGGACCGAAACGTTTTCTAATAAATATGTTATAGTGTTTGCTTACGTGTCTTTCTAAACCAACTTGTCGGTATTTATTACCAAGGTTTATACCAATGCACACCTTAAACTTACGGGAAGTTCACTGCGTGACGTCAACTGAAGAGAAACTGATGAGGACCTATGATGAGGCTAATAAAGTAAAGCAAAGTGCAAATATGCCTTTGAGGGAATGGAACAGCAATTCATCCAAATTAAAGGACAAAATAAATAATGATTACCCTGGAGTGTAAGTGCCTAAATGTAGTAATATGTTGAGATTAACCTGGGATATTGAGGAAGATTTATTTTTAAAACCTAATAATTATGGTATGTCCAGTAACTTAACAAAAAGAGTCTTTCTTGCTAAAGTTTCCAAATGTTTTCATGCATCCTTTACAATAAGAGGAAAATTGTTAACTCAAGAAGTATGGAAACTTTAATGTGCTTGGGATGAAGCCCTACATAAGAACATAAGAAAGAAGGAACACTGCAACAGGCCTACTGACCTATGCGGAGCAGGTCCATGTCCCCCCCCCCGGATTACACCAATGACCCCCCCGGATTAGCCCAATGACCCACCCAATCTGGTCATCTCCACTCTAGGATGGAGCATTGCACCAGACCCAGCAGCACAAGCTAGTCAGGTCCAACTCACACCAATCCACACCCACTCATGTATTTATCTAACCTATTTTTAAAACTACACAACGTTTTAGCCTGATTAACTGTACTCGGGAGTTTGTTCCACTCATCCATAACTCTACTACCACACCAGTACTTTCCTATATCCTTTCTGAATCCGAATTTTTCCAACTTGAAACCATTGCTGCGAGTCCTGTCTTAGCTGGAAATTTTCAGCACACTATTTACATCCCCTTTATTTATTCCTGTTTTCCATTTATACACCTCGATCATATCCCCCCTAATTCTATGCCTTTCTAGAGAGTGCAGATTCATGGCCCTCAGTCTATCCTCATAGGGAAGATTTCTGATACATGGGATCATCTTTGTCATCCTCCTTTGTACGTTTTCCAGGGCATTTATATCCATTCTGTAATACGGTGACCAGAACTGAGCAGCATATCTAAATGAGGCCTAACCAAGGATATATAGAGTTGAAGAACAACCTGAGGACTTCTATTATTTATACTTCTAGATATGAAGCCAAGAATTCTGTTAGCTTTATTGCGAGCACTAATGCACTGTTGTCTTGGTTTTAGGTTAATGCTAACCAGAACTCCTAAATCCTTTTCGCAATAGGTAGTATTAAGATCTACATTATTTAGTTTATATGTGGCATGGTTATTTAACTGTCCAACATTTAGAACTTTGCATTTGTCAATATTAAACTGCATTTGCCACTTCTCCGACCATTGCGTCAGTCTATTCAAATCATCCTGGATTGCTCTAATGTCCTCATTAGAATGAATTAGACGGCCTATTTTGGTGTCATCAGCAAATTTGCTTATGTCGCTATTTATTCCCTCATCTATGTCGTTTATGTAAAGTGTGAACAACAACGGGCCCAACACTGACCCTTAAGGAACACCGCTTGTGACGTGCCCCCATTCTGATTTCTCCCCATTTATGCAAACTCTCTGCTGTCTATTTGTCAGCCATGCCTCTACCCAGGAAAAAAATTCTCCTATTCCGTGTGCCCTAAGTTTCCTCAATAGCCTCTGATGTGGAACTCTATCGAAAGCCTTACATAAGTCCATATACACAATATCATATTCATTACCATGATCTACCTACTCAAACACCTTAGTGAAAAAAGTTAGTAAATTCGTAAGACAGGAACGCCCCTTTGTAAAACCGTGTTGAGAATCATTAATCAATCTGTGCCTGTCAAGATGGCTACGAATTGCTTCGGCAATTATTGATTCCATAAATTTTCCCACTATGGAGGTAAGGCTTATTGGTCTATAGTTCGAAGCCAAGGACGTGTCACCTGCCTTGTAAATAGGTATTACATTTGCCATTTTCCACTTATCAAGCACTATGCCATTTTGTAGTGATATGTTAAAAAGATTAACCAAAGGTATGCTAAGTTCCTCTTTACATTCCTTTAACACTTTACATTCCTTTAACACCATTGCAAACAGTTCATCAGGACCTAGGGATTTGTTAGGTTTTAGTTTCTCTATTTGTCTGAGGACCATGTCACTAGTTACCGCAATCGTACATAGTTTATTATCATCCTGTTCTACATAATCTCTTATTTCAGGAATATCGCTAGTATTTTCCTGGGTGAAAACTGAGAGGAAGTAGGTATTTAGAATTTCACACATATCCTTATCACTGTCAGTGATTTGACCAGAGTTACTCTTAAGTGGGCCAATCTTGTCCCTAATCTTACTTCTGTATACCTGAAAGAACCCTTTTGGGTTAGTTTTTGAATCCCTTGCTACCTTAGCCTCATAATCTCTTTTTGCTTTTCTTATTCCTTTCTTTATTTCTCTCTTTAATTGAATATATTGATTTCTTAACTGCCCATCCCCTCTTTTGATACGCCTATATATGCCTCACTTTTGACCAGTGAGATGTTTTAATCTATTGTTCATCCATTTGGGATTATTTTTGTTAGATCTAATTTCCCTACTCGAAACAAAAGTTGTCTGGGCAGCTAGAACTATGCTCTGAAAAACGTCATATTGACAACCAACATATTGACCCATAGTTAGGACATCCCAATTTAGCCCACCCAAGTAATTTTTCAGTCCCATGAAGTCGGCCAAGCGAAAATCTGGGACAGAGATTTGATTGCAGTTATCTGGGTAATTCCATGATATATTGAAACTAAGTGATTTGTGATCACTCTCCCCAAGCTCATCATTAACCTCAAGATTATTAATTAGTGAATCTTTGTTGGCAAGAACCAAGTCAAGCAGATTGTTTCCTCTAGTTGGTTCTGTCACAACCTGTTCTAAAAAGCAATCCTGAACTGTATCAAGAAAGTCACTAGACTCAAGATTTCCTGTCATATTGTTCCAATCAATTTGTCTAAAGTTAAAATCTCCCATTATCACAACATTTTCATATCTAGATGCCTTATGAATTTCGTCCCATAACAGCTTACTGCACTCCCTATCAAGGTTTGGAGGCCTACAAATCACACCCAAAATTAATTTGTCACGACCCTCGAGAAACTGAAGCCAAACAGATTCTGTGTTCGATGTTTCTAATCTTATATCATGTCTAAGACAACAATTTAAATTTTCTCTGACATACATCGCAACACCACCACCCTTCCTGTTGACCCTATCAGTGTGGAATAGTTTATAACCCTGTATGTTGCATTCAGAAGGCATTTCTCTATCTTTCAGGTTGAACCAGGTCTCTGTTATACCAACAATATCTATAGTACCTACACTTGCAAGTAATCTTAGCTCATCTATCTTATTTCTTAGACTCCTACTATTTGTATAGTAAACCTTAAGGGAGCTAGTCACTCGTTGCCCTCTACTATCTCTCTGTTTGTTGATCAATGGATTTGCCATTGCTAGCAACTTTATTTTGAATATTGTCTTTTAAACATATCCCTGAGGTATCCCAGTAATAACTGCTGTTTTTAACCCTAATGCTGCTGCCTGATTGTTTCCCACAAACACCCATACCTCTATATCTATCAGTTTAAATTCCTAGACAAGTCATTAATAGACAAGAATTAATAGGTGATTATGTAAAGATACCAATGTTGAAATTCCCACGTAATGTAGCAAGTCGAGATGGTGATAATATATTACATATCTTTTTGCGATGCTTCAGAATTGGCGTATGGAGCAGTCGCTTATATTCAGTGTAAAAATTTTATTTCTTTTGTCATGTCTAAGACTAAAGTGGCTCCAATTAAAGCGCGTACATTGCCTCTATTGAAATTAACAGCCATTTACATACGTGTCAAATTAGCTAATTATGTAAGAGATAAATTAATGGAGATAAATATTAGCGACACTCTGATTTAATCTGATAATGAGGTGTCCTGACAATGGATTCGTAATGGTAACATTAAGATTGTGTACGTACAAAACAGGAGCTGAAATTAATCAAATGCAAGAGAAATATATGAGTTTAGGTCAACATTTAATCATATACCTGGTGATGAGAATTCAGTTGATTTCTTGTCACGAGGTTTGACTTATGACAAATTTGTGAATACTGTATCATGCTTCAAGGGACCAAATTGGTTGGAAAATAAAATTAATTGGCCTTTACAAGAGGCACATATTGCACTTGCTGAAATTAGTGACCACTGCTCCAATAATTTGTCCCTCATCGGCCATTGATATTAATAGGTATTCTTCCTTACCCAAACTAATTAATGTAACATTGCTAGTGTTTAAATATACAAAGAAAATGAATATTTTCTATAATTTTCCACGTCCTCTGAAATACTGAATTCAGAAGGTGCAAGAAGAAATCTGTGTAGATGAAATTAAATTGTTGTTAAAAGGAAAAATGTAAAAAGTTCAATAATAGATAAATTATGGTTGTATTTAGTTGATGTAATTAAATGTATGGATAGGTAATATGCTGAATTGTCTAAATATGTAATGTATCCTATCTTTATACCAAAACACATTCTCTGATAATTTTAATTATAAATGTGTGTAAAAACTATAAAACAAGGTGGAGTACAAAAAATAATTTCAATTAATTAAGTCGTATATCAACAATCTCCGTGTGGCCGCAATGGGGAAAATTTTGTTTACAATTTTCCAAATTTAAACTTGTATAAATATGATTAATATAATAATTTTATATTAAAATGTGATGCTGATTTGACCCTTCAAGAAATTTTGTGTGAAGGAGGATGTGCAGCGGCCGCGGAGTGATGCAACAGGAGGACACTATAGTCACAGTATAGTGAATTATTGTGTGAACATTGGTCAGTTAGTGGTAGCGAGTAATCCGGCGTCATCAAGGCCATAATTTGTAATAGGAACCCGTGTTAATGTCCCCTGCTGAAGAATGGACAGGAAATTTGCAGGACCTCGAAAATTACGTGTGGATGGTGGAAGATAAGGAGACTATGCCATCATTCACACAGGGAAATATGCCATTCTTCTTTCATTTAGATTTCTTGCTGGCCAGTGTTGGTTTCTATATGTTAGGTAGGCGTGATCCAACTATAGTAATTAAATGGTAAGTGGTAATACAAATTTCTTTTCTAATAACACTATTGTGAAAAATAATGTATTTTCCAAAAAAAAAAATCCAGCATAATTTTTATGAAAATTAGTGTAATACATTGTATTTAATAAAATTTAATTTGTAAACGAAAAATGAAACCAGCGACTGGGAGAAGCATTGTTGGAACCAGAGTCGACTTTGTTTTTTGAATGTGGTACAGGCAGGCTAATGTAATGTGCTTAATTTTCGTCGCTCTAGGGCAGTGGTTCCCAAACTTTTTCAGCTTGTTACCCAATTTAACATGCCACATAAAGCATGTTACCCCTTTCACAAAATGTTGTTATTATTGATATATATGGCTAAACGTGAACGTATACAGCCTCGCATACTCTGCTAATCCTAGCAAAACCATTGAAAACGTAAGAACCACACATACATTATATATAAAATTAATAATAGCTACAAATTCACAGTAACAGTGGGTAAATACTAACTATATACTGCACAGGGCAGTACACATACATACCAGCTTATGTCTACCTCGGCTGATGCTCACAGATAAACTGACAGTGTGAAATAGAGGCAGCCTCAGGAAGTGAGTGACGCGTACTGGACAGGTCGATCTGGGCTACTGAGTGACTTTTGTCCTGAAGCATACTTGTCAAAATACTTTTGGGTTTCCACACACTTAGCTATATATTTCTTCTTTTCTAATACTGTATATTAGTTTTTGATGTTTATTGTTATTTGGTTTAACTTTATTACTTACTTATAATAGGTTTACTTTACAACTTCATATACTAAGACAAAGTTAACAATAATCCTCATACCGGGTACCGCATTGTTTTCTTGATTTTCAGAATTCATAACTTTTTTTCTGTCACCCCTCCATTACCCCCCAAAAATGGTTAAATTACCCCCAGGGGGTAATTTACCCCTAGTTTGGGAACCACTGCTCTAGGGGTTATATTGGGCTTAAAACCTCTCAAATAGGAGCCGAAATTGTTGGATGTGCAGTCCTGCATAATTTGAGCATTAAGCAGATGGACAGGACAGCTCCAGGAACCCCAGCTATGTGTCTATGTTTATGTTTAGAAGTTCTGGCCAGAAAATTCTTCATAAATGTAGACAGGGGTGGTTTTTGAGTATGATACACAGTAATCTCCAGACAAGTTGGTGAGTGTTATGATTATAAATTCTCCTTCTGTTATATAAATGTGTATATGTAATCATTTATTAATTTTAATATACAGTCCACAAATTTATATTAAATTTTACCAGAATTTTTGGTGATGTACATTTCATTTGCAATTAATATAGGACTAGAGCAACTTGTGGAGAGATAGATTATGGTAGGTATCGACATTTTTGCAGCCTAGGTGTCCCAAAATTCCTACTTGTCTATGTAACTTTGACAAATAATAATTATCTTTGTTACCATTTACTGGTATGTATCTAATGAGATACATCAAGGTAAATTTAATTTTCCACAACTGTTGTGTTAAATGTATTGTACAATAATTATATACTGTGTACCAGCATATAATTATTATAATATACAGTCCACACTGTTTTATAATTTACCATTATTGGTATTAATGTTTAATATTGTAATCATTAATTTAAAGTCAGGTCAAGCTTTTTTGTGAGAGTGGTGATGGACATCGACGGAGTGACAGTCCTGTGACCTATTGTGACGAAGTCCCACTTACCTTATCCAAATTACTTACATGTAATAATTCAGGTAATTCCCTGTAAACCTCATGTAGGTAATTTCTCAAAGGATTCGCAGGAACAGAATACACTGAACAGATGCAATTTTTTCTAAGGACTGGGAGGTACTTCAGCAAGAAACAACATCCATGCAGCTAAACGTCTGGACACACCTGACTCCTTCCCCTGTAATGATACAAATACCAACCCCAGCCCTGCCTACCCCGCTCCAGCCAGATACTCAACAAACATAAATATTGGATCACGATAACCAAAGCATGGTAGAGGAAAGAAAGGTCAAAATATGGTACACAAATGTGGATGGACTATTAAACAGAAGTGATGAGTTTATAGAATGGATAGCATAGATAATCCCAAACATTATAGCTATCATGGAGACAAAACTACCTGAAATGATAACTGATGCCATATTCCGAGCAGTATGCAAGGTAGCAAGCAAAGATAGAGGGGGATGAATGACTGGTTTTAAAGAACTAGTGGGGTTCTGAAGCAATAATGACAAATAAAAATGAGCCAATTGATTATATACATATATATAGTGGGGTACAGTCAAGGCTGCGAAACCCAGGGTGGTGGTAGCAGTGATTTACAATCCACCATCAAGACAGGAATATAAAGAGAACGACACAACAATGATTGACACCTTAGCAGAAGCAGCAAGAAGACCTTATAGGGCTAAAGTGAACTTATTTATCATGGATGATTTTAACCACAAGAAATTTGATTCAGAGAACTGATAACCACATGGCGGATCTGAAACATGGATAGCTACGATGATGGAGGCAATTAGGGAAAATTTTTACGTCAGACACGACAAGAGAGAGAGAGAGAGAGAGAGAGAAGAGAGAGAGAGAGAGAGGAGAGAGAGAGAGAGAAGAGGAGAGAGAGAGAGAGAGAGAGAAGAGACGACCAGCAAGACTCTGGATCTGACACAAGTAAAATACAATATGAGAGCCCACTGAGTGCGAGTAACAGCTGGCAGAAACTAGTACCAGCTGGCGGCAGCTGGTACTAACTGGTAGCTGCTGGTAACAGCTGGTGACAGCTGATAGCAACTGGCAGCAGCTGGTAGCAACTATACCTCATTTGTTACCTGTACTGCTCTGTATTCATCTTTTGTTTATTCTTTCAATTATTCTCTGTTTTTAATTCCTAGAGACTAGCCCATCACTGGGACTCTCCGCACTGTTGGATAACACCGGGAGCAAACAATAACACGACCAGTCGTCCCCAACACTCCTCATTTGAAGAACATCAAAATGGTATACAATACCGACAGGTTGTTAGGTAAGACACATATGCAACAGTTAGACAACTTTATTCCGTTTCGGAATAAAGTTGTCTAACTGTTGCATATGTGTCTTACCTAACTCCTCATTTCATTTGTTCGCCTCGAAAATCACATAACCTAGCAGTGGTGCTCATATGATAATATACTCCCAAAGAAGTTACGTTAAAGAAACTTCATGCCTCCCAGATATTGAAAATAGGTATCAAATATGAAAAGCATCCTAAAATTAAACAAATAGGTTACCTTGAGAGTGATGCCACTGTTGCTGTTGAACTGCACTCCAGAGTGCGTCACGTTTAAGTGCGTGTGCTATGCGAGCTTATGCAAGTGCAAGTGTATAAGGGCGCTTGCAAGTAAGTGTGTGTGTGATCTTTGAGCGTATGTGAAAGTAAGTGTGAATGTGTTTGAGTGTGTGTACGTGTGGCTAGAGCAGCGCCGGGGAGGAGAGGAAAGCAGGGTGTGTTCAAGTGGATGCTCTTCAAGTATATATATACATGAGTGCAGGTGGCAAGGCTCTGAGGTCGGGGCGGCATCACATTATATAGAGCGCCTCCAGCATCACTTAAGACACCATCACTCATGTACTCAAGCAGCACACACACGATGGCGCAACCCGTCAGTTAGTGAGAAAGACAGTGTTTGCAGTGAAACCTTTATTAAGACGTTTAGTCCAGGACTGGACTCAAAGACACACATACACTGCCATGTAAAGAATCGAGCAGCCTGAGGTGTCTGGGGCGAGGTCACATGCTAGGTACTAAATGTGATAGTGGGGAAAGAAACAAGTCACATAATATGCACATTTAGGCTTTGCAAGGAGGAAAGGACAGGGTCAGATGCAGTGGAAATATTTTTATTATAAAAACCGAGTAGAATATGAGAAATGGCACTTGCCAGTGTGAACGTTCTCTTGTTTTGTTTGTTAATGTCAGTTCAATGATTATTGGCTGCTTCTAGAATCCCACATCTTGTATTGTCCACCTGACACAGCTGGAGTGCTATTTGAGTGATATTTGAGTGCAGATTTCTCATAGTGTCTATCAGAGTGCCGTAAACCCTCTCGGCCGAGGTACTCTTGACTCTGTCAAGTACTGTGATCTTTCCTGTTGTTAGTTACCACAGCAATGTCGACGAATAAGACCTTTTTTATTTACATGAGTGGATGATGTTTAGAGAGAACATAAAGCTGTGAAGGCATCTTTATGTAAGTTTGTTCCGCCTCAAAAAATTCTTCCTTACAAACTCTAAAGGAGGAAAGGGGAGGGGAAAACTGTGATGACTCAGCGTTTAATCTTGAAGTAGCGGTGGGAAAAATTTATTATGTCATCTTTATTGATGGACTCTTGATGAAGTCTGTGTTTGAAAGCTTTGTCTTCCTTGAAGAAGATCAATAAATGGTAATGAGTCATTCTCTTCTTCCTCCTGAGTAAACTTTCTGGTAGTTTCTGCGTCATCTGGATATCTGAAGAGTGGCGAGGATACCTACAGGAGCGAGTGGAGGCTAGCTAGAGGAGGGCGAGTGGTGCTCCCGCCCCGGGCGGCACAAAAAGTGGGAGAATTAAAAAAAAAAATTATCTTTAAATTAGATAAGTTTAGATTTAGAAAGGACATAGGAAAGTATTGGTTTGGAAATAGGGTAGTTGATGAGTGGAACAGTCTACCTAGTTGGGTTATTGAGGCTAGGACTTTGGGTAGTTTCAAATTTAGGTTGGATAAGTACATGAGTGGGAGTGGTTGGATTTGAGTGGAACTTGCACATCAGAGCTTATTTCTTGGGTAGCATTGAAAATTGGGTTGGTCAAATGTTTGTTAGTGGGATGAATTGTAAAGGACCTGCCTAGTATGGGCCAACAGGCCTGCTGCAGTGTTCCTCCTTTCTTATGTTCTTATGTAAAGTGTTGAATTATGTGAAAAACTGCCACACGTCTCACACCATTGCAAGCGCGCAAGTGAGGCCAAATTTTCCTCAACAAAAATTGCAATGTGTTGTTAGGTAAGACACATATGCAACAGTTAGACAACTTTATTCCGAAACGTTTCGCCTACACAGTAGGCTTCTTCAGTCGAATACAGAAAGTAGGCAGGAACAGTAGAGATGTGAAGACGATGTAATCAGTCCATCACCCTTGAAGTCGTAGAATTTGAGGTTGTCAGTCCCTCAGCCTGGAGAAGTTCAGTTCCATAGTCAGGAACTATCTGAAGATCAAGCGACAGTGCAGAGACTTAAATACTGTCGGAAGGAGAGGTGCAGTGGCCCCTTTATTATGTACATTTGTGCAACAGCTTGTTTATGTAAATATCTAATCAGCCAATCATGTGGCAGCACTTTAGTGCTTAAAAGCATGCAGGCTTGGACAAGAGGTTCACTTGTTCAGGCTGAACATCAGAATGGGGAAGAAATGCGCTGTGACCATTAATGAGAGTCCCTGTCTTGTTTAGATATTTTTAGCACATTATTTATAATCCCTTTATTTATTCCCGTTTTCCATTTATACACCTCAATCATATCCTCTCTAATTCTACGCCTTACTGTAGAGTGCAGATTCAGAGTCCTCAGTCTATTCTCGTATGAAATGTTTCTGATACATGGGATTATATTTGTCATCCTCTTTTGTACGTTTTCAAGCGCATTTATATCCGTTCTGTAATACGGCGACTAGAACTGTGCAGCATAATCTAAATGAGGCCTAATCAACGATATATAGAGTTGAAGAATAATGTGCGGACTCCAGTTAATAATACTTCTTCATATGAAACCAAGAATTCTATTCGATTTATTTCGAATACTTACACACTGATGTCTCTAAAATTCTTTTCGCAGTCAGAGATATTAGGATCTACATTATTTAGTTTATAAGTATCATGGTTATTTACCTTTTCAACGCTTAAACCTATGTTAAACTGCATCTGCAGCTTCAACGACCACTGCACCAGTCTATACAGATTTTCCTGAAGCGCTCTAGCGTCCTCGTCAGAATGAATTCTACGGCCTATTTTGGTAGTAGGTTGGTAGACAGCAACCACCCAGGGAGGTACTACCGTCCTACCACATGATCTTGAAACACAGGCCTGTGATGGTAGGACTGCTGGTGTCTTTTTCTGTCTTATAAACATGCAAGGTTGCAGGTATGTTTTGCTACTTCTGTTTATACTTAGGTCACACTACACATGCATGTACAAGCATATATATACTAACCCCTCTGGGTTTTCTTCTGTTTTCTAGTTCTTGTTTATTTCTGCTTATCTCCATGGGGAAGCGGAACAGAATTTTTCCTCCGTTAGCCATGCGTGTCGTATGAGGCGACTAAATACCGGGCGCAATGGGCTAGTAACCCCTTCTGTATAAACCAATAAAAAGAAGGAAAAGAAAAAAAATATATAAAATTGGGTTGTTTGAATGTGCGTGGATGTAGTGCAGCTGATGAGAAAGAAGTGATTGCTAATGTTATGAATGAAAAGAAGTTATATGTCCTAACCCTAAGTGATACAAAGCTGAAAGGGGTAGGAGAGTTTCAGTGGGGAGAAATAAATGTGATTAAATCAGGAGTATCTGAGAGAGTTAGAGCTAAGGAAGGGGTAGCAATAATATAGGAGGATCAGTTATGGAGAGAGAAGATGGATTATAAATATATAAATTCAAGGATTATGTGGATTAAAATAAGGGTCGGATGTGAAAAGTGGGTCATAATAAGTGTGTATGCACTTGGAGAAGAGAGGAGTGTATAGAAGAGAGAGAGAGAGAGTTGGGAAGATGTTAGGCGAGTGTGTAGGAACTTTTGAACCAAGTGAGAGAGTAATTGTGGTAATGAACCTATATGCTATAGTAGGAGAATAATTTAGAGAGGGTATGGTAGGTAAGTTAGGGATGCCAGGTGTAAATGATAATGGGGAGCAACTCATTGAACTTTGTATAGAAAGGGGTTTGGTAACACATATTTTAAGAAAAAGGGGATAAATAAGTATACAATATATGATGTAGGGCGTAATAAGAGTAGTTTGTTGGACTATGTATTTGTAGATAAAAGACTGTTGAGTAGACTTCAGGATGTACATGTTTATAGAGGAGCCACAGATATATCAGATCATTTTCTAGCTGTAGCTCCACTGAGAGTAAAAGGTAGATGGGATACAAGGAAAATGGAAGCAGCAAGTAAGAATGAGGTTAAGGTTTATAAACTAAAAGGAGACAGTTAGGGTAAGATATATATAACTGTTGGAGGACAGTTGGGCTAGTGTGAGTATAGGCAATGGGGTAGAAGATGTATGAGGTAGGTTTAAGAATGTAGTGTTAGTGTTCAGCAGAAGTTTGTGGGAGGGAAGAAGAGCGATTGGTGGAATGATGATGTAAAGAGCGTAGTAAGGGAGAAAAAGTTAGCATATGAGGTTTCTACAAAGTAGAAGTGATGTAAGGAGGGAGGAGTATATGGAGAGAAAAATAGAGGTTAAGTGAGTGGTGAAGCAATGTAAAAAGAGAGTAAATGAGAGAGTGAGATGTTATCAACAAATTTTGTTGAAAATAAGAAAAGGTTTTGGAGTGAGATTAATAAGTTGAGAAAGCCTAGGGAACGAATGGATCTGATAGTTAAAAATAAGAGAGGAGAGTTATTAAATGGAGAGTTAGAGGTATCGGGAAGATGGAGGGAATATTTTGAGGAATTGTTAAATGTTGATGAAGATAGGGAAACTGTGATTTCGTGTATAGGGCAAGGAGGAATTACATCTTGTTGGAGTGAGGAAGAGCCAGTTGTGAGTGTGGGGGAAGTTCGTGAGGCAGTAGGTAGAATGAAGGGGGTAAGGCAGCCAGGATTGATGGGATCAAGATAGATATGTTAAAAATAGGTGGGGATGTAGTTTTGGAATGGTTAGTGTTTTTATTTAATAAAAGTATGGAAGAGGGTAAGGTACCTTGGGATTGGCAGAGAGCATGCATAGTTCCTTTGTATAAAGGAAAAGGGGCAAGAAAAAAAAGAATGTAGAAATTATAGGGTAATAAGTCCGTTGAGTATACCTGGTAAAGTGTATGGTAGAGTTATTATTGAAAGAATTAAGACTAAGACGGAGAGCATGATATCAATTGAATAAGGAGGATTTAGGAAGTGTAGGGGGTGTGAAGACCTAGCATTTACAGTGAAACATAGGTGAACAGTATTTAAATAAGGGTCAAGGTTTATGTGACATTTATGGATTTGGAAAATGCGTATGACAGGGTGGATAGGGGGACTATGTGGCAGATGTTACAAATGTATGGAATAGGAGGTAGGTTATTGAAAGCAGTGAAAAGTCTGCACGAGGATAGTGAGGCTCAGGGATGTGTGATGTCACCATTCTTGTTCAATATATTTATAGATAGGATCGTAAGAGAAATAAATGCTCGGATTTGGCAAGAGGTGTGGGGTTAAAAGGTAAAGAATCTAACACAAAGAGGGAGTTGTCACAGTTGCTCTTTGCTGATGACACTGTGCTTTTGGGAGATTCTGAAGAGAAGTTGCAGAGGTTGGTTGATGAGTTTGGTAGGGTATGTAAAAGAAGAAAATTAAAAGTGAATATAGGAAACAGTAAGGTGATGAGGATAACTAAAAATTAGGTAATGGAAAATTGGATGTCAGATTGGAGGGAGAGAGTATGGAGGAGGTGAATGTATTCAGATATTTGGGAGTGGACGTATCAACAGACGGGTCTATGAAGAATGAGGTGAATCATAGAACTGATCAGGAAAAAAGGTGAGTGGTGCACTGAGGAGTCTGTGGAGACAAAGAACTTTATCCATGAAAGCAAAGAGGGGAAAGTCTGAGAGTACAGTTATACCAACTCTCTTGTATGGGTGTGAAGCATGGGTGGTGAATGTTGCAACAAGGAGAAGGCTGGATGCAGTGGATACGTCATGTCTGAGGGCAATATGTGGTGTGAATATAATGCAGAGAATCTGTAGTTTAGAGATTAGGAGGAGGTACGGGATTACCAAAACTATTATCCAGAGGGCTGATAAGGGGTTATTGAGAGGATTTGGACATGTAGAGAGGATGGCACACAATAGAATGACTTTGAGTGTGTATAAATCTGTAGTGTAGAGAAAGCGGAGGTAGGGGTCAGCCTAGAAAAGGGTGGAGGGAGAGGGTAAAGGAGGTTTTGTGTACGAGTAGCTTGGACTTCCAACAGGCGTGCGTGAGCATGTTAAATAGGAGACAAATGGTTTTAAGGACTTGACCTGCTGTTGGAGTGTAAGCAAGGTAACATTTATGAAGGGATTCGGGGAAACCGGCAGAATAAGGGAAATTGAAATTGGAAACAGACAATTTCCAGAATGGACCACATCCTGGAAGGACACCTTCAGCTTGGATAAAGTCCTGGGAAAGCAAATTATTAACCAGAACAGTGAAATGTGTCTCAGGTAAGTTTTTAAGGAAAAATGGCAGATTGCCTCGGAGGCCTAAGAAGAAGGCCAAGATATATCTATCTCCAAGTAGTGTTATATGCCTTTTAAAGATTAAAAAAAAAACCTACAACAGCAAAGGCATTACGAACATACTTATCTATGAAGAGTAAGGGGGTCAGTAATATAGCGGCTCTTACAAAAGCCATATTGGCGATGGGAGAGACTATTGTTTCTAAATACCACATAAGAACATAAGAAAGAAAAGACACTGCAGCAGGCCTACTAGCCCATGCGAGGGCAGGTCCATTTCCCCAACCAGCTTAATCCAATGTTTTAACCTAGTCAGGTCAGTCACATTCACTTAAGGGAGGAGCACGGCACCTGACCTAGTAGCACAAGCTAGTCAGGTCCAACTCTCACCCACCCACACCCACTCATGTATTTATCTAACCTATTTTTAAAACTACACAGTGTCTTAGCTTCTATGACGGTACTCTGGAGTTTGTTTCACTCATCCACAACTCTGTTACCAAACCAGTGCTTTCCTATATCCTTCCTGAATCAGAATTTTTCCAACTTAAAACCTTTGCTGCGAGTCCTGTCTAGGCTAAATAATTTTACATCCCCTTTATTAATTCCTGTTTTCCATTTATACACCTCAGTCATTTTTTAACACACTGGTCGATTCCCACCAAGGCAGGGTGGCCCGAAAAAGAAAAACTTTCACCATCATTCACTCCATCACTGTCTTGCCAGAAGGGTGCTTTACACTACAGTTTTTAAACTGCAACATTAATACCCCTCCTTCAGAGTGCAGGCACTGTACTTCCCATCTCCAGGACTCAAGTCCGGCCTGCCGGTTTCCCTGAATCCCTTCATAAATGTTAGTTTGCTCACTCTCCAACAGCACGTCAAGTATTAAAACCCATTTGTCTCCATTCACTCCTATCAAACACGCTCACGCATGCCTGCTGGAAGTCCAAGCCCCTCGCACACAAAACCTCCTTTACCCCCTCCCTCCAACCTTTTCTAGGCCGACCCCTACCCCGCCTTCCTTCCACTACAGACTGATACACTCTTGAAGTCATTCTGTTTCGCTCCATTCTCTCTACATGTCCGAACCACCTCAACAACCCTTCCTCAGCCCTCTGGACAACAGTTTTGGTAATCCCGCACCTCCTCCTAACTTCCAAACTACGAATTTCTCTGCATTAATTCACACCACACATTGCCCTCAGACATGACATCTCCACTGCCTCCAGCCTTCTCCTCGCTGCAACATTCATCACCCATGCTTCACACCCATGCAAGAGCGTTGGTAACACTATACTCTCATACATTCCCCTCTTTGCCTCCAAGGACAAAGTTCTTTTCCCCAACACCAATGCACCACCACCCTTTTCCCCTCATCAATTTATGTTTCACCTCCTTTTCATAACCCATCAGCTGAACACGTCCACTCCCAAATATCTGAATACATTAACTCCTCCATACTCTCTCCTCCAATCTTTTACCCAAATTTTTTCATCACCTAATTTTTTTGTTATCCTAAAAACCTTACTCTTTCACTTTTAAATTTTCTTCTTTTGCTTCCTCCCAAATTCACCCACCAACCCTGCAACTTCTCTTAATTCCCCCAAGGCACGTGTCATCAGCAAAGAGCAACGTGAAAAACCCCTTTTTATTGTGATTTTTTATCTTTTAACTGACGCCTCTTGCCAAAACCTCGCATTTACTTCTCAAAACCCCCATTATAAATATATTAAAAAACCACGGTGACATCACACCCCTTTGTCAAAGGGCCTACTTTTAGGGGGAAAAACTCCCCTTTCCTATATACCAATTGAGCCCACTGTCCTCGAAAAACTTTTCACTGTTTTTCATTTAACCACCTCACACCATACACTTGCAAAATCTGCCACATTCCCCCCTACCATCCTGTCAACACCTTTTTTCCCAAAACCAAAAAAGCCACAAAAACCTCTTTGCCATCAAATATGTTCACTTATTGTTTCACTGAAACCCGGCCACACCCCCCCCCCACCTTTCCTAAAGCCTCCTGTTCATCTACTATCCTATTCTCCGTCTTTTTCTTAATTCTTTCAATAATAATCTACCATACACTTTTCCAGGAATATCAAGAAATTACCCCCCATAAATTTTTTCATCCTTTTATCCCCTTTTTCCTTTTTTACAAAAGGAACTATGCATCTCTCTGCCATCCCTAGGACCTTACCCCTTTCATACTTTTTTTAAATAATTTCACCAACTACTCCCAAAAATAATCCCCACCTGCTTTTAAAATTTCTGTCTTATCCCATCAATCTCGGCTGCCTTTCCCCCTTTCATTTTACCACTCCCTCACAAATTTCCCCCACACTCACAACGGGCTCATCCTCACTCCTACAAGATCTTTTTCCCTTGCCCTAACACGAAACACATTCCCTATTTTCATCAACATTTAAAAATTTCCTAAAAATAATTCCTCCATTTTCCCCAATCCTCTAACTCCCATTTAAAAACCCTCCTCTCCTATTTTAATACAAATCCATTTGTTCCTAGGCTTCCCTTAACTTGTTAATCTAAACTCCAAAACTTTTTTTATTTTAAACAAAATTTTTTGAAACATCTCACCCACTCCTCATTTGCTCTCTTTTTACTTGTTTCAACTCTTTCCCCTTTCTCTTTTTCCCCATATACCTTTTCCCCTCCTTGCAACCTGGAGTTTACCGGAAGAGTTTCGGGGGTCAACGCCCCCGGGGCCCCGGTCGTGACCAGGCCCCTCCGGTGGATAGCGCCTGATCAACCGGCGTGCTGCTGGTGCACGAAAACCAACGTACGAGCCACCCCCGGGCTGATGGGGAACGATTTAGGTGCTTGTCCGTGCCAGCTTAAGACTGCCAGGGGTCGTTGGTAACCCCCTTTATTGTGCTGGAGGCAGTTGAACAGTTCGGGCCCCGACACTATTGTATGGCTCTTAACGGTAGTGACACCCCTGCTTTTCATTGCGGGATGGTGATCGTCGCCAATCTTTTCTTTCTGTGATGATTTTCGTGTGCAATTCGGGACATCCCTCTGGATTTTTCCGGGTATATAATCTGTATCTTCCCCCTGCTTCCAGGGAAAACAGGTTTAAAAACCCCAAGCGCTCCCCTAAAATTTAGGTGTTTATCTCCGTTATGCGCGCCGTGAAAGTTCTCTGTACATTTTCTAGGGCGGCAATTTCACCTGCCTTGAAAGGTGCTGTTAGAGTGCAGCAATATTCCAGCCTAGATAGAACAAGTGACCTGAAGAGTGTCATCATGGGCTTGGCCTCCCTAGTTTTGAAGGTTCTCATTATCCATCCTGTCATTTTTCTAGCAGATGCGATTGATACAATGTTATGGTCCTTGAAGGTGAGATCCTCCGACATAATCACTCCCAGGTCTTTGACGTTGGTGTTTCGCTCTATTTTGTGGCCAGAATTTGTTTTGTACTCTGATGAAGATTTAATTTCCTCATGTTTACCATATCTGAGTAATTGAAATTTCTCATCGTTGAACTTCATATTGTTTTCTGCAGCCCACTGAAAGATTTGGTTGATGTCCGCCTGGAGCCTTGCAGTGTCTGCAATGGAAGACACTGTCATGCAGATTCGGGTGTCATCTGCAAAGGAAGACACGGTGCTGTGGCTGACATCCTTGTCTATGTCGGATATGAGGATGAGGAACAAGATGGGAGCTAGTACTGTGCCTTGTGGAACAGAGCTTTTCACCGTAGCTGCCTCGGACTTTACTCTGTTGACGACTACTCTCTGTGTTCTGTTAGTGAGGAAATTATAGATCCATCGACCGACTTTTCCTGTTATTCCTTTAGCACGCATTTTGTGCGCTATTACGCCATGGTCACACTTGTCGAAGGCTTTTGCAAAGTCTGTATATATTACATCTGCATTCTTTTTGTCTTCTAGTGCATTTAGGACCTTGTCGTAGTGATCCAGTAGTTGAGACACACAGGAGCGACCTGTTCTAAACCCATGTTGCCCTGGGTTGTGTAACTGATGGGTTTCTAGATGGGTGGTGATCTTGCTTCTTAGGACCCTTTCAAAGATTTTTATGATATGGGATGTTAGTGCTATTGGTCTGTAGTTCTTTGCTGTTGCTTTACTGCCCCCTTTGTGGAGTGGGGCTATGTCTGTTGTTTTTAGTAACTGAGGGACGACCCCCGTGTCCATGCTCCCTCTCCATAGGATGGAAAAGGCTCGTGATAGGGGCTTCTTGCAGTTCTTGATGAACACAGAGTTCCATGAGTCTGGCCCTGGGGCAAAGTGCATGGGCATGTCATTTATCGCCTGTTCGAAGTCATTTGGCGTCAGGATAACATCGGATAGGCTTGTGTTAATCAAATTTTGTGGCTCTCTCATAAAAAAATCATTTTGATCTTCGACTCTCAGTCTGGTTAGCGGCTTGCTAAAAACTGAGTCATATTGGGACTTGAGTAGCTCACTCATTTCCTTGCTGTCATCTGTGTAGGACCCATCTTGTTTAAGTAGGGGCCCAATACTGGACGTTGTTCTCGATTTTGATTTGGCATAGGAGAAGAAATACTTTGGGTTTCTTTCGATTTCATTTATGGCTTTTAGTTCTTCCCGCGATTCCTGACTCCTAAAGGATTCTTTTAGCTTAAGTTCGATGCTTGCTATTTCTCTGACCAGTGTCTCCCTGCGCATTTCAGATATATTGACCTCTTTTAGCCGCTCTGTTATTCTTTTCCGTCGCCTGTAAAGGGAGCGCCTGTCTCTTTCTATTTTACATCTACTCCTCCTTTTTCTTAGAGGAATAAGCCTTGTGCATACATCGAGTGCCACCGAGTTAATCTGTTCTAGGCATAAGTTTGGGTCTGTGTTGCTTAGTATATCTTCCAGCTTATATCGGTTAGGACTTGGTTACTTGGTCCCACTTTATGTTTTTGTTATTGAAGTTGAATTTGGTGAATGCTCCCTCGTGACTAGTCTCATTTTGTCGGTCTGGGGCTCCACGCATACATGTCTGAACCTCAATTATGTTGTGATCTGAGTATATTGTTTATGATATGGTGACATTTCTTATCAGATCATCATTGTTAGTGAAGATGAGGTCTAGTGTATTCTCCAGTCTCTTAGGCTCTATTATTTGCTGGTTTAAATTGAATTTTGTGCAGAGATTTAAAAGCTCGTGTGAGTGTGAGTTTTCATCAGAGCTGCCTCCTGGTGTTATTACTGCAACAATATTATTTGCTATATTCCTCCATTTTAGGTGCCTTAAGTTGAAGTCCCCCAGGAGCAAGATGTTGGGTGCAGGAGCTGGAAGATTTTCCAGACAGTGGTCAATTTTTAACAGCTGTTCCTGGAATTGCTGGGATGTTGCATCCGGAGGCTTGTAGACTACCACAATGACTAGGTTTTGGTTCTCGACCTTTACTGCTAAAACTTCCACTACATCATTTGAGGCATTAAGCAGTTCTGTGCAAACAAGTGACTCTGCAATGTACAGGCCAACCCCCCCCTTTTGCCTGTTCACTCTGTCACATCTGTATAGGTTGTAACCTGGGATCCATATTTCGCTGTCCAAGTGATCCTTTATGTGGGTCTCAGTGAAAGCCGCGAACATTGCCTTTGCCTCTGCAAGCAGTCCACGGATGAAAGGTATTTTGTTGTTTGTTGCTGGCTTTAGACCCTGTATATTTGCAAAGAAGAATGTTATCGGACTGGTGGTATTGTTGGTACTGGGGGGGGGGGATTTTTTTTCCGGCATTAGTATCTGTATCTGTTGGTTTGGAGTGGAGGCCATCGACTGTGGTTCCACTCCAGGAATGACTGGATTTGGTGTACGATTTCTGCCATTTCCTGCCAGTTTTTTTTCCTTCCTGGCACTAAAAAACCTCTCCCTCTTGAGTGGCTGTGGCTACCCAGGTTTTCCCATGGCCTGGATGTTTTGTATCTTTTTGTCCCCTTTAGATGGTATGCCTGGCAATTAAGTTATAGCACAGTCTTTCCTGTACTGAAGAGGTACACATTTCAGGGTGAAAAAGCTTACAGGAAGGGAGTTTGCATTTTCCTGTTGTCATATGGGCATGGCATTTTCTAGGGTGGTCATAGTTGCATGTCCCATCTGTTTTTCCAGATTTCCCATGCCAGCAGATACCAAGTGCATAGTATGTGCACAGGCTTGGTTTCCGCTTGCCTTGGGTTTCTGTGACTGTATTCCCTGTTGGTGCATGTTTCCCTGTCTTACTTCTATCCTCCCTAGCACCAACAATGGAGCTCCCACCAGTTGTTTTTGGTAATTTATCCTCACTTTTGCTATTGGAGTCCTCTTGTTTGCTATTTCCTGCGGTAATTCTAGTTTGCAATATTGGTTTTATCTTATCTTTGACTACACTTGTTTCCCTACTATGGCTCCTGTCCCCTATGAGGTCATTTATATGTATTCCTTCCTGCGTATAATTCCCGACTACCTGGACAAAATCTCCAGCTTCACCATTACTGTCTCCCAGGACAGTATCTCCAGCTTCACCATTTCTGTCTCCCAGGACAGCACCTCCAGCTTCACCATTTCTGTCTCCCAGGACAGCACCTCCAGCTTCACCATTACTGTCTCCCAGGACAGCACTATCAGCCCCACATTTACTGACTACCAGGACATCACCTCCAGCCTTACAGTTTGTGACTACATGGCCAGTATCAAGGGCAGTACCATTCAGCCCAGACTTTTTATGTTCCCATCTGTTGTAGAAAGCTTCCAGGTTTTCTATGAAAGCAGCTTTGATGTTGTCCTCTTTTAATACCCTTGTGATTTTAGTCCACAGATTTTCCTCATATGTGACTTGGTTATTTTCCTGTCCAACATTTAGAACTTTGCATTTGTCTATATTAAACTGTATCTGCCATTTCTTTGACCACTGCATCAGTCTATTCAAATCATCCTGGAGTGCTCTAATGTCCTCATTAGAATGAACTGGACGGCCTATTTTTGTGTCATCAGCAAATTTGCTTATGTCGCTATTTTTTCCCTCATCTATGTCGTTTATGTAAATTGTGAACAACAAGGGCTCAACACTGATCCCTGTTGAACACCGCTTTTGACGTGCCCCCATTCTGATTTCTTCCCATTTATGCAAAAACTCTGCTGCTTATTTGTCAACCATGCCTCTACCCAGGAAAAAAATTCTCCTCCTATTCAGTGTGCCTTAAGTTTCCTCAACAATCTCTGATGTGGAACTCTATTGAAAGCCTTAAGTCCATATACACAATGTCATATTCATTACCATGATCTACCTCCTCAAACACCTTGGTGAAGAAAGGTAGTAAATTCGTAAGACAGGAACGCCCCTTAGTAAAACCGGGTTGAGATTCATTAATCAATTCATGCTTTTCAAGATGGATACGAACTGCTTCGGCAATTATTGATTCCATAAAATTTCCAACTATGGAGGTAAGGCTTATTGGTCTCTAGTTCGAAGCTAAGGACCTGTCACCTGCCTTGTAAATAGGTATTACAATTGCTATTTTCCACTTGTCTGGCACTATGCCATTTTGTAGTAATATACTGAAATGCTTAGCCAAAGGGTTGCTAAGTTCCTCTTTACATTCCTTTAGTACCCTTGCAAACAGTTCATCAGGGCCTGGGGATTTGTTAGGTTTTAATTTCTTTATTTGTCTGAGGACCATGTCACTAGTTACCTCAATAGTGCATAGTTTATCATCTTCCTGCTCTACATAATTTATTATTTCAGGAATTTCGCTAGTATCTTCCTGAGTAAAAACATAAGAAGTAGGTATTGAAAAGTTCATACATTTCCTTATCGTTGTCAGTGAGCTGACCTGAATTACTCATAAGTGAGCCTATCTTTTCCCTAATCTTACTTATGTATACCTGAAAGGACCCTTTTGAATTAGTCTTCGAATCCCTTGCGACTTTAGCCTCATAATCCCGTTTTGCTTTTCTTATTCCTTGTTTTATATCTCTAATTGAATATACTGATGTCTTAACTGTCCATCCCCTCTTTTGACCAATGAGATGTTTTAATCTATTGTTTATCCATCTGTGATCATTTTTGTTAGATCTAATTTCCCTACTCGGAACAAAAGTTGTCTGGGGAGCTTGCACTATGCTCTGAAATACGTCATATTGGCAACCAACACCAGCAACCTGACCCATAGTCGGGTCATCCCAATTTAGCCCACCTAGATAATT
The DNA here is from genome assembly GCF_026875155.1 of Cherax quadricarinatus. Taxonomy (NCBI): domain Eukaryota; kingdom Metazoa; phylum Arthropoda; class Malacostraca; order Decapoda; family Parastacidae; genus Cherax; species Cherax quadricarinatus. The sequence continues at coordinate 50,321,138 of NC_069404.1, forward strand.
TCTCAGTCCCATGAAGTTAGCCAAAGGGAAATCTGGGACAGAGACGATTGTAATTATCTGGATAATTCTGTGATATACTGAAAAATAACTAAACACAATATAACGCTTCCATTCCGTATACACCTGTGCACGACTACCAATGAATTGGCATGATCGTGTGTAACCCATACAGTGCACACTTCATTGTTCCTCCCCCAATTATTTACCGCGCCAACACGGCGGCATGTAACCTAACTTAACCTTAAATGACTAAGCCAAAATAGACATTACAAACATATGGGTGAAACAATCTCACCAAGACACATTACATTAATTAACAAATATGGCCATAAGGTAAACTTGACCTAGTAATACACATTATCTCCTCAGCCAGGTGGATATACAATCACTGGATTAATGTTTCCTTGAACTTCTCGGCTTGAAGTTTCACTAATCCCGAAAATAACTTTCGTACATAATGGATTACCTTTGAACTCTATCTTAACAACATGATAATAAATCTAATTTGAATAAGTCATCACAGCCGACAGAATCTGCCTTAACGTAATCAGACGTAAGAGAGTACTTCTCGTTATAACAGTTCCGTGTCCCACTTGTATGCGGTCTTATCTTTCTACCTACAATATGCTTCTTATCTTCACGTGTGAGACAGTACAACCACACTGGACAATCAACTGTCCATAGCTTCCATCACAATATACTGCACCTACGTCTCACTCTGCACAGTGGTAGAGGCAACCCCCCTCCCCCCCACTTATACCTTATCCATCATTTACTCCTACCTTGAGGGTACATGAGGACTGTATGAATGGTGTACAGTCCGGGACACATAAGAAACTGGAGATCTCCATAGGTGCATGCACCTACGTTCCATACATTATTCCACTTATGCATCACGCATGCAACACAGGCGCAAACTTTGCTTTCATCCAAAATCCCACGGAGGCGACTCTGTTTCCACCCCTGACTTCCCTACCCACAGTATCACTTTCCATTCATACCCTCCTCCCTTGTACATTACAAGTCTAATGAAACCCCTAACGTAAGTTCCCTGTATCCCTCTGAAAAATCCCTCTCCCACCTCCTCTCATAGATTTCCCTATTTCTACATACTGTTTTATAGAACGTTACCGCTAACACCCTCCTCTTCACCTCACTAACCTGTTTCCCCCACAATCCCCACGATATATATATATATATATATATATATATATATATATATATATATATATATATATATATATATATATATATATATATACATACATACATATATAATATTATATATATATATATATATATATATATATATATATATATATATATATATATATATATATATATATAATATATATATATATATATATATATATATATATATATATATATAATATATATATATATATATATATAATATAATTATATATATATATATATATATATATATATATATATATATATATATATATATATATATATAATCTACTATAATGTACCTGACAGCCCTGATGACACTCTCATCACAGCCCCCCACATCCAGACTTAATGTTCTCAGTGCAGAAATTCCTTTACCCGGATCCTATGCATCACCCTACTTAAGTCGTACATCTCCCTCGGCCGGCGCATATACACCTACAAAACTTATGTGTACTCTACCCCATAAACCATCCACCCTAATCACTCTCCCCTCCCCCCTTTCACTATGCCGTACTACAAACCGGCTATTTTCCTTTACCAGAATGGCGACACCCCCTTTTAACCTCATCGCATATTCCATATACACATCGTAACCATCCAGTTCTAACTCATATCCAATTCTGTAATTGTGTTCTTGGAGAATTACCACATCCACATCTAGACATACAAAAAATTCATTAAACCACTTTCGCTTCTGCTCAGATCTCAAACCGTTAATATTTATGTCAAAACCTTAAAGTCAATTAATGGGATTTTCCTTTCGTTCTAGGTATAGACTTTTCACTTACACATTTTACAAAACCTCTATCCCTCCCCCCTTTTTTGGGAACCACCTTGATAAACTCTTGTTTCGTGGATTCACTGTTCCCTTTCCTCTGTACCTCCGCCCAAGACTTTTTCCCTGGCCTTTGGGCAGGAGTAAGCACGTCGTCTGAGTCCGATGGGGTCGCAGTTCGCTTTTGCGTCCTACCCTCCACCTGCATTGGGATTTCTTTAGTACTATCGTGATGCACCTCCACTTCTGCTACATTCACCGACGTACCACGCGACACACTAGACTCAATGCTTCCATCCGTCGCCTCACCATGATGTTCAACCGATCCCAAAATTGCACCTGGATCCTCCACACGGTTGACGATCGACTCGTCTAACAAAACATCCAGTGCCTTCACTAAAGACGCCGCTACATCCTCTTCCCCCATAGTGGGCAGAGTCTATTCAAATGCTTTATTTATGTCCAGTGACGGTGATTCTCCTCGCTGTATTGCATCCTCCAAAGCATTCTCCTGTGCTGTTTCTACCTCATCACTCCAAGATGACCGTTGTCGAGACGGGTTAGCATAAGACAGTTCTCGTCCCTCACCTTCCTCGACCTCTTCCGATTGTTGGAGATTCCCACGACGCTTACAACACTGCGCCGCTATGTGGTCATACGACCCACACAGCCGACACGTACGACGTTGCCCTGCATATGTTACATATACTTGAGTTCGAAATGCTTGCAACATAACATAGGATGGTATGGGATGGCGTAAGGTCATTTTGACTGAATATGTTCCCTCCAACGCTCCAGCATAAGGCCCAGCGGCCCACCGACCTGCAGAGGCCATATGAACCATACCATAATTACGTAGTTCATCTTTTATAACAAAATCAGTCGCCTCTAAAGGCACATTCCTGATTTTTACCCATGTGTAATGTCGAGATACATCATGAAGACATACTGATACAGCTGAATTGACGGCTATAATGGTCTCTTGATACTTATCAACCACCGCTTCGTAGACATTTGCTGACATCAATTTAACGAAGATCCGTGTATTCCCATTAAGTGCTACACCACATATCTCTTCATTTGCGATACCGTAGATATCACGGATAATCGCCGGTAGTAACAAATTCATCGTGGGCTCCCGTGACAGCCCCACGGTCAACTCAACGCAGACAGTGTTGATGCGCCTGCCGCTATGCAGTGCCATGTTGGAAAATAAAGTTTTCACCAGCTAATGCCAGGGTAGCAGCTCAAACAGGTAAACTGCGCACAAGCCAACTCAATCAGGAGCATCTGCGCAGCCTGTCCGCACGGCCCAATAGCGATGCGAACAGTGATTTTTTTTTTTTTTTTATTTTATTTATAACATACAATACATTAACAAAAGCATACAGTATGAGAGCATCGACAGACAATATAAATTCATCAATTTCTATACACTGCAATATGCAGTAATATGTCAAATATATACACTTCATGCAGCTGATAGGTGAATACTGCCATATACATAATTCATTACTACAAAATATAACTATTCAAGTAATACAAAATAAAGAATCCTCTTACTCCTTCCTGACTGCTAATTTCAATATACGCACACAATAATTACATGCCGCAAAAAATGCAAGTAGTATAACCCCCCTATTTACCCCAGCTCACAAAAATGTACAGCATTTCACCGTTGTTTATTTAACTTATAAACTAACCATACTAAATTAAACTTAAGAACATATTATATTGAAAACAATAACAACTCTACAGTAGTGAAAACGCCAGCTGCTGTCCTAATATTATTTATATATACATATGTACATATATACATTAGAAACTGAATTAGTTTACAATGGGAGTCAAATCCTATCTTTATTGCTGTCCGATCGCCACCATGCCTAACCCTTCTAGGGTAGGGTAGGTGCCTGAGCCCGAGCCTTTAGCTCATAAGACTGTCATTCCCATTTGCCCCCTTGGGGCGGGGATGGCATACCAGAGAGGCCTAGCTTGTGGCTAGGCCTGGGGACAGTTGGTCCCAAAGATGAGGAGGTACTTGTGCCTCCTCCCATGGGAGACTTAGGTCTCAGACACTCCCTAAAGAGGGAGCCAAGGCCGGGCCACCACTTGGAAAAGGCCCGGGCCGGGAGAATACCGGCGAATATTTAATAATAATAAAATTATTGCTGTCCCATGCAGCATTCTCAGACTTCTACTATTATACGCTACTACGATAGCCTTCAGCAGAAGGCATTAATTAACAATATTAAATAACACTAAGAACGCATGAACTCGGCACTCCCATGCACATCCCAATTACACACAATCGTTCTCTCTTGCACTTATCACTCACCCACGCACATGCACACCAAACCAACATCTATTGTTTGGCAAGCCCGTTTGGTACCCCCCCTTTTTTATCGAATGCTTTACACAACAATCTAAACCCACTTCCCCCCCTCACAACTCTAGCAACTCCCAACAGTTGATGGACCTGTAACCCTCAGAGGGAAATCTCCTCCCAAATCTCCCATAAATTTCGCGATTCTATTCAATGTCCTACCAAAAAACCTCGCTAAAACTTCGTTTTCCCCCTCCCGTCCTCCCTCGCTCCCCATTAATCCACCCCTCGCATTTCCCCACGAATATGTACACAAATCCACCATTGAATAAACTACTCCACTCCCCCGTAACCACATCCCACCCACCCCTCCTATAATCAAGACTCAGAGCGCTCTCAACACTGACACCCCAGTTCCTCCTAGTCCTCCTGAACCACTTTTCCCAGCCCATTCCCTCACCACTCCCCCAAATAAAACGCTAAAAGTATACCAAGTAGATAGGCTGTCCTCCAACTCACCCACATAACCCACACAACCCTCCCTCTACCACACGTCTATTCTGAGGACTGATCCAGTAGGCAGAATCCCGTTAAAAATTAAAATGATCTCTCGCACCCTGGGCCCTAGCTTTAGTTTACCGAACAGACTCCATATAGCACCCCAGCATACCCAGGAACAGCCTCCTCAACTGGGGCCGTCTCCCTCTACCCTCAATAACTCGATATAAATCCCTCACCTTCAATTTGTCTGTCTCGCGTGTCCCCACAAAATGCCCCTCAACAAAAATCTCCACTCCCTCCATTCCCCACCCACATACATTTCCTCCTCAAAATATCATGCCACATTTGCATGCATGTGCCCCCACTCAGTCCACCTAATCCTAATCATTTCCACTCCCACCTGACGAAAATGCCCTTCACCCTCCTTCCCGAGGTCAACAAACCTAAACCGTCCCTTCCTCCACCGGCAAAGACACCCATCTCCTCTTCATCCATTCACATCCTGACCCCATAAGAACTCCAAAAACACTTCTAAGGATACAGTAATCTCAGCCTTCAGCAATGGAAAAACTACTGCTACATACCATACCTACTGTACAGCATACATTAATAACAACAATCGCTCATTGCAATAATGTCAAGTGATAAGGCTGGTAACATCCCCAACCGATGTTCGATGCGTACCACCATTCTCAACGAATTCGCCTCCCTAGCCTCCCGTAAGGTCGCTCCATACAAAATTCCACATATTAATAACAGCACTTCCAGCCTTCTCACCACATCACAGTCCCAAATCAACTCTGTCTCTCCACCCCCTAGCACCATGATCTTTGTTTTCTCAACATTAACCGTCATGCCTGTTCGCCCCTTCCAAACATGCCAACCACCCCTCCCTAGCTCTCTCAGTCTTGTTCCCATCCGGACTAGGAGTGTCGTGTCATCCACGTAACCTACCACATGATGCCTAATCAAGCCCTCCCACGAACCCCTCCCCAACACACAGCTCTCGTCTCAACCAACCTATAAAATGGATCTTGCACACGAATGCAAATAATAACTGAGATAGCATGCAACCCTTCCTCAAGCCCACTATCCATGTTCATCACACCTCCCACTGTCCATTGATCTGAATTCTCGCTTTTGCCCCTTTATACCAACGTTTTCAACCCACCCCACAAACTCATCCCCAAAAAACAACCTTGTTTGGCTTAAGATCTGTCCTAAACCACCCTTTCCACCTATCAAAGCACCCTGCCAATCAACAATCGCCACCATACCCTGTCCTTCCTGCGTCCCCTCAAAACCTCTCAACAAACCCCTTTAGAATTCTGTGCCCCATGACCATCGACCGTCCTGGCAACCCAAGTTGCCCTTTTGAAACTACACGTCCCACAAACACATTTTTAAACCTATTCCCCAAAATCTTCGCAAACAATTTATAGTCAGCACACATAAGAGTAATCGCCCTGTAATCCTTAAGTGTACTCTGCCCCTTAACCCTTAGGCAACAAGCACAACGACCCCTGTACTTTGCTTCTCGCCCAGTTCTCCACAGTCCTTTCATTCTATTGGACAGTGTTACTAAAAAACCCCTTTAACCAGATCCCATGTTTTAAGTAAAAGTCACTTGGTAGCCCATCATACCTAGTGCTTTGCCTCTGCAACATGTCTACAAAGCGCTCTCCTCGCTCCGTATCTCCCCTCCCTTCAATCTCACCACCCCCAAAGCTTTTTCCCTGTCCTTTCTCCCCCAGAGCTACAGGCTCTACACACCACCCCCATCAAGATCCCCCCTATTAACCCTTTACTTTTCCAATAATGCCCAAAACCACGCATCCACGAACATACTCATAGCCCCTCCATTGTTTTAAACACCTGCCCCTCCTAAACCTTTCACCTCAGTTAGCACTTCCAAACTGCTATTGTGGTCGCTGTCCTCCTCTGCTGATGTCCTACTCAACACACATCCGATGCTTGTCCCCCCAAAGCACTTCCAACAACACCTGCCTGCAAACCCCGCACCGCATGAAATCTTTCCTTCCTGGCACCTCTCATTATCCTGCTCATCAGATCATCTATTACCTCTTATGAATATCCCCTCCCAACACTCTCCTTGCTCATGAAGTATCCTAATTCTACTTTCCAAATAATTTTGGTTAAACCATACTTCAGTCCGATTTATACCTTCCCCTCCACTACGTAAAACCTACGAATCCTCTCCTTGCGACACTGTCCCACCAACGTACAACATTAATCAACCCTTTTTTGCCCCTCACTTAGCTTCTCCACAGCGAAGCAAACCCCACCTCCACTTCCACAACCTCATCCTCAAGGAGTCGTGTGTTTAATTTCCAGTAGCTTTCAAAACCGTTTTCAGAATCTAACGAATCCCCATGCCACCCCCACCACCACTGCCGTGAGATCTGAATAAATTGCTTCTCTATAGTGTTAAAAGACTCTACTGAACCCCTTGCATATATAATCCTATCCATCTAGCTGGCATATTCAGACCATCCTTACATACGTATGTGCACTTCACCTATTCACCCCAAAATCATCTTCTCGTACCCCCATAACTCTACACCAGATCTTGCAACACGTTTGATAAATATCCCGCCCCCACTTGGCGTCACAACATATCTAAATCTCGTATTATACAATTCCATTATTATTATTATAATCAAGGGGAAGCGCTAAAAACCCGTAGGATTATAACAGCGCCTGGGATGGATATGGAAAGGCATTCTCAGGCATAAATTCGGGGAACTGGAGCACAGATCCAATTCCCTAAATCAGACCCCCTCACCAACATCAAGGAAACCATCCCTGAGGGGTATACAATTCCAATCTCCTCTCCCTCCCCAATCAATGCACCCTTGGGCAACGCTCTCAAGAAATACACCAGATCAATCATTCCTTACAAATGCCATTTTACCCTCACATCGTTCTCACGGCCGGAGCATACACTCCAACAAAGGACATGCGTTCAAAACCAAACAGCAAAAAAAATTACAAAAAACAAAAAAACAAACACAACCCCAGACAACACACACCAAACACACCGACATCCACCACCCAGTTCACACTCATTATTCTTCCCCTCACACAAAACCCCACACCCCCCCCCCACAACCGTCGCAAAACAAACGGGCTTGCCTCACGAATTAAAACACCTACTATCCGCCTTTTAACCGAGTCGTTGAGTTACAAAAGCCCTATATCCCATCCACCTCACAGCAATTTTCCTGCTTTCAAGTTATGCTCTTGTATAAATGCAACATCTACTTGTAACGAAACAGCAGTCCCTCGCAACCACCCCCATCTACCACTCTTACATAAACCATTAACATTAATTGTCATACACCTTAGCCAGCTACGGTTTTCCACCCACGTTTTCCCCCACACACATTTTTCTTTTTTCCGCTGTCCAGTAGCCTCATACAACACCGACCTTGGCCACTCACACCACCCCCCTCCACTCCTAACCCCTTTGCTGAGTTTTCTTACTTCTCTGTGGCCTCTACACCATCTTCTCAAACCCAGCCTTATTTCCCTGTCTTTGATAGCTGGAGTGAGGACGTCATCCGAGTCAGACGAGACAGCTGCCCGCTTCCTCGTCACTTCCTCCTACCGCCATGCGTGTCTCCTGACCCTTCCTCATTTGCACCTTCCATCTCTATCACCTCATCCCTTCTCCACTACTGCCAAGCCGACATTACAATTCCTTTCTCCAAGACCCCATAGCTTCCCTTTGTCCCAGTAACCTGGTCTCACGTCCGTTCCTCTGTCAAGCTTCCCTCCGATTTAGGGAACATCATGCAGAACCTGTCTCAATCACTACGTCAATATCTACCGTAATTCGATACTTCCTAGTCCCCTCGTGCATCCATCCTCTGCAAGAACGCACTCAATTGCTGCACTGCAAACCCCATGCTCCACCTCACGTTGGCTTTCCTCCACTTTCCTCACTCCACAACCGACCACGCCAACTCCATCTGGCGGTTCAGATCAGTCACTGTAGGCCCTTCGCATCGAAATGTCCACTCCTTGTAGTTATTCCCCTGGCCCACCTCCCCGTACACATGTGATCATAACCATCAACAGTCTACAAGTTCTACGTTGGCCACGTAATTACAAGTATTTGTGTCATAAATTCCTCTAAGGACACATACGAAGTATAGGTAGCCTCAGTCCATCTTTAGGCTAAAACTGACCTTCTGGATAACCCACATAAAGCCCCCCCTGCCGTCCCTTGCCTTGTTGAGCAACGTGAACAGTCCCAAAAACATCCCGAACACACTAACGTAGTCTGCTTCATTTGCCTCGAAAGGCACCTACTAACTTTACATACGTAAATTGACTCGAAACATCGACCATCTTTAGACCAGGATGCCCTCGTTAACCTCGATAGCAACATCCTGATGATGACCAAGATCCTCATACACCTGTGATGACAGCAGTTTCACGAACATTCGGTAGTTTCTATTTAAGGCTACACCGTAAAGGTCGCAATCCTCAAACCCATGCCTCTCGAATAATCAGAGGCAACAACGTCAAGGCCGAATCTTGATTAATTGTACCTCTCAGTAATTCTATGCCGACAGTGTTAATTCTGCGTCGCACCCCAACCACCATTGTGACAGCCTGGCTAGCACTTGTGCCTGTCAGAGAGGAGTAGCAAACGTCCACCCTCACCGGCAGCTGGGCGAGGAATACGAACAATGATTATGCTAATGTATCATTTTTAACTAATGTACTTCCTGTGTCTCGCAGGGGTGTGGCTATGTATGAAGGATGCTGAAGAAAGCTTCTGTGTTAAGATATGTTGATTTATGTTTTTTTTTTTTTTTTAATTTTATTGGATTTTAATTTTTATATTATTAATACTTAGTACTTCTATGAAGTGATTGTATGTTTAAGTAGACTATTTTATTATGCTGTATTATGTAGGGGTTTAATTACGTGTTTGGAGAGGTATGCTGTGTCTGTATGCCGCTGTATTCATTGTGGTTTTTGTTCGTATGTAATACATGTTTATGCATCTGTATTTCCTCTGTTATGCAGGAATGTGGTTATGTATGAAGCTTGTTTGAGAATGTTTATTTTCAACCATGTTAATTAATGTTATTTTATAGTTTTGGTTATGATGACGGCAGATACAGCTGTTGGGAATGGGGGGAGGGAGGTTGCAGTGTGCAGTTATTCTTATAACAACTATTTGCACAGGGATGTTGCATACGGGTTATAATGTTTTATTTCTATATTTCCATGAGCATCTGTTATGTCTGCATGTTAAACTATATGCTTCCTTGTGTTGCAATTTACGTTATATGTTTTGCTTTCATTTATATATTATGGGTTCAAGCCACTAATTTAAGTGCATTTTTTTTTATATTTTTATTTAAAACATAGGACAAATACAATAATGTATAAGAGTATATTATTATTATAATCAAAAAGAAGCGCTAAGCCACAAGGGCTATACAGCGCTGCAGGGTAGGGAAGGAAGCAAGGGAATTGGATGGCAGAAGGGAGGGGGGATGATCAGCAGGTTACAGAAAACAGCGGGGCAGGGGATAGTACGGGGGTAGAAGGTAGCAAGAGATTGAAGTAGAAAGGGCTGAAGGTATCAGAATTTGTGAAGTCAGTCAGTCGTTGTCAAAAAGTCAATGAGAGAGTCCGGATGAAAGGTGGGTCCATCAGCGAGAAGGGAAGGTAAAGAGAGAGCAGCGGAGCGAAGACGACGACAAGGTAAATTCTGCGTGTCGTTGTAAAGAGGGCAGTCCAACAGAATGGGGCTGATGCTAATGGAGCTTGGCAATTCTCCACAGGAAGAGGAGCAAGACGCCTCTCCATGAGATATCCATGAGTAAGGACGAGTATGGCCAATGCGAAGACGGGAGAGAGTAGTCTCCCAACCTCGACACTGGTGATAAGAAGAGGGCCAGAAACCTATACTCGGTTAATAGACTGAAGTTTGTTGCCGAGCATAGTAGACCAACGTTGTTGCCAACGGGTGTGAAGGTGGGAAGATATTGCAGCAAAATAGTCCTAAATGGAATACCTCTATAAGAAACTGGTGGGTCATGTACTGCTGACCGCGCAGCAGTGTCTGCCTGTTCATTGCCCTGTACGTCAACATGACCAGGGACCCAACAAAAAACAATATCTTTATGCTTGGTAAAGATGCGGCGTAGCCAAAGTTGGATACGGAGGACTAAGGGGTGAGGTGTATCAAATTTTTGTATAGCTTGTAAAGCACTAAGGGAGTCTGAGACAACAACAAATAAAGACACAGGCATAGATGCAATAGGGAAATAAGTGCTGTAAGGATGGCATATAATTCAGCAGTAAAAATACTAGCCCGAAGATAGTAAATGCCCTTGTACGACGCTGCCCGGGAAAACACTGCTGCGAATCCTACGCCGTCAGAAGACTTAGAGCCATCTGTGTACACAGCAATGGCATGAGAATGAGAGTGAAAGTGGTCAAGAAAAGAGAGGGGAAGTGACCGTAGACAGTTGGGCTTTCGAGTAAGGGAGGGAGAAAGAACAGACTCGAACAGCTGGAACTTCCAGGGGGGTAGGGAAAAGTGAGATGCTACATGTACATAGAAAGGGGGGTAGTTGAAGAGAAGACAAGAGCGAATGAGGCGAAGAGAGAAGGGACGGAGTAAACAGGGGCGGCGAACAAATAAAGAATGTTCTACTAACATCAGTGACCATTTATAAATGGAAGGATTGCGGAGATCATGAGAGCGTACATAGTAGTGCAGGCAAGGGGCATCTGGCGATCGGATAACGATTGGACGTTCGCTTCTGCATAGAGGCTCTCGACAGGGGAAGAGCAGAAAGCACCAAGGCATAAACGTAATCCTTGGTGATGAATGGGGTTAAGGCTAGAGAGAGTAGCAGGAGATGCCCCCTGAATAGATCTGGTCACCATAATCAAGTTTCGATAAAATAAGGGTGGAATGGGTAGGGGGAAGGAGGTTCGACGATCAGCTCCCCACGAAAGATGAGAAAGGGGTTTTTTAAGAAGGTTCAGCCGGCTGTGACAAGTTGCCTTTCAGAGAGGTAATGGGGAGGTTTCCAGGATAACCTACGATCAAGAGGAGGCCCAGAAACTTGACTGTATCACGTTCAGGGATACGTGAGCCATAGAGGTACAAAGGTGATTAGAGATGCAGAGCGTCTAGTGAAAGTGATTTTGGGGTTTTTTAGTGCTGGAAAATTAAACCCATGTGGGGTGGCCCAAATTGGACACACGGTCGAACTGCATGTGGAGAGAAACTGTAAGGAGGTGACAGTCAGCGCCTGCACAGGCAATAGCGAAGTCATCAACATAGAGGGGATGCCCAAAAATATTTGATGGAAGACTAGAGGCCAATCTTTAATAGCAAGGAGAAAAAGTGTTGTGCTCAGAACACATCCCTGGGGGACACCTTCACTTGGATAAAGCCCGGGGAGAGCACATTATTAACCCGAACACGGAAATCCCTTTGTCAGTTAAAAAGTTCTTAAGGAAGGATGGTAGATTCCCTCGAAGGCTAAGGATGGGCTTGGGCTAAAATATTATACCTCCAAGTTGTGTCATATGCCTTCTCAAGGTCAAAAATATGGCAATAACTGAGTGGTTATTCGAAAAGGGCATTACGAACATAGTATCCAAGCGCAGTAAGGGTCTATGGTAGGAACGTCCCTTACGAAAGCCATATTGACGAGTGGAGGGGACTGTTGTGTTTTCTCTAAATACCACACTAAACGTCAAATTTACTAGACGTTCCATTACTTTGCAAACTCCCACTGGTAAGAGCAATGGGACGATAGTGGGAGGTTTCATGTCCCGTAGTGCCGGGTTTGCGGAAAGGGAGAACAATGGCAGATTTCCACAGCTGTGGAAGAACTCCTTGTGGACCAAATAAGATTGTAAAGGCGTAATAGGACTGCAAGGGGCTGACTGATGTAAATGTTGTAGCATACGAATATGAATGTCGTCGGGCCCCCAGCTGCCGATGATCGACAAGCTGAGAGTGTTGCCTCCAGTTCTTGAAGTGTAAAAGGCACATTATACTGTTCTTCTCTGAGAGAAGAAAAGTCCAAGGGTGCTAACTCTCTGGCAGACTTTGAGGAAAGAAATGAGGGGCATAGATGGAGTCCCTGAAAATACGGACCAGATGATTGCCAATTTCATTGGCAACATCTAGTGGGTTTGCTATATCAACACCGGCAACCCGCAGAACAGGAGCCGGGTCAGGAGAATATTTACCACTCAGTTTTCGTACTTTTTCCAGACTGCAACTCATAGAGGAAGCAGAGGTGATGGTGGAGACATAATTTTCGCCAGCAAGTGCGTTTAGCGTCACGGATGACACGGCGAGCGATCGCACGCTTCTGTTTAAAATCAAGGAGTCGCTCTGTGGTTCTATTGTACCGGTACCTGCCCCATGCAGCGCGTTCAAACGTACTGCACGAGCACAAGCAGGAGACCACCAAGGCACGCATTTCTGAGAATGCCTGCCCGAAGTTTGGGGTATAGAATGAGAAGCTGCAGTGAAAACGGAGGGCGAGAAGAGGTGGGAAAAGCTCATCGATGGAGGACGAAGAAGGAACCTTTTTTAAAAAAAAAGTCAGGTGTGAGTAAAGGTTCCAATTTGCCCGATTAAATTGCCAGCGTGGGGTGCGAAGAGGTGGCGAATATGAAGGGGAAGTAAGAATGATTGGGAAATGATCACTGTCATGTAAGTCCGGAGAACAGACCAAGTAAAGTCTAATGCGGTGGAGGAAGAGCAAACTGAGAGATCGATGCAAGAGAGAGTATGAGTCCGAGGATCAAAATGGGTGCGAGTACCTGTATTTAAAACATGGAGGGGGTGGGTTTGGGAAAGAAAGCCCCTACTGAATTCCTCGGGAATCACAGTGAGACCCTCCCCAGAGGAAATGGGGGGCATTAAAAACACCAAGTAACAGAATCGGTGGCGGTAATGACGAAACAAGGAAGGCAAAATCCGGAATAGATAATGCCCGAGAAGGAGAGAGATATAAAGAACAGAGCGTATACCACCTATGTAAGTGGATACGGGCTGCTGTGTAATGCAGCGAAGTATGAACAAATAGGGTGATGGTACGGAATATCAGTGCGGAGAAGAAGGGCACTTTCATTAAAGGTCCCATCAGGAAAAGGATCTGAAAAATACAATAAATTATAGCCTGAGATGTGAGAAATAAAAAGCAGAGTGTAATTTTGGTTCCTGTAAGCAAACACCAACAGGGGCAAACTGGGAGAGTAACATCTGAAGGCTCACCCCGATTACCCCTGAGGCCACGTATATTCCACTGTAAAAAGGCCATGATTGGCAATGATAAAGATACTTGAAATCCGCAGGTAAGGGTTCCTACGGACTAGGGGGGTTTTGAAAAGTCCACATGGGAGGCAGTGGAAAATGTTCAAGCAGCGAAGGAACGGTGCGCTGTGAAGAAAGGAGTTGCGCAGATGGAGCAGAGGAGAGAGAAAGAGCGGAAGGTGGATCAGTGTCCATTGATGGTTGGTCTCTGCAATATATTCAGAGATTGCTTCAAGTGTTTTCGGAATTCAGAGATGTCGTATGGGGAACAATATTGGGAATGGTAGGGGGAGGATGAGTAAAGATTGGAACTGTATTGGACTGTACCAAGGGAGGGGGGGGCGAAAGGTGGGGGAACTGGGGAAGCGTGGCAGGGGACAGAAGAGACAGGAACCTGGGAGGGGGCAGAAGAGGAAGAAACTTGGGAGGGAACAGGGGGGGAAGGTACATTTTCGAGGAGGAGGGTGAACCTCTGCACTTGTAACTGAGCCAGTGAGAGGGAAGAACTAGGGACAGAGACAGGGAGGGTAAAATGAGGAGGTGGAAGATGGGTAGGAGGTGTTACCGGACCTTTTTTTGACTTTTGAGAAGTAGAGGGACGATTGGGAAGAGGTGTCGTACGAGGTCTCGTCGATACTGAGGCTTGTAAGAGAGAACTCGAAGAAGCGAGATTAGACTGAGGCGTTGAAGTAGGGACGTCTGAGCCCAGGGGCAGCAAAGGATTAGATACAGGGGTGATTATGGGAGAGGTAACCACAGAGGTGGGTGTAGAAGATGGGATACCAGAAGTGGGGGGACGTTTTGAAACACGGAATAAGAAACACGTGGGAGTCTCCCTTGGAGGCGGAGATGAGAAACTGCCATGGCATAAGGGAGACCTTCTGTCTCTTTGAGGTAACGGATTCCCGTTCGTTTAAATAGACCTGACAACGGCGAGAGTACGAAGGGGGAGCCTCATGACAGTTAAGGCAAAGGGAGATCGATTGCAAGACGTATTAGAATGGTCATCGGCACCACAGACTGGGCCTTCGGCGATAGATCTGCAATATTTCGCTGGATGGCCAAATCGCCAGCAATTTCTACACTGTTGTGGTGTAGGGATCACCTTTTTGAACTTGTAACCGATGTCCTGCTATATAAACTGAGGATGGGAGTTCTCGGCTGTCAAAAGTTAAAGAGCCACATTGCTAGGGTATCGTCCCCCACGGGCAGGAAGAACGTAAGTGTCTACCTTGAGGATTGGGAGATCTTGGAAATTCCAGCTGTTCTAGAATGTCGGTGCCACATGTCTGGAAATTTGTTGAACTATGGTATGGGGGCAGAATAACGGTACCACTACAAGAATTGAGGGAATGATGTTTTTCAAGGGTGACAGGGAAAAGTATCTATATGGGAAAGACGAGAGAGCTCACGAGCCTGGGTAGCATTCTGTACGGTAATGATGCGCGTGCCGCCTTAAGAGCATGAAAAGAAATATCTTTACCAACATGGCGTAGGAGTGCCTTGCCAATACTATGGTCAGAAAGATAGGCAGTAGAGGAAATTGGGCGTAAAGTGAAGAATTTAGTCCACTGTTTAGTCTGAAAACTGAGCGTGGAAAGGTAGTGAAGGACGTGTCGATCTTTTCTGAGAAGAACGAGAAGGTGAAGGTGGAGAAGTATCATCAGCAGGTAATTGTCGTTGACGTTTAGGGGTGGGACCAGAGTTTGGGCCGACGTGGAACGGGTCGGGGATTTGAAAATTGCCGCCCCCGTAGAGGGAGAGGGCCCGGGAAGCATAGTCAGAGGAGAGCGAAGGTCTGATAAATCGAAGGAGTCAGTGAGGCCTCAGTACCTGAAGCAGGTGAGGAAACGGGACCGGCAATAGGTACAGAGGCATGAGGAATGTCTGAAGAGTGGTCCAAAGACGAGGCGGGGTCAGAACGGGGTGCGGTATCAAGAAGGGGCCCGGGGTACCAGGTTCATGGACTAGGGCTGCCATGGTTAGTTACTTCTTTCTTTTTGTTTTTAAGAAAAAAAAAGAAAGAAGAAAAGAAAAAAAAAGAAAAAAAAAAAAAAAAAAGGGGGGGACCCGGGGAGGGGTAGTTCCTAGGAGGAATGAAAGGGCCAGAAATCTCCCTCCGCGCCCAAGAGGACTCGACACCGCTAGTAGCGCAGATTTCAGCATGGAACCCGTGCCATACCCTAAACCCTTCATGCCAGTAAAAACCGCAATCTGGGATAGCAAAACCCCACATCTGCCGAGCTACCTCGGTGGACAAAAGAGAGGGCGGCCGGATATCCGCCACAAAGCATACCTCCTTCAGCCCACCCCCCGGAATCCGAAAGGTGGCTTCCAGAGATACACCCGTCGCCCAAAAGACACCCAAAGCTACTCCGGGATACGGAGAGGGATGGACATCCCTAGGCAATCCAGATTCCACGGCAACTACGCCACCCAAGAAAACCTCAACGGAATGGGATCGGGCCCCGGGGTCCTTCCTCTACCTAGGAACTAGCGTGCCTGTGGGAGAAATCCCAAAGGACAAAAAGAGGAAGGGCAAAAGGGAGGAGTGGGGAGGAGGAGGAGGAAAGGAAAAAGGGGAGGATGGGGAGGATGGGATAGGGGAGGGGAGATTGGGGGGTAATTAGGTTCGGTCTGAGGAAGAAGACCGATAGGTCTAATTCCTCAGACCAAGAGCCTCTTCACCACGCCAAGGAGCCCCCCTTGAAGAGGTTGCGTACTGTAGTACACGGTTCGCCACCAGGTGTAAGCAAGAGCAGGCTCAGAAAGCGTCCTCTCAGCCCGCAGGTTGAGAGACGAATGATTAACAGTGTATTGACGTTTTGTAATATTTTGTCAATGTTTTATTATAAAATGTTCCTAAACATGCTATAGATCTAGCTATGTGATTATATCTATTGTGGTTAAGGAGATAGGGTTATATGATTTATTTAAGCATGTCTTGGTGCATTTTTGTAGTAGGACGACATGTGGGCCACGAAGCTCTTATCTGATTTTTATTTATGCATGATGAACGGCCCCAGGTGGCTCGAAGTGTAAATTTGCGGACCGTCGGAATGTTTACCAATTCATATGATGTACTGTGCTTACGAATTCTATTTTGGATACCTGTTTAAGGGATTAGTGGTTTTCTATGTTTATTTTTGGTTTTAAATAAGTTTTAAATTTAAAATTTTTTTGGTCCAAGCCCACTCCATAGGCCTCCGAGGCAATCTATATCCTTCCTAAAGGAGTAAAACTTTGGGACGATTTGAATTTTTGGAGTAGAGGCGAAGGGAAGGTTAGTTGAGGTCTTTTAGACAGGACTCATTCGAAGTAGACAAGACAGAAGCGCTGAGGTTGCAATCCAAGGCCAGGGCTGCAAAAGTTTGAAACTGGCGACAGTTGTGACCAGACGAGACAGCAGGTGCCACCGAGGTTGGAGGGAGTTTAGAAGACCGAAGACAAAGTCTGAAAGTTTTCCCCTTTGAGGCAGAGAGGAGATTGCCATGACGCAAGTGAAGCCTGAGCCGATTTTTAGTTCTTTGAAGTAAGCTTGTAATGAGAAGAGCTTTACAATTAAGAAAATGGAGGCTGAGATTTATTGGTGTGGTAGGCAGCACCACAGACTGAACAATCTGCCATGGACCTGCAGTATTCCGCCAGATGGCAAAATATTTAAACAGGACGGAAGCTCTGTAGTCGAAAGGTTAATCAAGCAGCTACACTGCAGATTTGTCAAGCAGGTTGTACGTATGTGCCCACTTTGAAAAATTGGAGTTTGAGCTCTGGTTTTCCTCAGCATGTCGTCCACAACTGGAAATGTTAATCAGTGGTAAGAGGCAGAACTACAGCAACAGTGCAAGTTACAGAAACTTGCCATGTTAAAAAGAATTTTTATAGAAATTCAAAGAAAGCCTGGCCAGCATTCCGTATTGACGCGTGCACCACTGAATAGAAATTTAGAAACTGTGCAAGAGTGCTGTTACAAACTAGTTTAATGTGGTTTTTATACATTGTCACAAATGGGATAAAGCAGAGCAATGAAAGTAAACTCAAAAACTCTGGTATTTATGTACAGTAATACCAAAGTGTACAGCACTTTGTAAAAAGAGCCAGGAGGATGCCTTAGTCAACCAGCAGCCCCCCCCCCCCCCCAAAAAAAAAAAAAAAAAAAAAAAAGTACGGCAGTTGTCAAGCGAGCCACACACTTTCATAAGTTTGGCTGGTTTTTCTAAGTGGCCAATGAATCGAGTACTAATAATGACTGATCCTATTTAGGACTTCTCCCAACCAGCACCTGGTTTTCTGGTTGGGAGGCAGCCTATATTGGAATGAGAATTTAAGTTTCACTTACCATGCCACAAGTGCCTTGATACTATCAGGACTAAAATTTTACCCATTTTGTACTGGAAGTTAGTGTGCAAGGAGTGTCATGTTGGCCACTTCTTGGTAGTTTAGCAGCGTAATCCGTTAATGGTCTTTGGGCGAGACCGAAGTTTGTGAAAATGGGTGGGCGATCTGAATTTTCGCACCTTTGAAGCCAGAAACACGGGCAAAGACTTGCGGAGGTCTGATATATGAAGTAGTTATCCTGTACCAGGAGTTATGTCACTCAGAAGCTACCAGGACCTTAGAAAGATTCAAAACGGTGATACGATAATGAAAGATAGTCCTACGAGGGTGCTGCAGCTCCCTCAGCCCCAGGAAGAGTAATTTCGTAGGACTTAGGGAACTAAGAAGTAGGAAGGGGAAAATGGTTCATAGGAACGAAAGCGATGCAAAACCCTCCCCCTTCCGCACCCTTAAATACTTCAGTGCAGCCTTTCATGCCAACAAGCCAGTAACAATAAGTTCGCCCACTGAGCCACCTTCTGAAGAAGGTGGGGAAGAGACAGGTATACCATCGTCAGTAGCAGAGTTTTGGAAAGTAGAGCCTCTAGAGAACTAATCACTGAGGAAAGCCACTTCTCAAGCGTGATCGGGAAATAAAGATTCTACGGCAACTACTGGTAGGGTCTGAATGGAAAGGGAAGGACAAAGATGTTATGTAGATTGACGAGGAATGATTTACATGGGGAAAAAAAAAAAAAAAAAAAAAAAAACCACACGAAGTTTGGGATAAAGGAAAATTCAGGGCGGAGGGGAGGTGGGTGGAAGGAAGGACCCCGAAGTTAAGGAATAAAAGAAAGTGGTGCGAGTGTATAGAGGGTTTACTGCAAGGAATCGTCGTTGAAGATGGTAGACGTAGTAGCACTAGATCTGCTAGGAAAGTTAAATTTGGGGGGTAGGACTTTTTTTTAATGTTTGAGATATATACACAAAAACTGTTAAAGTACTTTTTGGGACACTTATTTCAGTAATAAAATTTAAGTTAGTTATAGTAAAATCTGAATTTAAGGAAGATGCAAAGTATAGGTAGGTGGCAGAATTTATTTTATATAGTCAATAGTTAGTGTGCTGGTTTACAGGTATGGTAGTCTAAGCAGGTATCGAAGCAGAAATTTCTGGGCACGAGGCAGTGACCATCGTGAGGACATACCTGGAAAGGAGAAAATTATGAAATTGAGAAGGAAAGGTGTTTTTTAAATTTTAAAGTATTAGTTGGCAATTCCGTTTATGAACTTACTGGGGGAGCGGCAAATGCTCTGCAGAAGTGCACGTTGTCAAGGCAGGAGGACATCTACCAGGGTGCCCTAGATAATACAGGGTTACTTTATTCTGTTTAATCAAGGTAAAGTATGGCATAGTTAAATTAAACCAATACAACAGGGAAAATTTGGGAATAGGAAGTTTGAGGTTTAATATAGTACCTTTGTTCCCTTTTTAAATTGGTAGGGATTCTGGTCCACAACAATAGAAATCTCCTCTGTGAGGACCCGCAGGTTTACGGCAGTAGTAGTTGCATGGTTCATGGAAGTTTTCAGAATCGACTGGTGGGCGAGGAAGTTTTAATGCTGCAAGTCATCTTGTGGGCCATTAGCTAATAAGAGTGCGTCTACTTCTCTTTGTGGTTCATCTTGCACGTTTGGCTGCTCGTCATTTGTGGTTTACTTAGCCCCAGAGGCCCACGACCAGCAAGATTTGGGAATAGCTGAACGAAATTTAAGTAATTAAGAAGTAAGGGAGACGTTGGCAAGCGTGTTGCATTAATGGACGTTAAAACAGACTTCATGAAGAATTTTTTTGAAGTAAATGTTTAAGCAAACTTTAGAACTAAGGAGTTGAGACTAATTAAGTTTTGTGAGCATTTTGCGACTGTGAGTATCCTTTAAATTTTAATAATTACAAAACATAATGTATATTATGGCACATGTACGTCTTAATTGTTTTACTGAAGGAATGGAAGCCTCAGCATCACAGGTTTAACAATGCTAAAAATACAAGCAAGTTCGTACAATATATAATGAGGTGGAAAATTTTTACGAAACTTAAGAAAAGGGGCAGGAAAATCTAGAGATTTACGGTAATGCCCTGGACTAGTAGCGGTTTTAGCCAGTGGGCAGTCTGAATTGTACAAGAGTTCCGCTTTACTAGTACGGAACTAAATATATAATGAAGAAGCTACTTCAAAGGATGGGTAAGTTGTCGAATTTCTGAACCGACAGTTCATGGGGGGCAATGTAAATGCGTGAAGGGTTTACTATAATGAAAAAAGGGGTAAAGGGGAAGGGTTCGTGATGCATGAAAGTCATTAAGTACTCGTCGCGTGCTGTAACAATTTGGAAAATGATATGCAAAAACCCGTTAATTAGTATAGACTTTAGGTGTAGGGTAAATTTAAGGCGAGATCGCTGGAGTATTTAAATAAAAATTTAAAGCAAATCCCGTATGAAAATTCCATGTTAGCCGACTAATGCAAGGTTATAGGGAATATTGAGCCCTATGGAATAAATCTTATTTAAGAGGCTAGTTTGTATAAAAGGAAGGATAATAAAATGTGTGTGTGTTGTTTACAGTTGTCAGTATATTGATAGTAGGGTAATGTGTTTAAAATGCACCCTATCAAAACCACCCGTAGGCGGTAGTCAAAAGATTACGCAGGTACATAATGGATCCAGGGACTAAGCCCAGAAAATTGTGATAGCTGAGCAAGTTAACAGTCCCCTGGACCCCAATATGTCCTCCGTAATCTTAACTACTGCCCACAGGATGGGTTTTGTACTAATGACAAATTTTGAAGCTCTAAGCAATGGAATAAAGTAATAAAATATTTAAACCAGTAAGAAAATGTAGTTTCATCTAATGTATTCATATGAACCACTAATGTTTATATAAATAAAATAATATTTAAACCCTGATGTATAAATAATATAAACTCTGATAAAATGAAATGAACTGAAGGGATTTCCACTGGATGAGTGTAGGTTTTCACCTCACCGCTTATATACCCTCACCAGAGGTGTCTATCCTCCCCTCCCCACCCCTACAATTACCCCTGCCCACCTTCCTACAAATTGCTGATTAATTGGTCTGTAAGCCCATCGACTACTCAGAGTCGTTAAGGCTTCAATCAAGGAAACTTTAATATTAACACTGATATTAAAGTGAACTCTATATATATATATATATATATATATATATATATATATATATATATATATATATATATATAATATATATATATAATATATATATATATAATATATATTATATATATATATATATATATTTTAAAAAAAATATATATAATATATATAATAATATATATATATATAATACCACTCAGTTTATGTTTTTTTTTTTTTATATTTTTTTTTAAAACTCAGGTACAAAAAAATATATGGGTACATAATCAATATGTAACAAGATACAGCAGTAAAACGATAATCTGCAGTGAAATTTTTTTTAGATTTTTTTTTAAAAAACCCTAATACATTAAATAGATAAAAGAACACAGTATCAGTTCTTACTCAAAATTATAAATCTCATTGTCTAAATGAACACAGACGATTAACGTTTTTGTTGTCACAACTGTCCCTCATCCCAAATACATTACATCCAATGTTTAAATATGTTAAGTAAGATTAACAAGATAACATAACAATATTCATCATTATTATTATAACCAAGGGAAAAACCCAAACCTACAATCTGCATTATTTTTTTCCACTTTGTTATTTATATTTTTATTTTTTTTTTATATTTTATTTAAAAAAACCCAATTTCAGTTTAACATAAAAATAAAGAAACAGTATGGAACCTAATCAAATTAACTGACAAACGGATTGTACCTACATGCTCGCAAGATATTACAACAAAAACTTACATCAAGAACATTACTAAAAACAAAATCCATTCCTCGCCCGTGCCGTGGGGGGGATTTTTTTCTACCCCTCTGACAGGCGCAAGTGCTACCCGGGCGTCACAATGGGGGTTTGGGGTGAGCGCAGAATAAAACTGTCGGCATAAATTACTGGGGTAAAAATTAGTCAAGATTCGGCGTTGACGTTGTTCCTCTGATTATCGAGAGACATATGGGATTGAGGTTCGACCTTTACGTTGTACCAAAGGGAAACTCCCAAATGTTCGTGAAACTGCTGTCATCCCACTGATGAGGATCTATTTGTCAATATCAGGATTTGCTATCGGGTTTAAAAGAGGGCACCGGGGTAAAAGGGTCGTTTTCGGTCAATTTTACGTATGTAAAGTTAGAAAGGCCTTTCGGGGGCAAATGAAGCTGACCACGTAGTGTTTCGGGAAGTTTGGAACGTACAGTAGCTCAACAAGGAAAGTGGACGGCGGGGGGTTAGTGGGTTATCCGGAAGGTAGTTTTAACCCCTAAAGATACCTGAGGCAACCAAACCCTTTTCGTATTTGTTCTTAATGAATTTGGGGCACAAAAACCGAAACTTACCCGGCCCAACGTAAACTTTAGATGTGTGATTTAGGGTCACATACGGCTGAATGTTGGGCGGAGGACGGCCCGGGGAAATCCCAAAAAAAGTGACATTCCGGGGCGAGGACCTACAGGGACAGATAGAACCGCCGGGATGGACTAGGCGGGGTGGGTTGTGGAGGGGGAAAGTGGAGGAAAATCAACGGAGGTGGAGCATAGGGTCAGTGAAAATTGGGGGCGTCTGCTGGGGATGTATCCACGAGGGGGAAAAAGGGGACTCCAAAATACGTAGAAATTGAGTCGTGCTTAACAGTTTTGCAGGAATGTTCCCTAAATCGGGGGAAAGCCTTGACAGGGTAACGAGGGAACCAGTACAGGTTAAAGGGGAACAGCGGGTCTGAAGAAAGAATGAATGTGGGGCGGCCAAGTAGTGAAAAGGGGGAAAAGGGGGGTGTAAGGTGGAGGTGCACATGAGGAAGGTCGGGAGACCATGGCGGAAAGGGGAAGTGTCGGGAAGGGGGCAGCTGTCACGTTGACTCGGATGACTCCTCACTCCCACAAAAAACCGGGGAAAAAAGGGGGGGATTGAATGTGTTTGGGCACGAGAAAAAAAACGCCAGCAAGGGGTTAGGAGTGGAGGGAGGGGGTGAGTGTCAAGGGACGGTGTTTGGGGTTACGGGGACAGGGGAAAAAATGTGGGGGGGAAAGGGGGGTGGAAAACGAAGCAGGCCAAAGGTGTAGAAAAATTAATTTTTAAATTTTTAGTAAAAGGGGAAAAGTTGTAGGGTTTGGAGGACTCTGTTCTTTACAAGGTAATGTTTGCCTTTTACAAACATAATTTAAAAAATAGGAAAATTGCGGGAGGGGATGGATATGGGGCTTCTGTAACCCAACGAACTTTTAAAAAAAGTGGAGCGGGTGTTTTAATTCGTAGGCAAGCCCGTTTGTTTTGAAAAGGTTTTTGGGGGGGGGGGTGAGGAAGAATAATGAGAGTGGCGGTGGGGGATGCGTAAAACGCGTGTCCTTTGTTGGAGTTTCTCCGGCGGAGAACGATGGCGAGGGAAAATCGCTTTTGTAAGGGATGATCTGGTTTTTTTTCTTGAGAGCATGCCCAGGGGCATTGATTGGGGGAGATTAAATTTGTAAATACGGAGATTTGATGTGATGCCAGGGGGGCGGGATATTTTTCAAACGGTTGCGAGACCTTGTAAGATAGGGGGGAACGAGTGCTTTTTGGGGGTGGAATGGGTGAAGTAAACATACGTATGAAGGGGGGAATACGCAGCTAGAGGGATGGATCTATATAACGCAAGGGGTTCGGGGGAGTCTTTTAACATAAGAAGCAATTTTATTCAGACACGGGGCATTGGTGGGGGGGGTAGCAGGGGGACCGTTAGTGAAACGGTTTGAAAGCTACGGGAAAAATTAAAAACCACTCCGAGGATGGGGAAGGGAGGAGGGGTTTGTTCGCTGTGGAGGAAGCTAAGGGGGAGGCAAAAAGGGTTGATAATTTTGTACGTTGGGGACAGGGGCCCAAGGAGAGGTTTCTAGGTTTTCGTGGGTGAGGGGAAGGGGTAAATCGACTAATATGGATTAACAAATTTTGGAAAGAAATGGGTACTATCATAACGGGGAGTAGTGGGAGGGGTATTCCAAAAAAGGGCAATAATGATCTGAAACGGATAAGAAAGTGAGGAGGAAAATTTTCATCGGTGCGGGGGGCAGGCGGGTTGGGGGAATGCTTGGGGGGACAAGCCTCGGCATTGGGGGTTGAGGAGACAACGCAGAGGGAACACGCCCAAAATACAGATTTGGAAGTGCAACTGAGGTGAAAGGGGTTTGGGGAGGGGGGGTGTTAAAAAAACAACGGAGGTGAGAGTTTTTTCCGGATGCGTTATGGGCATTATGGAAAGTAAAGGGAGTTAATAGGGAGGATCTTGATGGGGTGGTGCTGTTGAGCCCGTAGCCTGGGGAGTAAGGCGGAAGCTTTGGGTGTGAGTTGAAAAGGGGGAGATATGGAGAGCCGCTTGTTAGACAGTGCAGAGGCAAAAGCACCCGGGTTTTTGAGGAAACCAAGTAAATTTTTACTAAAAAACTTGGGATCTTTTTAAAGGGGTTTTTTAGTAACCGTTCAATAAATGAAAGATGGGGGGAATGGGCGAAAAGGGGCAAAGTACAGGGGGTCTAGTGCTTGTCCCCAGGGTAAGGGGCAGAGTCACTTAAGGTTTAAGGGCAATTACTCCATTGTGCGGACATAAAATTGTTCGCGAAGATTTTGGGGAATGGGTTAAAATGGTAGTGGGACGGTATTTAAAAAGGGTCAGCTAGGGATGCCGGGAGGGTCGAGGTCATGGGGCAGGAATTCAAGGGGTTTTTTGAGAGTTTTGAGGGGACCAGGAAGGAGGGGTATGGTGGCGATTGTTTGGGCGGGTGCTTATGATCGGGTGGAAAGGGGAGGGTTTAAGACAGCCTTTAACAAACAAGGGTTTTGGGGGGTGAGATTGTGGGGTGGGGTTGAAAAAGTTGATAAAGGGGCAAAAGCGAGAATCAATCAATGGAGTTGGGAGGTGGGTGAACATGGATAGGGGTTGAGGGCAGGGTTGCCCCATCACAGTTAAAATTTGCAAAAGTGTGCAAAACCATTTTAAGGGGTTGAGACCAGAGTGGTGGTGGGGAAGGTCGAGGGGGGGCTTGATTAGCATCAGTGGTAGGTTTCGGGGTGACACGACACTCCTAGCCGGGGAAAGGGAAAAAAGATTGGAGATTGGGGGGGGTGGTTGGGATGTTTTTTAGGGGCGACAGGCAGAAGTAAACTTTAAAAACAAAGATCTGGGGGTAGGGAGTGGAGAGACAGAGTTGATTGGGACTGTGATGGGTGAGAAAGGGAGGAAGGGCAGTTATTAATTTTGTGGCATTTTATAGAGCGACCAAGGGGGGCTAGGGGGGCGAATTCGTTGAAAGGTGGAACGGGGGGAACATCGGTTGGGGATGTTGCGGGGCCCATCATTGAATTTTTTGCAACGGGGATTTTTATTAACGTATTGCTGTACAAAGGATGGGATGTAGCAAGTTTTTTTTCCCTTGCTGAGGGTGAGATTACTCGATCCTTTGAATGTTTTTTTGGTTTTTTATGGGGGCTCAGGAGTGAAGATGAAGGGAGGTGGGTGACTTGCCGGGGAGGAAGGGAGGTTTAGGGCTGTTTGGACCTGGGAAGGAGGGAAATGCAATTTTTTTTAGGGGGGATGGAAAAGATTTGGGGGGCAGAGGGTGGATGATGCAAAATTACATGTATTTTGGGGGTGTTTTGGGGGGGAATGGAGGGAGTGTGAATTTTGTTGAGGGGACTTTTTTGGGCGCGCGAGCCAGACAAATTAAAGGTGAGGGGTTTTTAAACGAATATTAGGGGAGAGGAGACGGCCCCATTGGGGGCTGTTCCGATTAGCATGGGGAGCTATAGGGGTCTTTTTGTAAACTAAAAATTTGGGCCCAGGGTGCGGAGATCTGTTCAAATTTTTTTCATGGGATTCTGCCTACTGGATCAGCCCCAGAAACAGACGTTTTGGGGAGAGGGGGTTGGGGGTGGGTTATGTGGGGGGTTGGAAACAGCCTATACGTGGTATATTTTTCGATTATTTGGGAGTGTGAGGGAAAAGGCTGGGGAAAGGGCAGGGGGAAAGGAGGAACTGGGGTGTCATGTTGAGAGCGCTGAGTCTTGATATAGGGGGGGGGGGGAGAAAGTGGCACGGGGAGAGCTTATATCTGGTGGGAATTTCGTGTAAAAATCTGGGGAATGAGAGGGGTGGGAAAGGGGGAGAGAGGGGAAAAGTTTTAGCGAGGATTTTTTGAGGACAATGAAAGAAACGGGGGGAATTTTTGGGAGGAGAGGGAGGGAGCTTTCACGAGGGTTACGGTCCATAATGTTGGGATTGCTAAGTTTTTGAGGGGGGGGGGGGAAATGGGGGTTAGATTGTTGTGTAAAGCATAGATAAAAAAAAAAAAAAAAAGGGGGGGGGGACCCAAACGGGCTTGCCAAAAGAAAAGTTGGTTTGGTGTGCATGTCGTGGGTAGTACAAATGCAAAAGAGAACGATTGGTGTAATTGGGGTGTGCATGGGATGCTGAATCATGCATTCTAAAGTTATTTAATATTGTTTTTTAAATGCCTTCACTGAAGGCTATTGAAACGTATAAAAATGAATCTGAGAATGCTGATGGGACGCAATAAGTTTGGATTTACTCCCATTGTAAAAATAAGCAGTTTAATGTATATATAACATATGTAAAATAAAATATTAGGACGGCAGCTGGCGTTTTCACTCTGTAATTGTTATTTTTTTCAATTTAATATGTTCTTAGTTTAATTTAGTATGGTTAGTTTATAAGTTTCATAAACAACGGGAAATCTGTCCTTTTGGTGAGCTTGGGGGAAATAGGGGGGGGGGTTATACTGCTTGCATTTTTTCGGGTATGTAATTTTTGGTGTGGCATTGAAATTACAGTTTGGGGAAAGGGGTCAGAGGATTTCTTTTTTTGTATTCTTGAATATTTTTTTTTGTAGTTATGAATTATTATAGGCAGTATTTTTACCCACACTGCAGACATATTTCTGCAAAAAGCGTGAAAGAATTTATGAAATTTATATTGTCTGTCGATGCTCTCAATTGTATGCTTTTGTTAAATGTATTTATGTATAAATAAAATAAAAAAAAAAAAACCCAAAAACCACCCCCCTTGTCGCATGTCTTGGGTGTGTGGAACCCTTGCCTGACCTCCCCATAACCTACAGCAGTGGAACGGGAGGTGGTGTTGTGTCTCTGTTGACACCGCTGGGAAATTACTGGGGGATAATGGCGGTTTGTTTCGCAGGGCGAAACACATTGGATTGAACTGCTTCGGTGCGATTACAAACCCAGTTCAGCTCAAAACTCTTTCCCAAGATAATCAGGGAGAATACGGCTACAAATAGTGGAATGTATGGGGTGGGCGCTGAACGGAGCGCTAGATTTTTGTGAAACGCTTGCTGCGACAGTTTATGATCGGGGAAAAGCCCCCTTTCAAGATGTTTTTTGACGTTCCCCTGCTGTGCGTTGAACGGTGGACGTGTCTCGATATTTTACCTGGATAAAATTGAGGAATTCCCCCCTTTGAGGGAAACAAGCTGACACAGAAAAAGTATTTGAGAAATATGGAACTGTGGGATTCTGCCCAGCAGGGTAAGGGATAATGGGTTTTCCACACAGGTATGCCGGGAAGGGACATTCCCTTAAGATGACGTTGCGCCAACCCCTACCGTCATATGTGTATCTTCAAAATTTTAGGACACAGGTAATGGTTTTATATCCTGGACAGCGGCGTACGTGTCGCATTTGTGGAGAGTATGACCACATAGCGGCGGCATGTGAAAAGAACAGACGCGTGACCAAACCTGTGCAAGAAGACGTAGCCCCAGTCACACGTGATGAAGGTGAGCATCGTTTCGTCAGAGGAAGGGCGTGGTCGTTTGTGGAGTGAGATGGTGGAACAGGCTTTCGAAATGAGAGTGAGTCCTTCCCTCAGCTGCCTGCACCTGAGTCGTTGCCGATACCATCTACTGGATTGGTACCCCCCCGGCATGACGTGTTGAGTATTGGTCGAGAGACGAATGTCGGTGAGGATTTAGACGAAGTCTTAAGGACCTTGTCACCGCAAGTGGTGGAAGCTCCGTCTCCGGAAGACGTAGCTGGAGACTTTCTGAGTCCGGATTGTCACAATACGAGACTCCGCAGAAGGACGACGAGACTGGGACATCGGGAGACTTCATACCTCATTGTGAGGTGGATGTTGAGGTACACCGTGAGGCTTCCTCGGATCTTGACATGGAGGATAAGAACGTTACCAGGAAACGGGCAGCTACGTCAGATTCGGATGACGTACTGACGCCGGCACAGAGGACTGGGAAAAAAACTGAGAGGATGGGTGAGGGGAGAGGGGGGGGTCATGAGGGACGCCATCGCAAGAAGGGAGGCGAATGGGAAGGTACTGTAAAGAAGACACATAGACGTAACAAATCAAGTGGTGAACCACGGGAGGAGAAGAGGAAAGGGTGGAAAATATAACAGGCCTTAGGTGTAAGACTGCTAATGTTAACGGTTTGTGTACTAGATTAAAGAGAGATTGGTTGAGTAGTTTTCTTAGCAAACATAGAATTGATGTTCTCTTCCTTCAAGAACACAATTTCAAAGAAGAAGTGTTGCAGGTTGCAGGTTATACAGTGGTATAAACCTTGGTAATAAATACCGACAAGTTGGTTTAGAAAGACACGTAAGCAAACACTATAACATATTTATTAGAAAACGTTTCGGTCCTGGGACCTTGATCACTTCTAACATACAGAGGTAGAAAGACATTATATATATAGGCGGAGAGTGAGATGTGACGCACGTGACCTGAGGAATGTCATAATTATTATTATTATAATCAAGGGGGAAGCGCTAAACCTGGAGGATTATACAGCGCCTGTGGGGGGGGATGTGGAAGGCATTCAGGCTTAATTCGGGGAACTGGAGCACAGATCCAATTCCCTAAATCAAGAGCCCCTCACCAACATCAAGGAACCTTCCTTGAGGGGAGGAATGTCATAAGAACACAAGAATGGAGGAAAACTGTAGAAGGCCTACTGGCCCATGCGAGGCAGGTCCTTATCAAAACAACCTCTGCCTATGATGAGGACGAGTAGACGATGAAATCATGTGACTCCTGTGTTGTTGGGTTGGTGCTGCTTAAGTATCATGTATGCCAATGTTTTTGAAATTTTGTAGTTTCCAGTGTTGCGTTCTATAGTGTCGGTGACGGTGATTAGTGAGGCTTCT
This sequence comes from Cherax quadricarinatus, assembly GCF_026875155.1. Classification (NCBI taxonomy): domain Eukaryota; kingdom Metazoa; phylum Arthropoda; class Malacostraca; order Decapoda; family Parastacidae; genus Cherax; species Cherax quadricarinatus. The sequence goes on from NC_069404.1 coordinate 50,350,948, forward strand.
AGGCACCGTCGGCGTCTGAGGTCTGGTTCGGTGAGAACGAGTTGTGCCTCGTTCCAGTTCATCAAATGCCCCGTGGAGTCTCTGTGGAGGACACAGGCGTACCTTACATCGTCTCTGTTAGAGGCATTTCGATGCTCATTCAGGCGGACTGCAAGATCTCTGCCTGTCTCGCCTACATATTTCTTGGGACAGAACCCACAGGGGATACAGTACTGACCCTGCCAACTATTCGTTTGAAAGGTGGTGTGGGTCTTTTAATAAAAGAGACGAGCCCGTTTGTGTTGCAGAGATGTGGGGGGAGGGTGTTGCGAGTGGATGGGACTTGGATGGGAAAGCGTGTATCCTTGGTAAGTGTCTATGCCCCTGCGGAGAATGACACGAAGGTTCGAACGGATTTTGTGTGTGAGGACCTTGTTTATTTTTTGCGTGGTCTTCCGGAAGTAGCGATTGTGGGGGGAGACTGGAACTGTGTCATAAGGGCGGCTGACGTCGAACCCAAAGGGGCTGGGCATGTGTCTGCACCTCTCAGAGATTTGTTGAGGGATGTTAAGTTAAGTGATGTGTTTGGGGGAGGGGTGTGGGAAACAGAACATACTTTTATCAGAAGGGGATATGCTGCAAGGTTAGACAGAGTGTATATTTCGCAGGGAGTAGTTGTAAAGTCTTTTAATACGGTGGAGACGGTCTTGTCAGATCATAGGGCAGTTGTAGTGGAGGTAGGGTGGGAAGGGAAGGTGCCGAAATTTATGGAATTATTGGAAATTAAAAA
>NC_069404.1:50352216-50450091 GCF_026875155.1 Cherax quadricarinatus
TTGCTCTCTCTGCTGCCTAACTCGACTGACTCACATACAGGGTGGGGGTTTTTTGAAATCCTGCTATGGTCACAGAATATATACAGTCAATGATTCACACAGACGGTTGGTAGTGAGTCATCTACTGGTACACTGGTTACTGGTAACTGGTTGCTAGAAACTGGTACTACTACTGAGAGAGTGACAGTCCAGTGACCTACTGTCCCACATACCCCACCCAAATTATTCACATGTAATAATTCAGGTAATACTCTGTAAACCTCATACAGGAAATTTCTCACATAATTAATTATTCCTTTTGGTTCCTAACAACTCGGATATGTAATCAGGGGAATTTTAAATTTTAATTAATGATTTTATTGAAAGAAATGGGTTGTTGGGTTCATATATAATTGAAGAGAATTTAATTAATTAATGGTGTTTGGGGTTGTGGATTATAGTTGCCACAATTAACTGAATTTGCATGCCCAGGGGGGCTGGAATTCTATTTCTTATACATTTGTAATATTAATAGATTTTGTAATTATTATGTAAATTATTGCTGAGCTCAGCTGGGTTAGGACTGTAATTGCTGTAAAGTTAATTTGCTAAGCCCACTTAGGGCTAGGAATGATAATTGCCTCCCTTCTGATTATAATAATAATAATTTAAATAAATTATTTGTAAGCCAGGAAAATATTTGGCTAGGATATTTGGTGCATATTGTAATAAATAATTCCCATGTCTCATATAATTTGTAAAACCCCTGTTCATTAATGAATCTAACCACACAAGAGCCTTGGATGAGGTTAATGTAATTATGCAAATGGAAAACCCATGGGTATTGAAGCTATAAAGGCTCATTAAATGCACAAAAGGTAATGTGACCATAGCATTAATAAATGCCTGGACTTGGTGGCAGAGGAAATTGTGAATAAGGATAATTTAGAATTAATTTGGAATCATTAGAAAATGGGTATGTGTCATATAAATTGTAATATAAAGAATATGAAAGAAAATCTGTTGGTGAACTGTGCACATGATAATGAAAGGAATTGTTAATTAATCAAATTATGAGCTAGAAGACAAAATACTATCGTGTAAAAGTGAGGTATTAAATAGAATGAAATGTGTAAATACTGCAGTTGACCAGTCTAGTAATGTAAATGCCAGGTCTTTGTCCAAACTCCCAGAGTTATGTCTACCAACATTTAGTCTAGGAGACAGATGGGAGGAATTTTGGTCAGTATTTAAGGCTGCGGTGTATGTGAGGAATGACATAGCAGATGTCACAAAATTATTTTATCTCAAAGGGCAGGTCAGAAGCGATACTTATGACCTGATTCAAGGATTCCAAAATATAGACTTTAGTTGCCTAAAGGCAGTTGACTTGCTAGAGGTTACCTATGTTAACAGGGAGCAAAGTAGGTTAGACCTAGTAAATATTGTGATTAATTTAAGAACTCCAGAACACAATTACCATAATTTGCAACAATTTAGGGTCAAATTAGAAATGCACTTTTAAGCCCTTGAGTAATGGGTTGATTTGGGGAATCAGACTGGATAGTAAGTGCTGTCTTGCAGATAAATTGAGCAGCAAGTCTATAGAGTAGCTATCTAATAAATACCACGAAGGTTATTTTGTTCTGGAGGAAATAAGATTAGGTCTACAAGAATTAATTGTTCAATCACAGACAAACCAATCAAGTACTCTATAAACGTAACATATGATGATTCTGATGTATCTCTTTGGTCTCACACAAAAAAATTCCTAATATTAATAATAATCACAATTCATCCCATGAAAAGGGATGTATAAAGCACATATCAAGTGGCAGGAACCAAAAATAAAAGTTCTCCAAACCAAATTAAGAGAAATAAGTACCGTAATAAGAGTGGCCCGGCTAATAATGGGCAAGTCAAGCAAAAGAGGGATTGTCTTTTTTGCAAGGGTACTCATTTCTCCAAGAACTGTAATGCTTATGATTCATGGGATGTTAAGGTGCAAAGATTAGAAGAACTTGGCAGATTTATCAGATGTTTAGGCAGTCATAATGTAAAGAATTGCTATGCCAGACTAAATAATTGCTATCAATGTCACAAAGGAAGACATCATGTATTAATGTGTAAAGGTTTAAATAGTAGTAGTATTAGTAATAATAATAATAATAATAATAATAATAATAATAATAATAATAATAATAATAAAATAATAATAATAATAATGTTAACCCTGACACAGCTGTTACTAATGTATAAATTGCAGCTAATATTAACTATAATGGCACAGCTGAAGTAGCCTTATTCGGAATAAACGGCGTAAATAAAAAAATGTAACTGCATTACAGGACCAAGGATTAAATGCACATCCATGAAACATAGTTGTCTTAATGGTATGAAAGGTTTCTGCCAGATAAAAGGGCCCAGTTGTACGACACTGAGTATGTAAATGTCGGACTGGGTAATGAGAGAAAATGTGTCAGTGCAGTTATAGTAGATAGGCTCCCAAAGAAAATCTCTTCAGTTGAGCTTAGCGAAGCTACTGGAAGGCTTTCACAAAATGGTGTAAAATTGGCACCTTCTTGTGCAAATAATGAGTCAGTGCCAATAAATCTTCCAATATGGAGTGATTATTATGCTTCATTTGTAAAAGTTTGCTAAGGAAATGTTGTGTTATTCTTCTAAAAGCAACAGAATGTCATGTAATGTATGGTAAGCTTTCTCGTACTAATATTGAAGGACTTGAGGAAAAAAAAATACAGTCACTGTGTGTTATGCTCATGAAAGAGCGCCCAAGTATAAATATTCTTCCATAGAGGATGATGTTGAGGCAGTGTATAAATTGTGGGAACTGGACAGCATCGGAATCAATGTAAATGAAGAAAGTCCAGATGATTCCTTTACTCAGGAACAATACCTGAAGAATGTTAAATAGGAATCTGAACAATACTGGATGAGATTCGCGTGGAAGCTGTATCATCCAGAATTGCCTACTAATTATCGAATTGCCTATGGGCAAATAAAGGCTCTGCTCCATGAACTGAGTAGGACACCAGAATTATTGACTGGATATAATCATATAATTATTGAACAGCTAAAGAATAAATTCTTAGAGAAGTACCTCCAGAGCAGACAAAAATTTATGGTCATTACTAAGAATTGTTTTTAATTGTAATGAAAAAAGTAGTAAAAATATACCAAGTTTAAATGACTGTTTAATGACAGGTTTGTCGTTGACGGAAAAATTAGGGTTAAAAATTATGCCTTTACGGCTGACATAAGTAAAGCTTTCCTTCGAGTTGGTTTTTTAGGAGGCAGACCGGGACTGTACCAGTTTCTTGTGACCTGGGAATCCTAGTGACCCACTTAGCCCTCTGAAAACTTTTCGCTTTAGGAGCGTATTATTTGGTGCTACATCCAGTCTGTTCCTCCTTCAAGCGACGGTAATGCACACCTTGGTTTAGAAAGACACGTAAGCAAACACTATAACATATTTATTAGAAAACGTTTCGGTCCTGGGACCTTGATCACTTCTAACATACAGAGGTAGAAAGACATTATATATAGGCGGAGAGTGAGATGTGACGCACGTGACCTGAGGAATGTCATAAGAACATAAGAATGGAGGAACACTGTAGAAGGCCTACTGGCCCATGCGAGGCAGGTCCTTATCAAAACAACCTCTGCCTATGATGAGGACCAGTAGACGATGAAATCATGTGACTCCTGTGTTGTTGGGTTGGTGCTGCTTAAGTATCATGTATGCCAATGTTTTTGAAATTTGTAGTTTCCAGTGTTGCGTTCTATAGTGTCGGTGACGGTGATTAGTGAGGCTTCTAGGCACCGTCGGCGTCTGAGGTCTGGTTCGTGAGAACGAGTTGTGCCTCGTTCCAGTTCATCAAATGCCCCGTGGAGTCTCTGTGGAGGACACAGGCGTACCTTACATCGTCTCTGTTAGAGGCATTTCGATGCTCATTCAGGCGGACTGCAAGATCTCTGCCTGTCTCGCCTACATATTTCTTGGGACAGAACCCACAGGGGATAGTGTAGACGCCTGCTGTAGAAGTTAGAGGTGTGGGGCTGCGTTTAGTAGTGAGGTCTTTGATAGAGGATGTGTTTATGGTGGAAACGTTGATGTTACTCATAGCAAGTGCCCGGCGAGTATTCGTGGCAACATCGCCACATGGGAGTACTATGAACTGTTTAGGGGGCTGTTCCATGGGCGGTTTGTTGAGGATAGCTTGTGCCTTGAGTCTGCAATCTCGGATGAAGAAAGATGGGAACTGAAGACGTGTAAAGGCTTGTGTTATGTAAGTGCATTCTTCTTCTAGAAAACAAGGGCTGGAGATGCGAAGAGCTCTCAAGAAGAAGCCAATGAGGACTCCTCTCTTAGTGCGGTATCTTGGTGTGAATAAAAGTGTATAAGATCGTCCTTGTTGGTAGGTTTTCTATACACTTTGAAGAGAAGTTTGTCACTGTCGGGAGATCTGCACAGTAGAACGTCGAGGAAAGGAAGTTTGCCATCATTTTCGAGTTCAAGTGTAAACTTTATTGATGGTTCAACTGCATTGATCTTGTTGAGAAGGGCCTGGATATTGAGACGTCTTGGATAGAAAACCAATATATCATCAACGTATCTTAGCCAGGTAACGGTGTTGGGAATGAGGTGCTGAATTTCTCTGTCTCCAAGTTTTTCCATGAAGAGGTTGGCAAGCACAGCACTGAGCGGGCTGCCCATTGCCATCCCAAAGCATTGTTTGTAACAGTTGTCCTGATACTTGAAGAAGTTGAAATTAACACACAGTTCCACTAGATCGATGAAATCTAGAAGAGGTAAAGGGAGGTCGTGGTTTTCAGTGAGCCTCTGTCTCAGAATGTTGATTGCAGCGTCAGTAGGAACGTTGGTAAAGAGGGCTGTGACATCGAAGGAAGCCATGCTTTTGTTTTTGACATTCAGGTTGGAAATTCGGGAGAGAAGGTCACCTGAATGTTGAGGTGGGCTTGACTGATAGTGCCCAGAAGCGCTGAAAGGTATTTGGCATCCTAGGTGGCCAACACATACCAGCCTGTATCAGAATCAGTGCTACTTCAAAGTACCCAGACTTTCCTTCAAAAGGCTCGTAGCATCTTACGAAAATCAGAACAAGGCAAAAAACTACTTAAACTTTTACCAGGTCAACCGAAACCAGCACGCCTGTATGGCCTTCCTAAGACACACAAACCTGCATCCCACTACGGCCTATCACTTCGGGCATAGGGAGTGCACCACACAGACTAGCCGGCCACCTTGCCAAATACCTTTCAGCGCTTCTGGGCACTATCAGTCAAGCCCACCTCAAACATTCAGGTGACCTTCTCTCCCGAATTTCCAACCTGAATGTCAAAAACAAAAGCATGGCTTCCTTCGATGTCACAGCCCTCTTTACCAACGTTCCTACTGACGCTGCAATCAACATTCTGAGACAGAGGCTCACTGAAAACCACGACCTCCCTTTACCTCTTCTAGATTTCATCGATCTAGTGGAACTGTGTGTTAATTTCAACTTCTTCAAGTATCAGGACAACTGTTACAAACAATGCTTTGGGATGGCAATGGGCAGCCCCTCAGTGCTGTGCTTGCCAACCTCTTCATGGAAAACTTGGAGACAGAGAAATTCAGCACCCTCATTCCCAACACCGTTACCTGGCTAAGATACGTTGATGATATATTGGTTTTCTATCCAAGACGTCTCAATATCCAGGCCCTTCTCAACAAGATCAATGCAGTTGAACCATCAATAAAGTTTACACTTGAACTCGAAAATGATGGCAAACTTCCTTTCCTCGACGTTCTACTGTGCAGATCTCCCGACAGTGACAAACTTCTCTTCAAAGTGTATAGAAAACCTACCAACAAGGACGATCTTATACACTTTTATTCACACCAAGATACCCGCACTAAGAGAGGAGTCCTCATTGGCTTCTTCTTGAGAGCTCTTCGCATCTCCAGACCTTGTTTCTAGAAGAAGAATGCACTTACATAACACAAGCCTTTACACGTCTTCAGTTCCCATCTTTCTTCATCCGAGATTGCAGACTCAAGGCACAAGCTATCCTCAACAAACCGCCCATGGAACAGCCCCCTAAACAGTTCATAGTACTCCCATGTGGCGATGTTGCCACGAATACTCGCCGGGCACTTGCTATGAGTAACATCACGTTTCCACCATAAACACATCCTCTATCAAAGACCTCACTACTAAACGCAGCCCCACACCTCTAACTTCTACAGCAGGCGTCTACACTATCCCCTGTGGTTCTGTCCCAAGAAATATGTAGGCGAGACAGGCAGAGATCTTGCAGTCCGCCTGAATGAGCATCGAAATGCCTCTAACAGAGACGATGTAAGGTACGCCTGTGTCCTCCACAGAGACTCCACGGGGCATTTGATGAACTGGAACGAGGCACAACTCGTTCTCACCGAACCAGACCTCAGACGCCGACGGTGCCTAGAAGCCTCACTAATCACCGTCACCGACACTATAGAACGCAACACTGGAAACTACAAAATTTCAAAAACATTGGCATACATGATACTTAAGCAGCACCAACCCAACAACACAGGAGTCACATGATTTCATCGTCTACTGGTCCTCATCATAGGCAGAGGTTGTTTTGATAAGGACCTGCCTCGCATGGGCCAGTAGGCCTTCTACAGTGTTCCTCCATTCTTATGTTCTTATGACATTCCTCAGGTCACGTGCGTCACATCTCACTCTCCGCCTATATATAATGTCTTTCTACCTCTGTATGTTAGAAGTGATCAAGGTCCCAGGACCGAAACGTTTTTCTAATAAATATGTTATAGTGTTTGCTTACGTGTCTTTCTAAACCAACTTGTCGGTATTTATTACCAAGGTTTATACCAATGCACACCTTAAACTTACGGGAAGTTCACTGCGTGACGTCAACTGAAGAGAAACTGATGAGGACCTATGATGAGGCTAATAAAGTAAAGCAAAGTGCAAATATGCCTTTGAGGGAATGGAACAGCAATTCATCCAAATTAAAGGACAAATAAATATGATTACCCTGGAGTGTAAGTGCCTAATGTAGTAATATGTTGAGATTAACCTGGATATTGAGGAAGATTTATTTTTTAAAACCTAATAATTATGGTATGTCCAGTAACTTAACAAAAAGAGTCTTTCTTGCTAAAGTTTCCAAATGTTTTCATGCATCCTTTACAATAAGAGGAAAATTGTTAACTCAAGAAGTATGGAAACTTTAATGTGCTTGGATGAAGCCCTACATAAGAACATAAGAAAGAAGGAACACTGCAACAGGCCTACTGACCTATGCGGAGCAGGTCCATGTCCCCCCCCCCGGATTACACCAATGACCCCCCGGATTAGCCCAATGACCCACCCAATCTGGTCATCTCCACTCTAGGATGGAGCATTGCACCAGACCCAGCAGCACAAGCTAGTCAGGTCCAACTCACACCAATCCACACCCACTCATGTATTTATCTAACCTATTTTTAAAACTACACAACGTTTTAGCCTGATTAACTGTACTCGGGAGTTTGTTCCACTCATCCATAACTCTACTACCACACCAGTACTTTCCTAATCCTTTCTGAATCCGAATTTTTCCAACTTGAAACCATTGCTGCGAGTCCTGTCTTAGCTGGAAATTTCAGCACACTATTTACATCCCCTTTATTTATTCCTGTTTTCCATTTATACACCTCGATCATATCCCCCCTAATTCTATGCCTTTCTAGAGAGTGCAGATTCATGGCCCTCAGTCTATCCTCATAGGGAAGATTTCTGATACATGGGATCATCTTTGTCATCCTCCTTTGTACGTTTTCCAGGGCATTTATATCCATTCTGTAATACGGTGACCAGAACTGAGCAGCATATCTAAATGAGGCCTAACCAAGGATATATAGAGTTGAAGAACAACCTGAGGACTTCTATTATTTATACTTCTAGATATGAAGCCAAGAATTCTGTTAGCTTTATTGCGAGCACTAATGCACTGTTGTCTTGGTTTTAGGTAATGCTAACCAGAACTCCTAAATCCTTTTCGCAATAGGTAGTATTAAGATCTACATTATTTAGTTTATATGTGGCATGGTTATTTAACTGTCCAACATTTAGAACTTTGCATTTGTCAATATTAAACTGCATTTGCCATTTCTCCGACCATTGCGTCAGTCTATTCAAATCATCCTGGATTGCTCTAATGTCCTCATTAGAATGAATTAGACGGCCTATTTTGGTGTCATCAGCAAATTTGCTTATGTCGCTATTTATTCCCTCATCTATGTCGTTTATTAAAGTGTGAACAACAACGGGCCCAACACTGACCCTTAAGGAACACCGCTTGTGACGTGCCCCCATTCTGATTTCTCCCCATTTATGCAAACTCTCTGCTGTCTATTTGTCAGCCATGCCTCTACCCAGGAAAAAAATTCTCCTATTCCGTGTGCCCTAAGTTTCCTCAATAGCCTCTGATGTGGAACTCTATCGAAAGCCTTACATAAGTCCATATACACAATATCATATTCATTACCATGATCTACCTACTCAAACACCTTAGTGAAAAAAGTTAGTAAATTCGTAAGACAGGAACGCCCCTTTGTAAAACCGTGTTGAGAATCATTAATCAATCTGTGCCTGTCAAGATGGCTACGAATTGCTTCGGAAATTATTGATTCCATAAATTTTCCCACTATGGAGGTAAGGCTTATTGGTCTATAGTTCGAAGCCAAGGACGTGTCACCTGCCTTGTAAATAGGTATTACATTTGCCATTTTCCACTTATCAAGCACTAGGGCCATTTTGTAGTGATATGTTTAAAAAGATTAACCAAAGGTATGCTAAGTTCCTCTTTACATTCCTTTAACACTTTACATTCCTTTAACACCATTGCAAACAGTTCATCAGGACCTAGGGATTTGTTAGGTTTTAGTTTCTCTATTTTTCTGGGACCATGTCACTAGTTACCGCAATCGTACATAGTTTATTATCATCCTGTTCTACATAATCTCTTATTTCAGGAATATCGCTAGTATTTCCTGGTGAAAACTGAGAGGAAGTAGGTATTTAGAATTTCACACATATCCTTATCACTGTCAGTGATTTGACCAGAGTTACTCTTAAGTGGGCCAATCTTGTCCCTAATCTTACTTCTGTATACCTGAAAGAACCTTTTGGGTTAGTTTTTGAATCCCCTTTCTACCTTAGCCTCATAATCTCTTTTTGCTTTTCTTATCCTTTCTTTATTTCTCTCTTTAATTGAATATATTGATTTCTTAACTGCCCATCCCCTCTTTTGATACGCCTATATATGCCTCACTTTTGACCAGTGAGATGTTTTAATCTATTGTTCATCCATTTGGGGTTATTTTTGTTAGATCTAATTTCCCTACTCGAAACAAAAGTTGTCTGGGGAGCTAGAACTATGCTCTGAAAAACGTCATATTGACAACCAACATATTGACCCATAGTTAGGACATCCCAATTTAGCCCACCCAAGTAATTTTCAGTCCCATGAAGTCGGCCAAGCGAAAATCTGGGACAGAGATTTGATTGCAGTTATCTGGGTAATTCCATGATATATTGAAACTAAGTGATTTGTGATCACTCTCCCCAAGCTCATCATTAACCTCAAGATTATAATTAGTGAATCTTTGTTGGCAAGAACCAAGTCAAGCAGATTGTTTCCTCTAGTTGGTTCTGTCACAACCTGTTCTAAAAAGCAATCCTGAACTGTATCAAGAAAGTCACTAGACTCAAGATTTCCTGTCATATTGTTCCAATCAATTTGTCTAAAGTTAAAATCTCCCATTATCACAACATTTTCATATCTAGATGCCTTATGAATTTCGTCCCATAACAGCTTACTGCACTCCCTATCAAGGTTTGGAGGCCTATAAATCACACCCAAAATTAATTTGTCACGACCCTCGAGAAACTGAAGCCAAACAGATTCTGTGTTCGATGTTTCTAATCTTATATCATGTCTAAGACAACAATTTAAATTTTCTCTGACATACATCGCAACAAACCCCCACCCTTCCTGTTGACCCTATCAGTGTGGAATAGTTTAAACCCTGTATTTGCATTCAGAAGGCATTTCTCTATCTTTCAGGTTGAACCAGGTCTCGTTATACCAACAATATCTAAAAGTACCTACACTTGCAAGTAATCTTAGCTCATCTAACTTATTTCTTAGACTCCTACTATTTGTATAGTAAACCTTAAGGGAGCAGTCACTCGTTGCCCTCTACATCTCTCTGTTTGTTGATCAATGGATTTGCCATTGCTAGCAACTTTATTTTGAATATTGTCTTTTAAAAATATCCCTGAGGGATCCCAGTAATAACTGCTGTTTTTAAAACCCCATGCTGCTGCCTGATTGTTTCCCACAAACACCCATACCTCTAATATCTATCAGTTTAAATTCCAGACAAGTCATTAATAGACAAGAATTAATAGGTGATTATGTAAAGATACCAATGTTGAAATTCCCACGTAATGTAGCAAGTCGAGATGGTGATAATATATTACATATCTTTTTGCGATGCTTCAGAATTGGCGTATGGAGCAGTCGCTTATATTCAGTGTAAAAATTTATTTCTTTTGTCATGTCTAAGACTAAAGTGGCTCCAATTAAAGCGCGTACATTGCCTCTATTGAAATTAACAGCCATTACATACGTGTCAAATTAGCTAATTATGTAAGAGATAAATTAATGGAGATAAATATTAGCGACACTCTGATTTAATCTGATAATGAGGTGTCCTGACAATGGATTCGTAATGGTAACATTAAGATTGTGTACGTACAAAACAGGAGCTAAAATTTAAATCAAATGCAAGAGAAATATATGAGTTTAGGTCAACATTTAATCATATACCTGGTGATGAGAATTCATTGATTTCTTGTCACGAGGTTTGACTTATGACAAATTTGTGAATACTGTATCATGCTACAAGGGACCAAATTGGTTGGAAAATAAAATTAATTGGCCTTTACAAGAGGCACATATTGCACTTGCGAAATTAGTGACCACTGCTCCAATAATTTGTCCTCATCGGCCATTGATATTAATAGGGATTCTTCCTTACCCAAACTAATTAATGTAACATTGCTAGTGTTTAAATATACAAAGAAAATGAATATTTTCTATAATTTTCCACGTCCTCTGAAATACTGAATTCAGAAAGGGGCAAGAAGAAATCTGTGTAGATGAAATTAAATTGTTGTTAAAAGGAAAAAAAGTAAAAAGTTCAATAATAGATAAAAATTATGGTTGTATTTAGTTGATGTAATTAAATGTATGGATAGGTAATATGCTGAATTGTCTAAATATGTAATGTATCCTATCTTTTACCAAAACACATTCTCTGATAATTTTAATTATAAATGTGTGTAAAAACTAAAAAACAAGGGGAGTACAAAAAATAATTAAATTTAATTAAGTCGTAAAACAAAAATCTCCGTGTGGCCGCAATGGGAAAATTTTTTTAACAATTTTCCAAATTTAAACTTTATAATATGATTAATATAAAAATTTATATTAAAAAATGTGATGCTGATTGACCCTTCAAGAAATTTTGTGTGAAGGAGGATGTGCAGCGGCCGCGGAGTGATGCAACGGGAAGGACACTATAGTCACAGTATAGTGAATTATTGTGTGAACATTGGTCAGTTAGTGGTAGCGAGTAATCCGCGTCATCAAGGCCATAATTTGAAATGGGAAAACCCGTGTTAATGTCCCCTGCTGAAGAATGGACCGGAAAATTTTGCAGGACCTCGAAAATTACGTGTGGATGGTGGAAGATAAGGAGACTATGCCATCATTCACACAGGGAAATATGCCATTCTTCTTTCATTAGATTTCTTGCTGGCCAGTGTTGGTTTCTATATGTTAGGTAGGCGTGATCCAACTATAGTAATTAAATGGTAAGTGGTAATACAAATTTCTTTTCTAATAACACTATTGTGAAAAATAATGTATTTTCCAAAAAAAAAAATCCAGCATAATTTTTATTGAAAATTAGTGTAATACATTGTATTTAATAAAATTTAATTTTAAACGAAAAATGAAACCAGCGACTGGGAGAAGCATTGTTGGAACCAGAGCGACTTTGTTTTTGAATGTGGACAGGCAGGCTAATGTAATGTGCTTAATTTTCGTCGCTCTAGGGCAGTGGTTCCCAAACTTTTCAGCTTGTTACCCAATTTAACATGCCACATAAAGCATGTTACCCCCTTTCCACAAAATGTTGTTATTATTGATATATATGGCTAAAAAGGAACGATACAGCCTCGCATACTCTGCTAATCCTAGCAAAACCATTGAAAACGTAAGAACCACACATACATTATATATAAATTAATATAGCTACAAATTCACAGTAACAGTGGGTAAATACTAACTATATACTGCACAGGGGAGTACACATACATACCAGCTTATGTCTACCTCGGCTGATGCTCACAGATAAACTGACATGTGAAATAGAGGCAGCCTCAGGAAGTGAGTGACGCGTACTGGACCAGGGCGATCTGGGCTACTGAGTGACTTTTGTCCTGAAGCATACTTGTCAAAATACTTTTGGGTTTCCACACACTTAGCTATATTTTCTTCTTTTTTAATACTGTATATTAGTTTTTGATTTATTTTTTTTGGTTTAACTTTTTTACTTACTTATAATAGGTTTACTTTACAACTTCATATACTAAGACCAAGTTAACAATAATCCTCATACCGGGTACCGCATGTTTTCTTGATTTTCAGAATTCATAACTTTTTTCTGTCACCCCTCCATTACCCCCCAAAAATGGTAAATTACCCCCAGGGGTAATTTACCCCTAGTTTGGGAACCACTGCTCTAGGGTTATATTGGGCTTAAAACCTCTCAAATAGGAGCCGAAATTGTTGGATGTGCAGTCCTGCAAAAATTTGAGCATTAAGCAGATGGACAGGACAGCTCCGGGAAACCCCAGCTATGTGTCTATGTTTTTTAGAAGTTCTGGCCAAAAATTTTTCATAAATGTAGACAGGGGTGGTTTTTGAGTAAGATACACAGTAATCTCCAGACAAGTTGGTGAGTGTTATGATTATAAATTCTCCTTCTGTTATATAAATGTTATATGTAATCATTTATTAATTTTAATATACAGTCCACAAATTTATTAAATTTTACCAGAATTTTTGGTGATGTACATTTTATTTGCATTAATATAGGACTAGAGCAACTTGTGGAGAGATAGATTATGGTAGGTATCGACATTTTTGCAGCCTAGGTGTCCCCAAAATTCCTACTTTTCTATGTAACTTTGACAAATAATAATTATCTTTGTTACCATTTACTGGTATGGGATCTAATGAGATACATCAAGGTAAATTTAATTTTCCCAACTGTTGTGTTAAATGTATTGTACAATAATTATAAAACTGTGTACCAGCATAATAAAATTTTTATAATATACATCCACACTGTTTTATAATTTACCCATTATTGGTATTAATGTTTAATATTGTAATCATTAATTTAAAGTCAGGTCAAGCTTTTTTTGTAGAAATGGTGATGGACATCGACGGAGTGACAGTCCTGTGACCTATTGTGACGAAGTCCCACTTACCTTATCAAATTACTTACATGTAATAATTCAGGTAATTCCCTGTAAAAACCTCATGTAGGTAATTTCTCAAAGGATTCGCAGGAACAGAATACACTGAACAGATGCAATTTTTTCTAAGGACTGGGAGGTACTTCAGCAAGAAACAACATCCATGCAGCTAAACGTCTGGACACACCTGACTCCTTCCCCTGTAATGATACAAATACCAACCCCAGCCCTGCCTACCCCGCTCCAGCCAGATACTCAACAAACATAAATATTGGATCACGATAACCAAAGCATGGTAGAGGAAAGAAAGGTCAAATATGTACACAAATGTGGATGGACTATTAAACAGAAGTGATGAGTTTATAGAATGGATAGCATAGATAATCCCAAACATTATAGCTATCATGGAGACAAAACTACCTGAAATGATAACTGATGCCATATTCCGAGCAGTATGCAAGGTAAACAAGCAAAGATAGAGGGGGGTGAATGACTGGTTTTTAAAGAACTAGTGGGGTTCTGAAGCAATAATGACAAATAAAAATGAGCCAATTGATTATATACATATATATAGTGGGGTACAGTCAAGGCTGCGAAACCCAGGGTGGTTGGTAGCAGTGATTTACAATCCACCATCAAGACAGGAATATAAAGAGAACGACACAACAATGATTGACACCTTAGCAGAAGCAGCAAGAAGACCTTATAGGGCTAAAGTGAACTTATTTATCATGGATGATTTTAACCACAAGAAATTTTGATTCAGAGAACTGATAACCACATGGCGGATCTGAAACATGGATAGCTACGATGATGGAGGCAATTAGGGAAAATTTTTACGTCGACACGACAAGAGAGAGAGAGAGAGAGAGAGAGAGAGAGAGAGAGAGAGAGAGAGAGAGAGAGAGAGAGAGAGAGAGAGAGAGAGAGACGACCCAGCAAGACTCTGGATCTGACACAAGTAAAATACAATATGAGAGCCCACTGAGTGCGAGTAACAGCTGGCAGAAACTAGTACCAGCTGGCGGCAGCTGGTACTAACTGGTAGCTGCTGGTAACAGCTGGTGACAGCTGATAGCAACTGGCAGCAGCTGGTAGCAACTATACCTCATTTGTTACCTGTACTGCTCTGTATTCATCTTTTGTTTATTCTTTCAATTATTCTCTGTTTTTAATTCCTAGAGACTAGCCCATCACTGGGACTCTCCGCACTGTTGGATAACACCGGGAGCAAACAATAACACGACCAGTCGTCCCCAACACTCCTCATTTGAAGAACATCAAAATGGTATACAATACCGACAGGTTGTTAGGTAAGACACATATGCAACAGTTAGACAACTTTATTCCGTTTCGGAATAAAGTTGTCTAACTGTTGCATATGTGTCTTACCTAACTCCTCATTTCATTTGTTCGCCTCGAAAATCACATAACCTAGCAGTGGTGCTCATATGAAAATATACTCCCAAAGAAGTTACGTTAAAGAAATTTCATGCCCCCAGATATTGAAAATGGGTATCAAAAAATGAAAGCATCCCTAAAAATTAAACAAATAGGTTACCTTGAGAGTGATGCCACTGTTGCTGTTGAACTGCACTCCAGAGTGCGTCACGTTTAAGTGCGTGTGCTATGCGAGCTTATGCAAGTGCAAGTGTATAAGGGCCTTCCCAAGTAAGTGTGTGTGTGATCTTTGAGCGTATGTGAAAGTAAGTGTGAATGTGTTTGAGTGTGTGTACGTGTGGCTAGAGCACGCCGGGGGGGAGAGGAAAGCAGGGTGTGTTCAAGTGGATGCTCTTCAAGTATATTATACATGAGTGCAGGTGCAAGGCTCTGAGGTCGGGGCGATAAACATTATATAGAGCGCCTCCAGCATCACTTAAGACACCATCACTCATGTACCAAGCAGCACACACACGATGGCGCAACCCGTCAGTTAGTGAAAAGACAGTGTTTGCAGTGAAACCTTTATTAAGACGTTTAGCCCGGGACGGACTAAAAGGGACACACAAAACACTGCCATGTAAAGAATCGAGCAGCCTGAGGTGTCTGGGGCGAGGTCACAGCTAGGTACTAAATGTGTTAGTGGGGAAAGAAACAAGTCACAAAATATGCACATTTAGGCTTTGCAAGGAGGAAAGGACAGGGTCAGATGCAGTTGGAAATTATTTTTATTATAAAAAACCGAGTAGAATATGAGAAATGGCACTTGCCAGTGTGAACGTTCTCTTGTTTTGTTTGTTAATGCAGTCAATGATTATTGGCTGCTTCTAGAATCCCACATCTTGTATTGTCCACCTGACACAGCTGGAGTGCTATTTGAGTGATATTTGAGTGCAGATTTCTCATAGTGCTATCAGAGTGCCGTAAACCCTCTCGGCCGAGGTACTCTTGACTCTGTCAAGTACTGTGATCTTCCTGTTGTTAGTTACCAGCAATGTCGACGAAAAAGACCTTTTTATTTAAAATGAGTGGTGATGTTTAGAGAGAACATAAAGCTGTGAAGGCATCTTTATGTAAGTTTGTTCCGCCTCAAAAAATTCTTCCTTACAAACTCTAAAGGA
Source organism: Cherax quadricarinatus (assembly GCF_026875155.1). Taxonomy (NCBI): domain Eukaryota; kingdom Metazoa; phylum Arthropoda; class Malacostraca; order Decapoda; family Parastacidae; genus Cherax; species Cherax quadricarinatus. The sequence goes on from NC_069404.1 coordinate 50,368,394, forward strand.
GAAAGGGGAGGGGAAAACTGTGATGACTCAGCGTTTAATCTTGAAGTAGCGGGGGGAAAAATTTATTATGTCATCTTTATTTGATGGACTCTTGATGAAGTCTGTGTTTGAAAGCTTTGTCTTCCTTGAAGAAGATCAAAAATGGTAATGAGTCATTCTCTTCTTCCTCCGATAAAACTTTTTGGTATTTCTGCGTCATCTGGATATCGAAGAGTGGCGAGGATACCTACAGGAGCGAGTGGAGGCTAGCTAGAGGAGGGCGAGTGGGGCTCCCGCCCCGGGCGGCACAAAAAGTGGAGAATTAAAAAAAAAATTATCTTTAAATTAGATAAGTTTAGATTTAGAAAGGACATAGGAAAGTATTGGTTTGGAAATAGGGTAGTTGATGAGTGGGAAAAGTCTACCTAGTTGGGTTTTTTGAGGCTAGGACTTTTGGGGAGTAATTCAAATTTAGGTTGGATAAGTAATGAGTGGGAGTGGTTGGATTTGAGTGGAACTTGCACATCAGAGCTTATTTCTTGGGTAGCATTGAAAATTGGGTTGGTCAAATGTTTGTTAGTGGGATGAATTGTAAAGGACCTGCCTAGTATGGGCCAACAGGCCTGCTGCAGTGTTCTCCTCCTTTCTTATGTTCTTATGTAAAGTGTTGAATTATGTGAAAAACTGCCACACGTCTCACACCATTGCAAGCGCGCAAGTGAGGCCAAATTTTCCTCAACAAAAATTGCAATGTGTTGTTAGGTAAGACACATATGCAACAGTTAGTACAACTTTATTCCGAAACGTTTCGCCTACACAGTAGGCTTCTTCAGTCGAATACAGAAAGTAGGCAGGAACAGTAGAGATGTGAAGACGATGTAATCAGTCCATCACCCTTGAAGTCGTAGAATTTGAGGTTGTCAGTCCCTCAGCCTGGAGAAGTTCAGTTCCATAGTCAGGAACTATCTGAAGATCAAGCGACAGTGCAGAGACTTAAATACTGTCGGAAGGAGAGGTGCAGTGCCCCTTTATTATGTACATTTGTGCAACAGCTTGTTTATGTAAATATCTAATCAGCCAATCATGTGGCAGCACTTTAGTGCTTAAAAGCATGCAGGCTTGGACAAGAGGTTCACTTGTTCAGCTGAACATCAGAATGGGGAAGAAATGCGCTGGACCATTAATGAGAGTCCCTGTCTTGTTTAGATATTTTTAGCACATTATTTATAATCCCTTTATTTATTCCCGTTTTCCATTTATACACCTCAATCATATCCTCTCTAATTCTACGCCTTACTGTAGAGTGCAGATTCAGAGTCCTCAGTCTATTCTCGTATGAAATGTTTCTGATACATGGGATTATATTTGTCATCCTCTTTTGTACGTTTTCAAGCGCATTTATATCCGTTCTGTAATACGGCGACTAGAACTGTGCAGCATAATCTAAATGAGGCCTAATCAACGATATATAGAGTTTGAAGAATAATGTGCGGACTCCAGTTAATAATACTTCTTCATATGAAACCAAGAATTCTATTCGATTTATTCGAATACTTACACACTGATGTCTCTAAAATTCTTTTCGCAGTCAGAGATATTAGGATCTACATTATTTAGTTTATAAGTATCATGGTTATTTACCTTTTCAACGCTTAAACCTATGTTAAACTGCATCTGCAGCTTCAACGACCACTGCACCAGTCTATACAGATTTTCCTGAAGCGCTCTAGCGTCCTCGTCAGAATGAATTCTACGGCCTATTTTGGTAGTAGGTTGGTAGACAGCAACCACCCAGGGAGGTACTACCGTCCTACCACATGATCTTGAAACACAGGCCTGTGATGGTAGGACTGCTGGTGTCTTTTTCTGTCTTATAAACATGCAAGGTTGCAGGTATGTTTTGCTACTTCTGTTTATACTTAGGTCACACTACACATGCATGTACAAGCATATATATACTAACCCCTCTGGGTTTTCTTCTGTTTTCTAGTTCTTGTTTATTTCTGCTTATCTCCATGGGGAAGCGGAACAGAATTTTTCCTCCGTTAGCCATGCGTGTCGTATGAGGCGACTAAATACCGGGCGCAATGGGCTAGTAACCCCTTCTGTATAAACCAATAAAAAGAAGGAAAAGAAAAAAAATATATAAAATTGGGTTGTTTGAATGTGCGTGGATGTAGTGCAGCTGATGAGAAAGAAGTGATTGCTAATGTTATGAATGAAAAGAAGTTATATGTCCTAACCCTAAGTGATACAAAGCTGAAAGGGGTAGGAGAGTTTCAGTGGGAGAAATAAATGTGATTAAATCAGGAGTATCTGAGAGAGTTAGAGCTAAGGAAGGGGTAGCAATAATATAGGAGGATCAGTTATGGAGAGAGAAGATGGATTATAAATATATAAATTCAAGGATTATGTGGATTAAAATAAGGGTCGGATGTGAAAAGTGGGTCATAATAAGTGTGTATGCACTTGGAGAAGAGAGGAGTGTATAGAAGAGAGAGAGAGAGAGTTGGGAAGATGTTAGGCGAGTGTGTAGGAACTTTTGAACCAAGTGAGAGAGTAATTGTGGTAATGAACCTATATGCTATAGTAGGAGAATAATTTAGAGAGGGTATGGTAGGTAAGTTAGGGATGCCAGGTGTAAATGATAAGGGGGAGCAACTCATTGAACTTTGTATAGAAAGGGGTTTGGTAACACATATTTTAAGAAAAAGGGGATAAATAAGTATACAATATATGATGTAGGGCGTAATAAGAGTAGTTTGTTGGACTATGTATTTGTAGATAAAAGACTGTTGAGTAGACTTCAGGATGTACATGTTTATAGAGGAGCCACAGATATATCAGATCATTTTCTAGCTGTAGCTCCACTGAGAGTAAAAGGTAGATGGATACAAGGAAAATGGAAGCAGCAAGTAAGAATGAGGTTAAGGTTTATAAACTAAAAGAGACAGTTAGGGTAAGATATATATAACTGTTGGAGGACAGTTGGGCTAGTGTGAGTATAGGCAATGGGGTAGAAGATGTATGAGGTAGGTTTAAGAATGTAGTGTTAGTGTTCAGCAGAAGTTTGTGGGAGGGAAGAAGAGCGATTGGTGGAATGATGATGTAAAGAGCGTAGTAAGGGAGAAAAGTTAGCATATGAGGTTTCTACAAAGTAGAAGTGATGTAAGGAGGGAGGAGTATATGGAGAAAAATAGAGGTTAAGTGAGTGGTGAAGCAATGTAAAAAGAGAGTAAATGAGAGAGTGAGATGTTATCAACAAATTTTGTTGAAAATAAGAAAAGGTTTTGGAGTGAGATTAATAAGTTGAGAAAGCCTAGGGAACGAATGGATCTGATAGTTAAAAATAAGAGAGGAGAGTTATTAAATGGAGAGTTAGAGGTATCGGGAAGATGGAGGGAATATTTTGAGGAATTGTTAAATGTTGATGAAGATAGGGAAACTGTGATTTCGTGTATAGGGCAAGGAGGAATTACATCTTGTTGGAGTGAGGAAGAGCCAGTTGTGAGTGTGGGGGAAGTTCGTGAGGCAGTAGGTAGAATGAAGGGGGTAAGGCAGCCAGGATTGATGGGATCAAGATAGATATGTTAAAAATAGGTGGGGATGTAGTTTTGGAATGGTTAGTGTTTTTATTTAATAAAAGTATGGAAGAGGGTAAGGTACCTTGGGATTGGCAGAGAGCATGCATAGTTCCTTTGTATAAAGGAAAAGGGGCAAGAAAAAAAAGAATGTAGAAATTATAGGGTAATAAGTCCGTTGAGTATACCTGGTAAAGTGTATGGTAGAGTTATTATTGAAAGAATTAAGACTAAGACGGAGAGCATGATATCAATTGAATAAGGAGGATTTAGGAAGTGTAGGGGGTGTGAAGACCTAGCATTTACAGTGAAACATAGGTGAACAGTATTTAAATAAGGGTCAAGAGGTTTATGTGACATTTATGGATTTGGAAAATGCGTATGACAGGGTGGATAGGGGGACTATGTGGCAGATGTTACAAATGTATGGAATAGGAGGTAGGTTATTGAAAGCAGTGAAAAGTCTGCACGAGGATAGTGAGGCTCAGGGATGTGTGATGTCACCATTCTTGTTCAATATATTTATAGATAGGATCGTAAGAGAAATAAATGCTCGGATTTGGCAAGAGGTGTGGGGTTAAAAGGTAAAGAATCTAACACAAAGAGGGAGTTGTCACAGTTGCTCTTTGCTGATGACACTGTGCTTTTGGGAGATTCTGAAGAGAAGTTGCAGAGGTTGGTTGATGAGTTTGGTAGGGTATGTAAAAGAAGAAAATTAAAAGTGAATATAGGAAACAGTAAGGTGATGAGGATAACTAAAAATTAGGTAATGGAAAATTGGATGTCAGATTGGGGGGAGAGAGTATGGAGGAGGTGAATGTATTCAGATATTTGGGAGTGGACGTATCAACAGACGGTCTATGAAGAATGAGGTGAATCATGAACTGATCAGGAAAAAAAGGTGAGTGGTGCACTGAGGAGTCTGTGGAGACAAAGAACTTTATCCATGAAAGCAAAGAGGGGAAAGTCTGAGAGTACAGTTATACCAACTCTCTTGTATGGTGTGAAGCATGGGTGGTGAATGTTGCAACAAGGAGAAGGCTGGATGCAGTGGATACGTCATGTCTGGGGGCAATATGTGGTGTGAATATAATGCAGAGAATCTGTAGTTTAGAGATTAGGAGGAGGTACGGATTACCAAAACTATTATCCAGAGGGCTGATAAGGGGTTATTGAGAGGATTTGGACATGTAGAGAGGATGGCACACAATAGAATGACTTTGAGTGTGTATAAATCTGTAGTGTAGAGAAAGCGGAGGTAGGGGTCAGCCTAGAAAAGGGTGGAGGGAGAGGGTAAAGGAGGTTTTGTGTACGAGTAGCTTGGACTTCCAACAGGCGTGCGTGAGCATGTTAAATAGGAGACAAATGGTTTTAAGGACTTGACCTGCTGTTGGAGTGTAAGCAAGGTAACATTTATGAAGGGATTCGGGGAAACCGGCAGAATAAGGGAAATTGAAATTGGAAACAGACAATTCTCAGAATGGACACATCCTGGAAGGACACCTTCAGCTTGGATAAAGTCCTGGGAAAGCAAATTATTAACCAGAACAGTGAAATGTGTCTCAGGTAAGTTTTTAAGGAAAAATGGCAGATTGCCTCGGAGGCCTAAGAAGAAGGCCAAGATATATCTATCTCCAAGTAGTGTTATATGCCTTTTAAAGATTAAAAAAAAAACCTACAACAGCAAAGGCATTACGAACATACTTATCTATGAAGAGTAAGGGGGTCAGTAATATAGCGGCTCTTACAAAAGCCATATTGGCGATGGGAGAGACTATTGTTTCTAAATACCACATAAGAACATAAGAAAGAAAAGACACTGCAGCAGGCCTACTAGCCCATGCGAGGCAGGTCCATTTCCCCAACCAGCTTAATCCAATGTTTTAACCTAGTCAGGTCAGTCACATTCACTTAAGGGAGGAGCACGGCACCTGACCTAGTAGCACAAGCTAGTCAGGTCCAACTCTCACCCACCCACACCCACTCATGTATTTATCTAACCTATTTTTAAAACTACACAGTGTCTTAGCTTCTATGACGGTACTCTGGAGTTTGTTTCACTCATCCACAACTCTGTTACCAAACCAGTGCTTTCCTATATCCTTCCTGAATCAGAATTTTTCCAACTTAAAACCTTTGCTGCGAGTCCTGTCTAGGCTAAATAATTTTACATCCCCTTTATTAATTCCTGTTTTCCATTTATACACCTCAGTCATTTTTTAACACACTGGTCGATTCCCACCAAGGCAGGGTGGCCCGAAAAAGAAAAACTTTCAAACCCTCATTCACTCCATCACTGTCTTGCCAGAAGGGTGCTTTACACTACAGTTTTTTAAACTGCAACATTAATACCCCTCCTTCAGAGTGCAGGCACTGTACTTCCCATCTCCAGGACTCAAGTCCCGGGCCTGCCGGTTTCCCTGAATCCCTTCATAAATGTTAGTTTGCTCACTCTCCAACAGCACGTCAAGTATTAAAACCCATTGTCTCCATTCACTCCTATCAAACACGCTCACGCATGCCTGCTGGAAGTCCAAGCCCCTCGCACACAAAACCCCCTTTACCCCCTCCCTCCAACCTTTTCTAGGCCGACCCCTACCCCGCCTTCCTTCCACTACAGACTGATACACTCTTGAAGTCATTCTGTTTCGCTCCATTCTCTCTACATGTCCGAACCACCTCAACAACCCTTCCTCAGCCCTCTGGACAACAGTTTTGGTAATCCCGCACCTCCTCCTAACTTCCAAACTACGAATTCTCTGCATTATATTCACACCACACATTGCCCTCAGACATGACATCTCCACTGCCTCCAGCCTTCTCCTCGCTGCAACATTCATCACCCATGCTTCACACCCATGCAAGAGCGTTGGTAACACTATACTCTCATACATTCCCCTCTTTGCCTCCAAGGACAAAGTTCTTTGTCTCCACAGACACCTAAGTGCACCACTCACCCTTTTCCCCTCATCAATTCTATGATTCACCTCATCTTTCATAGACCCATCAGCTGACACGTCCACTCCCAAATATCTGAATACATTAATCTCCTCCATACTCTCTCCCTCCAATCTGTTATCCAATTTTTCATCACCTAATCTTTTTGTTATCCTAATAACCTTACTCTTTCACTTTTAATTTTCTTCTTTTGCATACCCTACCAAATTCATCCACCAACCTCTGCAACTTCTCTTCAGAATCTCCCAAGAGCACAGTGTCATCAGCAAAGAGCAACTGTGACAACTCCCACTTTATGTGTGATTCTTTATCTTTTAACTGCACGCCTCTTGCCAAAACCCTCGCATTTACTTCTCTTACAACCCCATCTATAAATATATTAAACAACCACGGTGACATCACACATCCTTGTCTAAGGCCTACTTTTACTGGGAAATAATCTCCCTCTTTCCTATATACTCTAATTGAGCCTCACTGTCCTCGTAAAAACTCTTCACTGCTTTCAGTAACCTACCTCCTACACCATACACTTGCAACATCTGCCACATTGCCCCCCTATCCATCCTGTCATACACCTTTTCCAAATCCATAAATGCCACAAAAACCTCTTTAGCCTTATCTAAATACTGTTCACTTATATGTTTCACTGTAAACACCTGGTCCACACCCCCCCCCCTACCTTTCCTAAAGCCTCCTTGTTCATCTACTATCCTATTCTCCGTCTTACTCTTAATTCTTTCAATAATAACTCTACCATACACTTTACCAGGAATACTCAACAGACTTATCCCCTATAATTTTTGCACTCTCTTTTATCCCCTTTGCCTTTATACAAAGGAACTATGCATGCTCTCTGCCAATCCCTAGGTACCTTACCCTCTTCCATACATTTATTAAATAATTGCACCAACTACTCCAAAACTATATCCCCACCTGCTTTTAACATTTCTGTCTTTATCCCATCAATCTCGGCTGCCTTACCCCCTTTCATTTTACCTACTGCCTCACGAACTTCCCCCACACTCACAACTGGCTCATCCTCACTCCTACAAGATCTTATTCCTCCTTGCCCTATACACGAAATCACAGCTTCCCTATCTTCATCAACATTTAACAATTCCTCAAAATAATTCCTCCATCTTCCCAATACCTCTAACTCTCCATTTAATAACTCTCCTCTCCTATTTTTAACTGACAAATCCATTTGTTCTCTAGGCTTCCTTAACTTGTTAATCTCACTCCAAAACTTTTTCTTATTTTCAACAAAATTTGTTGATAACATCTCACCCACTCTCTCATTTGCTCTCTTTTTACATTGCTTCACTACTCTCTTAACCTTTCTCTTTTTCTCCATATACTCTTCCCTCCTTGCATACCTGGAGTTTACCTGGAGAGAGTTTCGGGGGTCAACGCCCCCGCGGCCCGGTCTGTGACCAGGCCTCCTGGTGGATCAGCGCCTGATCAACCAGGCTGTTGCTGCTGGCTGCACGCAAACCAACGTACGAGCCACAGCCCGGCTGATGAGGAACTGACTTTAGGTGCTTGTCCAGTGCCAGCTTGAAGACTGCCAGGGGTCTGTTGGTAATCCCCCTTATGTGTGCTGGGAGGCAGTTGAACAGTCTCGGGCCCCTGACACTTATTGTATGGTCTCTTAACGTGCTAGTGACACCCCTGCTTTTCATTGGCGGGATGGTGCATCGTCTGCCAAGTCTTTTGCTTTCGTAGTGAGTGATTTTCGTGTGCAAGTTCGGTACTAGTCCCTCTAGGATTTTCCAGGTGTATATAATCATGTATCTCTCCCTCCTGCGTTCCAGGGAATACAGGTTTAGAAACCTCAAGCGCTCCCAGTAATTGAGGTGTTTTATCTCCGTTATGCGCGCCGTGAAAGTTCTCTGTACATTTTCTAGGTCGGCAATTTCACCTGCCTTGAAAGGTGCTGTTAGAGTGCAGCAATATTCCAGCCTAGATAGAACAAGTGACCTGAAGAGTGTCATCATGGGCTTGGCCTCCCTAGTTTTGAAGGTTCTCATTATCCATCCTGTCATTTTTCTAGCAGATGCGATTGATACAATGTTATGGTCCTTGAAGGTGAGATCCTCCGACATAATCACTCCCAGGTCTTTGACGTTGGTGTTTCGCTCTATTTTGTGGCCAGAATTTGTTTTGTACTCTGATGAAGATTTAATTTCCTCATGTTTACCATATCTGAGTAATTGAAATTTCTCATCGTTGAACTTCATATTGTTTTCTGCAGCCCACTGAAAGATTTGGTTGATGTCCGCCTGGAGCCTTGCAGTGTCTGCAATGGAAGACACTGTCATGCAGATTCGGGTGTCATCTGCAAAGGAAGACACGGTGCTGTGGCTGACATCCTTGTCTATGTCGGATATGAGGATGAGGAACAAGATGGAGCTAGTACTGTGCCTTGTGGAACAGAGCTTTTCACCGTAGCTGCCTCGACTTTACTCTGTTGACGACTACTCTCTGTGTTCTGTTAGTGAGGAAATTATAGATCCATCGACCGACTTTTCCTGTTATTCCTTTAGCACGCATTTTGTGCGCTATTACGCCATGGTCACACTTGTCGAAGGCTTTTGCAAAGTCTGTATATATTACATCTGCATTCTTTTTGTCTTCTAGTGCATTTAGGACCTTGTCGTAGTGATCCAGTAGTTGAGACACACAGGAGCGACCTGTTCTAAACCCATGTTGCCCTGGGTTGTGTAACTGATGGGTTTCTAGATGGTGGTGATCTTGCTTCTTAGGACCCTTTCAAAGATTTTTATGATATGGGATGTTAGTGCTATTGGTCTGTAGTTCTTTGCTGTTGCTTTACTGCCCCCTTTGTGGAGTGGGGCTATGTCTGTTGTTTTTAGTAACTGAGGGACGACCCCCGTGTCCATGCTCCCTCTCCATAGGATGGAAAAGGCTCGTGATAGGGGCTTCTTGCAGTTCTTGATGAACACAGAGTTCCATGAGTCTGGCCCTGGGGCAAAGTGCATGGGCATGTCATTTATCGCCTGTTCGAAGTCATTTGGCGTCAGGATAACACGGATAGGCTTGTGTTAATCAAATTTTGTGGCTCTCTCATAAAAAAATCATTTTGATCTTCGACTCTCAGTCTGGTAGCGGCTTGCTAAAAACTGAGTCATATTGGGACTTGAGTAGCTCACTCATTTCCTTGCTGTCATCTGTGTAGGACCCATCTTGTTTAAGTAGGGGCCCAATACTGGACGTTGTTCTCGATTTTGATTTGGCATAGGAGAAGAAATACTTTGGTTTCTTTCGATTTCATTTATGGCTTTTAGTTCTTCCCGCGATTCTGACTCCTAAAGGATTCTTTTAGCTTAAGTTCGATGCTTGCTATTTCTCTGACCAGTGTCTCCCCTGCGCATTTCAGATATATTGACCTCTTTTAGCCGCTCTGTTTTTCTTTTCCGTCGCCTGTAAAGGGAGCGCCTGTCTCTTTCTATTTTACATCTACTCCTCCTTTTTCTTAGAGGAATAAGCCTTGTGCATACATCGAGTGCCACCGAGTTAATCTGTTCTAGCATAAGTTTGGGTCTGTGTTGCTTAGTATATCTTCCCAGCTTATATCGGTTAGGACTTGGTTTACTTGGTCCCACTTTATGTTTTTGTTATTGAAGTTGAATTGGTGAATGCTCCCTCGTGACTAGTCTCATTTGTCGGTCTGGGGCTCCACGCATACATGTCTGAACCTCAATTATGTTGTGATCTGAGTATATTGTTTATGATATGGTGACATTTCTTATCAGATCATCATTGTTAGTGAAGATGAGGTCTAGTGTATTCTCAGTCTCTTAGGCTCTATTATTTGCTGGTTTAAATTGAATTTTGTGCAGAGATTTAAAAGCTCGTGTGAGTGTGAGTTTTCATCAGAGCTGCCTCCTGGTGTTATTACTGCAACAATATTATTTGCTATATTCCTCCATTTTAGGTGCCTTAAGTTGAAGTCCCCCAGGAGCAAGATGTTGGGTGCAGGAGCTGGAAGATTTTCCAGACAGTGGTCAATTTTTAACAGCTGTTCCTGGAATTGCTGGGATGTTGCATCCGGAGGCTTGTAGACTACCACAATGACTAGGTTTGGTTCTCGACCTTTACTGCTAAAACTTCCACTACATCATTTGAGGCATTAAGCAGTTCTGTGCAAACAAGTGACTCTGCAAATGTACAGGCCAACCCCCCCTTTTGCCTGTTCACTCTGTCACTCTGTATAGGTTGTAACCTGGGATCCATATTTCGCTGTCCAAGTGATCCTTTATGTGGGTCTCAGTGAAAGCCGCGAACATTGCCTTTGCCTCTGCAAGCAGTCCACGGATGAAAGGTATTTTGTTGTTTGTTGCTGGCTTTAGACCCTGTATATTTGCAAAGAAGAATGTTATCGGACTGGTGGTATTGTTGGTACTGGGGGGGGGGGATTTTTTTTCCGGCATTAGTATCTGTATCTGTTGGTTTGGAGTGGAGGCCATCGACTGTGGTTCCACTCCAGGAATGACTGGATTTGGTGTACGATTTCTGCCATTTCCTGCCAGTTTTTTTTCCTTCCTGGCACTAAAAAACCTCTCCCTCTTGAGTGGCTGTGGCTACCCAGGTTTTCCCATGGCCTGGATGTTTTGTATCTTTTTGTCCCCTTTAGATGGTATGCCTGGCAATTTAAGTTATAGCACAGTCTTTCCTGTACTGAAGAGGTACACATTTCAGGGTGAAAAAGCTTACAGGAAGGGAGTTTGCATTTTCCTTTTGTCATATGGGCATGGCATTTTCTAGGGTGGTCATAGTTGCATGTCCCATCTGTTTTTCCAGATTTCCCATGCCAGCAGATACCAAGTGCATAGTATGTGCACAGGCTTGGTTCCGCTTGCCTTGGGTTTCTGTGACTGTATTCCCTGTTGGTGCATGTTTCCCTGTCTTACTTCTATCCTCCCTAGCACCAACAATGGAGCCCCACCAGTTGTTTTTGGTAATTTATCCTCACTTTTGCTATTGGAGGGCCTCTTGTTTGCTATTTCCTGCGGTAATTCTAGTTTGCAATATTGGTTTTATCTTATCTTTGACTACACTTGTTTCCCTATATGGCTCCTGTCCCCTATGAGGTCATTTATATGTATTTCCTTCCTGCGTATAATTCCCGACTACCTGGACAAAATCTCCAGCTTCACCATTACTGTCTCCCAGGACAGTATCTCCAGCTTCACCATTTCTGTCTCCCAGGACAGCACCTCCAGCTTCACCATTTCTGTCTCCCAGGACAGCACCTCCAGCTTCACCATTACTGTCTCCCAGGACAGCACTATCAGCCCCACATTTACTGACTACCAGGACATCACCTCCAGCCTTACAGTTTGTGACTACATGGCCAGTATCAAGGGCAGTACCATTCAGCCCAGACTTTTTATGTTCCCATCTGTTGTAGAAAGCTTCCAGGTTTTCTATGAAAGCAGCTTTGATGTTGTCCTCTTTTAATACCCTTGTGATTTTAGTCCACAGATTTTCCTCATATGTGACTTGGTTATTTTCCTGTCCAACATTTAGAACTTTGCATTTGTCTATATTAAACTGTATCTGCCATTTCTTTGACCACTGCATCAGTCTATTCAAATCATCCTGGAGTGCTCTAATGTCCTCATTAGAATGAACTGGACGGCCTATTTTTGTGTCATCAGCAAATTTGCTTATGTCGCTATTTTTTCCCTCATCTATGTCGTTTATGTAAATTGTGAACAACAAGGGCTCAACACTGATCCCTGTTGAACACCGCTTTTGACGTGCCCCCATTCTGATTTCTTCCCATTTATGCAAAAACTCTGCTGCTTATTTGTCAACCATGCCTCTACCCAGGAAAAAATTCTCCTCCTATTCAGTGTGCCTTAAGTTTCCTCAACAATCTCTGATGTGGAACTCTATTGAAAGCCTTAAGTCCATATACACAATGTCATATTCATTACCATGATCTACCTCCTCAAACACCTTGGTGAAGAAAGGTAGTAAATTCGTAAGACAGGAACGCCCCTTAGTAAAACCGGGTTGAGATTCATTAATCAATTCATGCTTTTCAAGATGGATACGAACTGCTTCGCAATTATTGATTCCATAAAATTTCCAACTATGGAGGTAAGGCTTATTGGTCTCTAGTTCGAAGCTAAGGACCTGTCACCTGCCTTGTAAATAGGTATTACAATTGCTATTTTCCACTTGTCTGGCACTATGCCATTTTGTAGTAATATACTGAAATGCTTAGCCAAAGGGTTGCTAAGTTCCTCTTTACATTCCTTTAGTACCCTTGCAAACAGTTCATCAGGGCCTGGGGATTTGTTAGGTTTTAATTTCTTTATTTGTCTGAGGACCATGTCACTAGTTACCTCAATAGTGCATAGTTTATCATCTTCCTGCTCTACATAATTTATTATTTCAGGAATTTCGCTAGTATCTTCCTGAGTAAAAACATAAGAAGTAGGTATTGAAAAGTTCATACATTTCCTTATCGTTGTCAGTGAGCTGACCTGAATTACTCATAAGTGAGCCTATCTTTTCCCTAATCTTACTTATGTATACCTGAAAGGACCCTTTTGAATTAGTCTTCGAATCCCTTGCGACTTTAGCCTCATAATCCCGTTTTGCTTTTCTTATCCTTGTTTTATATCTCTAATTGAATATACTGATGTCTTAACTGTCCATCCCCTCTTTTGACCAATGAGATGTTTTAATCTATTGTTTATCCATCTGTGATCATTTTTGTTAGATCTAATTTCCCTACTCGGAACAAAAGTTGTCTGGGGAGCTTGCACTATGCTCTGAAATACGTCATATTGGCAACCAACACCAGCAACCTGACCCATAGTCGGGTCATCCCAATTTAGCCCACCTAGATAATTTCTCAGTCCCATGAAGTTAGCCAAAGGGAAATCTGGGACAGAGACGATTGTAATTATCTGGATAATTCTGTGATATACTGAAAAATAACTAAACACAATATAACGCTTCCATTCCGTATACACCTGTGCACGACTACCAATGAATTGGCATGATCGTGTGTAACCCATACAGTGCACACTTCATTGTTCCTCCCCCAATTATTTACCGCGCCAACACGGCGGCATGTAACCTAACTTAACCTTAAATGACTAAGCCAAAATAGACATTACAAACATATGGGTGAAACAATCTCACCAAGACACATTACATTAATTAACAAATATGGCCATAAGGTAAACTTGACCTAGTAATACACATTATCTCCTCAGCCATGTGGATATACAATCACTGGATTAATGTTTCCTTGAACTTCTCGGCTTGAAGTTTCACTAATCCCGAAAATAACTTTCGTACATAATGGATTACCTTTGAACTCTATCTTAACAACATGATAATAAATCTAATTTGAATAAGTCATCACAGCCGACAGAATCTGCCTTAACGTAATCAGACGTAAGAGAGTACTTCTCGTTATAACAGTTCCGTGTCCCACTTGTATGCGTCTTATCTTTCTACCTACAATATGCTTCTTATCTTCACGTGTGAGACAGTACAACCACACTGGACAATCAACTGTCCATAGCTTCCATCACAATATACTGCACCTACGTCTCACTCTGCACAGTGGTAGAGGCAACCCCCCTCCCCCCACTTATACCTTATCCATCATTTACTCCTACCTTGAGGGTACATGAGGACTGTATGAATGGTGTACAGTCCGGGACACAAAGAAACTGGAGATCTCCATAGGTGCATGCACCTACGTTCCATACATTATTCCACTTATGCATCACGCATGCAACACAGGCGCAAACTTTGCTTTCATCCAAAATCCCACGGAGGCGACTCTGTTTCCACCCCTGACTTCCCTACCCACAGTATCACTTTCCATTCATACCCTCCTCCCTTGTACATTACAAGTCTAATGAAACCCCTAACGTAAGTTCCCTGTATCCCTCTGAAAAATCCCTCTCCCACCTCCTCTCATAGATTTCCCTATTTCTACATACTGTTTTATAGAACGTTACCGCTAACACCCTCCTCTTCACCTCACTAACCTGTTTCCCCCACAATCCCCACGATATATATATATATATATATATATATATATATATATATATATATATATATATATATATATATATATATATATATATATATAACATACATACATATATAAATATATATATATATATATATATATATATATATATATATATATATATATATATATATATATAAAAATATAATATATAATATATATATATATATTATATATATATATATATATAATATAATATATATATATATATATATATAATATAATATATATATATATATATATATATATATATATATATATATATATATATATATATATATATAATCTACTATAATGTACCTGACAGCCCTGATGACACTCTCATCACAGCCCCCCACATCCAGACTTAATGTTCTCAGTGCAGAAATTCCTTTACCCGGATCCTATGCATCACCCTACTTAAGTCGTACATCTCCCTCGGCCGGCGCATATACACCTACAAAACTTATGTGTACTCTACCCCATAAACCATCCACCCTAATCACTCTCCCCTCCCCCCTTTCACTATGCCGTACTACAAACCGGCTATTTTCCTTTACCAGAATGGCGACACCCCCTTTTAACCTCATCGCATATTCCATATACACATCGTAACCATCCAGTTCTAACTCATATCCAATTCTGTAATTGTGTTCTTGGAGAAATACCACATTCACATCTAGACGCACCAAAAATTCATTAAACCACTTTCGCTTCCGCTCAGATCTCAAACTGTTAATATTTATTGTCAAAACCTTAAAGTCAATTAATGAGATTTTCCTTTCGTTCTAGGTATAGACTTTTCAATTATACATTTTACAACACCTCTATCCCTCCCCCCTTTTTTGGGAACCACCTTGATAAACTCTTGTTTCGTGGATTCACTGTTTCCTTTCCTCTGTACCTCCGCCCAAGACTTTTTCCCTGGCCTTTGGGCAGGAGTAAGCACGTCGTCTGAGTCCGATGGTTCGCATCCTACCCTCCACCTGCATTGGGATTTCTTTATTACTATCGTGATGCACCTCCACTTCTGCTACATTCACCATCATACCATGCGACACACTAGACTCAATGCTTCCATCTGTCGCCTCACCATGATGCTCAACCGATCCCAAAATTGCACCTGGATCCTCCACACGGTTGATGATCGACTCGTCTAACAAAACATCCAGTGCCTTCACTAAAGACGCCGCTACATCCTCTTCCCCCATAGTGGGCAGAGTCTCTTCAAATACTTTATTTATGTCCAGTGACGGTGATTCTCCTCGCTGTATTGCATCCTCCAAAGCATTCTCCTGTGCTGTTTCTACCTCATCACTCCAAGATGAAACCCTTGTCGAGAGGGTTAGCATAAGAAAAGTTCTCGTCCTCACCTTCCTCGACCTCTTCCGATTGTTGGGGGATTCCCACGACGCTTACAACACTGCGCCCCTATGTGGTCATACGACCCACACAGCCGACACGTACGACGTTGCCCTGCATATGTTACATTTTACTTGAGTTTCGAAATGCTTGCAACATAAATAGGGTGGTATGGGATGGCCCTAAGGTCATTTTGACCTGAATATGTTCCCTCCAACGCTCCAGCATAAGGCCCAGCGGCCCACCGACCTGCAGAGGCCATATGAACCATACCATAATTACGTAGTTCATCTTTTATAACAAAATCAGTCGCCTCTAAAGGCACATTCCTGATTTTTACCCATGTGTAATGTCGAGATACATCATGAAGACATACTGATACAGCTGAATTGACGGCTATAATGGTCTCTTGATACTTATCAACCACCGCTTCGTAGACATTTGCTGACATCAATTTAACGAAGATCCGTGTATTCCCATTAAGTGCTACACCACATATCTCTTCATTTGCGATACCGTAGATATCACGGATAATCGCCGGTAGTAACAAATTCATCGTGGCTCCCGTGACAGCCCCACGGGTCAACTCAACGCAGACAGTGTTGATGCGCCTGCCGCTATGCAGTGCCATGTTGGAAAATAAAGTTTTCACCAGCTAATGCCAGGGGTAGCAGCTCAAACAGGTAAACTGCGCACAAGCCAACTCAATCAGGAGCATCTGCGCAGCCTGTCCGCACGGCCCAATAGCGATGCGAACAGTGATTTTTTTTTTTTTTTTATTTTATTTATAACATACAATACATTAACAAAAGCATACAGTATGAGAGCATCGACAGACAATATAAATTCATCAATTTCTATACACTGCAATATGCAGTAATATGTCAAATATATACACTTCATGCAGCTGATAGGTGAATACTGCCATATACATAATTCATTACTACAAAATATAACTATTCAAGTAATACAAAATAAAGAATCCTCTTACTCCTTCCTGACTGCTAATTTCAATATACGCACACAATAATTACATGCCGCAAAAAATGCAAGTAGTATAACCCCCCTATTTACCCCAGCTCACAAAAATGTACAGCATTTCACCGTTGTTTATTTAACTTATAAACTAACCATACTAAATTAAACTTAAGAACATATTATATTGAAAACAATAACAACTCTACAGTAGTGAAAACGCCAGCTGCTGTCCTAATATTATTTATATATACATATGTACATATATACATTAGAAACTGAATTAGTTTACAATGGGAGTCAAATCCTATCTTTATTGCTGTCCGATCGCCACCATGCCTAACCCTTCTAGGGTAGGGTAGGTGCCTGAGCCCGAGCCTTTAGCTCATAAGACTGTCATTCCCATTTGCCCCCTTGGGGCGGGGATGGCATACCAGAGAGGCCTAGCTTGTGGCTAGGCCTGGGGACAGTTGGTCCCAAAGATGAGGAGGTACTTGTGCCTCCCCCCATGGGAGACTTAGGTTCAGACATCCAAAAAAGAGGGAGCCAAGGCCGGGCACCCTTGGAAAGGCCCCGGGCCGGGAGAATCCCGGCGAATTTTTAAATAATAATAAAATTATTGCTGCCCCATGCAGCATTTCGACTTCTATATTATACGCTATACGTACCCTTCGCAAAAGGGATTAATTAACATATTAAATAACACTAGAAGCATGAATCGGCACCCCCATGCAACCCCCAATTAACACAACGTTTCTCTTGCATTTCATCCCCCACGCCATCACCCCAAAACCCAAAAATTTTTTTTGGAAAACCCCTTTTTTGGTCCCCCCCCCTTTTTTATCGATGCTTTACAACAATCTAAACCCCCCCCCCCCCTCACAACTCTAGCAACCCCCCCAACAGTGTGGCCTGTAACCCTCAGTGAAATCCCCTCCATCCCTCCATAAAATTTCGCGTTTCCTATTATTGCCCCTACAAAAAAACCCGCTAAAACTCGTTTTCGTTCCCCATTATCCACCCCTCCATTCCCCACGAATGTCACGAAATCCACCCTGATTAAGCTATCCCCGTACCAATTCTCCCCCACCCCCCCTATTCAAGCTCACCCCCTTCAACATGAACCCCAGTTCCCTTCCCCTTGACCATTTTTCCCCAGCCATTCCCTCACACCCCCCAAAAAAATCGAAAAAAGTATACCACGTGATAGGTGCCCCAATCCCACAAACCCCACCACCCCCCTTTAACCAAGTTATTTTGGGTGTCCAGGGGCAGCCCCGGAAAAAATTTAAACTGTCCCCGACCCGGGCCCCCCCTAGTTTTTGTTTCCGAACAGATCCATATAGCACCCCAGCAAAAAAGGAAACAGCCTCTCAACGGGGGGCCGTCTCCTTACCTCAATATTCGAATAAACCCCTCACCTTAAATTTGTCTGGTCGCGTCCCCCAAAAAAGTGCCTCAAAAAAAATTCACACTCCCCCCCTTCCCCCACCCCATACTTCCTCCAAAATATCAGCAACCTTTCATGCATGTCCCTCAGTCCCCCCTAATCTTTTCCACCCCCCACGCGAAAATCCCTTTCACCCCCTTTCCCCAGGTCAAAAAACCCAAAAAACCCCCCTTCCCCCGGGAAAGTCCACTCCCTTTCATCCATTCACATCCTGAGCCCCATAAGAACCTAAAAAAACTTCAAAGGTTCGGTAATCTCACCCTTCAGAAAGGGAAAAAAAATGCTGCTACATCCCATACCTTTGTACAGCAATCTTTAAATAACAATCGCTCTTGCAATAATGTAAGGATAAGGCTGTAAATCCCAACCGATGTTCGATGCGTTCCCCTTTCTCAACGAATTCGCCTCCCAGCCTCCCGTATGGTCGCTCCTTCCCCAAATGCCACATATTAATAATGCTTTTCCGCCTTTCACCACACACGCCCCAAATCAACTTGTCTCTCCCTCCCTAGCCCCATGATCTTTGTTTTCTCAAAATTTACCGTCTTGCCTGTCGCCCCTCCAAACTCCCAAAACCCCCCCTCCCAGCTCTCTAGTTTTGTTCCCTTCCGGACTAGGGTGTGGTCTCCAGTAACCTCCACATGTGCCTAATAAAGCCCCCCCTCGACCCCCCCCCCAACAACACTCTGTCTAACCCAACCTATAAAATGGGATCTTGCACAATGCAAATAATAACTGTGATAGCATGAACCCGCCTCAAGCCCTATCCATGTTCACCACCCCCCACGCCCTTTGATTGAATTTCGCTTTTGCCCCTTTATAAAACGTTTCAACCACCCAAAATCTCACCCCCAAACCTTTTTTGCTAAGGATCTGTTTTAAAACTCCCCCTTTCCCCCCCTGATCTAAGCCCCCTCCCAAATCAATCCCCACCTCCCCTGCCCTTTCCCGGGTTTCCCCTCAAAATCTCAACAAACCCCTTTAGATTCTGTCCCCCATGCCATGCCCCGTCCGGGGAAACCCCCATTTAAACCTTTTAAAAAACTACACGTCCCCTAAAACTTTTTAAACCTTTTCCCCCAAAAATTTCGCAAAAATTTTAGTTGACCATAAGAGTAATCGCCCTGTAATCCTTAAGTGTACTTCCCCCTTCCCCCTTGGAAAGACAACGACCCCTGTACTTTGCTTCTCGCCAGTTCTCCCCAGTTTTTATTCTTTTGGACGTGTTACAAAAAAACCCCTTAACGTCCCATGTTTTTAAGAAAAAATTCACTTGGTAGTCCATCAATATAGTGCTTTGCCTCTGAAATGTCTAAAAGCGCTTCCGATCCCCCCCTTTCAATCTCACCCCCCAAGTTCCCTGCCCTTTTCCCCAGAGTAAGGCTCTACAGCACACCCCCATCAAGATCCCCCCTTTTTAACTCCTTTATTTTTTCCAAATAATGCCCATCCCACGCCCCCACGAACATACTAATCCCCTCCATTGTTTTTAACCCCTGCCCCCCCTAAACCCTTTCCCCTCAGTGTGCACTTCCAAATTGCTTTGTGGTCGCTGCCCTCTTGTGTTGTCTCCCAACACAATGCCGATGGTTGCCCCCCAAAAAGACTTCCTACACCTGCCTGCCCCCGCCCCGCATAAAATCTTTCCTCCTGCCCCTCTTTACCCTGCTCTTCAGATCTCTATTACTCTGTTTGGAATACCCCTCCCACCACTCCTTGTCATGATAGTATCCTTTCTACTTTCAAATTTTTGTTAATCCATCTTCAGTGGGTTTTATACGTTTCCCCTCACTACGTAAAACCACGAATCCTCTCCTTGGCGACAATGTCCCACCAAGTACAACTTATCAACCCTTTTTTCCCCCCCCACTTAGCTTCCTCCACAGCGAAGCAACCCCCTCCTTCCTCTCCCATCCTCAAGGAGTCGTTTTTTGTTTAATTTCCAGTAGCTTTTTAAACCGTTTCCTAAAGAATCCCCTGCCCCCCCCACCCCCACTCCGTGTTTTATTGAATAAATTGCTTCTATGTGTTAAAAGACTTACTGAAACCCCCTTTCATTTATAGATCATCCAGTCTAGTGCATATTTTCCCCCCCCTTTCTACGTATGTTGCCTTTACCTATTCCCCCCAAATGCTCTCGTACCCAATATTCTACACAGATCTTGCAAAACGTTTGAAAAAAAATCCCGCCCCCCCTGGGGTAATCAAATCTCCGTATTATACAATTCCATTATATTATTAAATCAAGGGGGAAACGCTAAACCCGTAGGATTATACGCGCCGGGAGGGGGATGGAAGGCTTAGGTTAATTCGGGGAAAATGGAGCACAGACCAATTCCCAAATCAAGAGCCCTCACCAATTTAAGGAAAACCCTTCCCCGAGGGGTTTTTACAATTCCAAAACTCCCCCCAAACAATTTAACCTGGGCAGCGCTCTCAAGAATACACCAGATCATCCCCTTTCAAAAGCCGATTTTACCCCCACATCGTTTTCCGCCGGAGCTTTCACTCCAAACAAAGGAATGGTTCAGCATCCCCACCCTTTTCCTCTCATTATTTTCCTCACCCCCCCCCCCTCAAAACCTCGCAAAAAAAACGGGGCTTGCTCACGAATTAAAACACCCACTCCGCCTTTTAACCGTGTCGTTGGAGTTACAAAAGCCTATATCCCTCCCCTCCCGCAATTTTTCCCGCTTTCAAGTTTTTGTCTTGTATAAGGCAACATTACCTTTTTACGATACGCAGTCCTGCAACCACACCACTTACCACTCTTACATAAACCATTAAAATTAATTGTCATACACCTTGGCCTGCTTACGTTTTCCCCCACTTTTCCCCCCCACTTTTTTTGCTGTCCCGTAGCCTCTACACACCGCCTTGGGCCCCCCCCCCACCCCCTCACCCTAACCCCTTTGCTGGAGTTTCTTTTTTTCTGTGCCTCTCACACACCTTCAATCCCCGCCTTTTTTCCCCGGTCTTTTTTGCTGGAGTGAGGACGTCAACCCAGTCAGACGTGACAGCTGCCCCCTTCCCCGACACTTCCTCTTCCGCCTGCTTGTCTCCTGACCCTTTTCTTTTGACCTCCTCTCTATCTCATTTCCCCCTTTCACTATTGGCCAAGCCGCATTACTTCCTTTTTCCAGACCCGCATGCTTCCCCTTTTCCCCCGTACCCGGTTCCCGTCGTTACCTCTGTCAAGGCTTCCCCGTTTAGGGAACATCTGCAGAATGTCTCAAGCACTACGTCAATTTTACGTAATTTATATTCTTTTCCGCCTCGTGCATACATCCTCTGAGACGCACTCAATTGCTGCATGCACCTCTGCTCCCCTCACTTCTTTCCTCCCTTCCTCACTCCACAACCCACCCCTAGTCCATCCTGGGGTTCTGACAGTCCTGTAGGGCCCCGCCCGAAAAGTCACTCCTTGGTTTTTCCCTGGCCCGTCTCCGCCGTACACTGTGATCAAAACCCTACACAGTCCAAAATTTACGTTGGCCAGCGTAAGTTAAAGTTTTGTGTCATAATTCCTTTTAGGACACTTCCCAAGGTATAGTTGCCTCAGTTTCTTTAGGCTAAAAACTACCTTTGGGTAACCCCCCCATAAGCCCCTGCCCTCCCCTTCCTTGTTGAGCTCGTGTACGTTCCAAACTTCCCCAACACATAGTAGGTCAGCTTCATTTTTCCTCGAAAAGGGACCTTACGTAACTTTTCATACGTTAAAAGACTCGGAAAAACGACCCCTCTTTCCCCGGATGCCCTCGTTAACCCCGTAGCACATCCCCGATGATGACCAAGTCCTCATACACCTGTGTGACAGCAGTTTCACGAACATTCTGTAGTTTCTATTTAAGGCTCACCGTAAAGGTCGCAATCCTCAATCCCATGCCTCTCGAAAAATCAGAGGCAAAAACGCAAGGGCCCAATTTTTGATTAATTGTACCTCTCGTAATTTTAGCCGCAGTGTTAATTCTGCGTCGCACCCCACCCCCATTGTGCAGCCCGGTAGCACTTGTGCCTGTCAGAGAGGGTAGCAAACGTCCACCCTCCCGGCGCTGGGCGAGGAATCGAAAATGATTATGCTAATGTATCATTTTTAACTAAAGTATTCCCGTGTCCGCAGGGGTGTGGTATGTATGAAGGATGTGAAAAAAAGCTTCTGTGTAAGATATGTTGATTTATGTTTTTTTTTTTTTTTTAAATTTTTTTGGATTTTAATTTTTATATTATTATACTTGTTTTTCTATGAAGTGATTGTATGTTTAAGTAGATTTTTATTTGCGTATTATGTAGGGTTTAATTACGTGTTTGGAGAGGTATGTGTGTTGTATGGCGTATTCATTGTGGTTTTGTTTTATGTATAATGTTTTTGACTGTATTTCCTTGTTATGCGGGAAAGTGGTTATGTTGAAGTTGTTTGAGAAAATTTTTTTCAACCCTGTTAAATTAAAGTTTTTTTTGTTTTGGTTATGATGAGGCAGTAAGCTGTTTTGGGGAAAGGGGGGGGAGGGGGTTGCGTGTGCGTTATTTTTTTAACAACTATTTGCACAGGGATGTTGCATCGGGTTATAAGTTTTATTTCTATATTTCCATGGGGCTTTGTTATGTCTGCATGTTAAACTTAAAAGCTTCCTTGGTTGCAAATTTACGTTTGTTTTGCGGGGGCGTTGACCCCCCGGGAAATCTCTCCAGATAAACTCCCGAAATCCGATTATTATGGGTTTTAAGCCACAATTTTAAGTGCATTTTTTTTTTTTTTTTATTTAAAACATAGGACAAATACAATAATGTATAAGAGTATTTATTATTATAATAAAAAAGAAGCAAGCCACAAAGGGGTTACAGCGCTGCAGGGTAGGGAAGGAAGCAAGGAATTGGATGGCAGAAGGGAGGGGGGTGATCAGCAGGTTACAGAAAACAGGGGGCAGGGGTAGTACGGGGGTAGAAGGTAGCAGAGATTGAAGTAGAAAGGCTGAAGGTATCAGAATTTGTGAAGTAAATCAGTCGTTGTCAAAAAAATCAATGAGAGAGCCCCCGGGTGAAAAGGGGGGCCATCAGCGAGAAAGGGAAAGGTAAAGAAGAGCGCGGAGGAAGACGACGACAGAGGTAAATTTTTGCGTGCTCGTTGATAAAGAGGGCAGTCCAACAGAATGTGGCTGACTGCTAATGGAACTTGGCAATTCTCACAGAGAGGAGCAAGACGCCTCTCCATGAGATATCCATGAGTAAGACGAGTATGGCCAATGCGAAGACGGGAGAGAGTAGTCTTCCAACCTCGACACTGGTGATAAGAAGACGGCCAGTAACCTATACTCGGTTTAATAGACTGAAGTTTGTTGCCGAGCATAGTAGACCAACGTTGTTGCCAACGGGTGTGAAGGTGGGAAGATATTGCAGCAAAATAGTCCGTAAATGGAATACCTCTATAAGAAACTGGTAGGTCATGTACTGCTGACCGCGCAGCAGTGTCTGCCTGTTCATTGCCCTGTACGTCAACATGACCAGGGACCCAACAAAAAACAATATCTTTATGCTTGGTAAAGATGCGGTGTAGCCAAAGTTGAACACGGAGGACTAAGGGGTGAGGTGTATCAAATTTTTGTATAGCTTGTAAAGCACTAAGGGAGTCTGAGACAACCACAAATGATGACACAGGCATAGATGCAATACGGATAAGTGCTGTAAGGATGGCATATAATTCAGCAGTAAAAATACTAGCTGAAGATAGTAAATGCCCTTGTACGACGCTGTCCGGAAACACTGCTGCGAATCCTACGCCGTCAGAAGACTTAGAGCCATCTGTGTACACAGCAATGGCATGAGAATGAGAGTGAAAGTGGTCAAGAAAAAGAGAGCGGGAAGCGACCGTAGACAGTTGGGCTTTCGAGTAAGGGAGGGAGAAAGAACAGACTCGAACAGCTGGAACTTCCCAGGGGGGTAGGGAAAAGTGAGATGCTACATGTACATAGAAAGGTGGTAGTTGAAGAGAAGACAAGAGCGAATGAAGGCGAAGAGAGAAGGGACGGAGTAAACAGGGGCGGCGAACAAATAAAGAATGTCTACTAACATCAGTGACCATTCTATAAATGGAAGGATTGTGGAGATCATGAGAGCGTACATAGTAGTGCAGGCAATGGGCATCACGGCGATCGGATAACGATGGAACGTTCGCTTCTGCATAGAGGCTCTCGACAGGGGAAGAGCGGAAAGCACCAAGGCATTAACGTAATCCTTGGTGTTGAATGGGGTTAAGGCTAGAGAGAGTAGCAGGAGATGCCGCTGAATAGATCTGGTCACCATAATCAAGTTTCGATAAAATAAGGGTGGAATGTAGGCGAAGGAGGGTTCGACGATCAGCTCCCCATGAAAGATGAGCAAGAGTTTTAAGAAGGTTCAGCCGGTTGTGACAAGTTGCCTTCAGAGAGGTAATGTGAGGTTTCCAGGATAACCCACGATCAAAGAGGAGGCCCAAAAACTTGACTGTATCACGTTCAGGGATACGGGAGCCATAGAGGTACAAAGGATGATCGGAGATGACAGAGCGTCTAGTGAAGTGATTTGGTGGGTTTTAGTGCTGGAAAAATTTAAACCCACGTGTGGTGGCCCAATTGGAAACACGGTCGACTGCATGTTGGAGAGAAACTGTAATGAGGTGACAGTCAGCGCCTGCACAGGCAATAGCGAAGTCATCAACATAGAGTGATGACCAAATATTTGATGGAAGACTAGAGGCCAAATCATTAATAGCAAGGAGAAAAAGTGTTGTGCTCAGAACACATCCCTGGGGGACACCTTCAGCTTGGATAAAGTCCGGGGAGAGCACATTATTAACCTGAACACGGAAATGCCTGTCAGTTAAAAAGTTCTTAGGGAAGGATGGTAGATTGCCTCGAAGGCCTAAGGAGTGGGCTTGGGCTAAAATATTATACCTCCAAGTTGTGTCATATGCCTTCTCAAGGTCAAAAAATATGGCAATAACTGAGTGGTTATTCGCAAAGGCATTACGAACATACGTATCCAAGCGTAGTAAGGGGTCTATGGTAGAACGTCCCTTACGAAAGCCATACTGACGAGTGGAGAGACTGTTGTGTGTCTCTAAATACCACCCTAAACGTCTATTTACTAGGCGTTCCATTACTTTGCAAACTGCACTAGTAAGAGCAATGGGACGATAGTGGGAGGTTTCATGTCCCGTAGTGCCTGGTTTGCGGAAGGGAGAACAATGGCGGATTTCCACAGCTGTGGAAGAACTCCTTGTGACCAAATAAGATTGTAAAGGCGTAATAGGACTGCAAGGGCTGACTGATGTAAATGTTGTAGCATACGAATATGAATATCGTCGGGCCCAGCTGCCGATGATCGACAAGCTGAGAGTGTTGCCTCTAGTTCTTGAAGTGTAAAAGGCACATTATACTGTTCTTCTCTGAGAGAAGAAAAGTCCAAGGGTGCTAACTCTCTGGCAAACTTTGAGGAAAGAAATGAGGGGCATAGATGGAGTCCCTGAGAAATACGGACCAGATGATTGCCAATTTCATTGGCAACATCTAGTGGGTTTGCTATATCAACACCGGCAACCTGCAGAACAGGAGCCGGGTCAGGAGAATATTTACCACTCAGTTTTCGTTACTTTTTTTCCAGACTGCACTCATAGAGGAAGCAGAGGTGATGGTGGAGACATAATCTCGCCAGCAAGTGCGTTTAGCATCACGAATGACACGGCGAGCGATCGCACGCTTCTGTTTAAAATCAAGGATTCGCTCTGTGGTTCTATTGTACCGGTACCTGCCCCATGCAGCGCGTTTCAAACGTACTGCACGAGCACAAGCAGGAGACCACCAAGGCACGCATTTCTGAGAATGCCTGCCCGAAGTTTGGGGTATAGAATGAGAAGCTGCGGTGAAAACGGAGGACGAGAAGAGGTGTAAAAGCTCATCGATGGAGGACGAAGAAGGAACCTCTTTAAAAACAGTTAGGTGTGAGTAAAGGTTCCAATTTGCCCGATTAAATTGCCAGCGTGGGGTGCGAAGAGGTGGTGAATATGAAGGGGAAGTAAGAATGATTGGGAAATGATCACTGTCATGTAAGTCCGGGAGAACAGACTAAGTGAAGTCTAATGCGGCGGAGGAAGAGCAGACTGAGAGATCGATGCAAGAGAGAGTATGAGTCCGAGGATCAAAATGGGTGTGAGTACCTGTATTTAAAACATGGAGGGGGTGGGTGGCAAGAAAAGCCTCTAACTGAATTCCACGGGAATCACAGTGAGACCCCCCCCAGAAAAAATGGTGGGCATTATAATCACCAAGTAACAGAATTGGTGGCGGTAATGACGAAACAAGGAAGGCAAAATCTGGAATAGATAATGCCCGAGAAGGAGAGAGATATGAACAGAGCGTATACCACCTATGTAAGTGGATACGGGCTGCTGTGTAATGCAGCGAAGTACGAACAAATAGCTGATGGTACGGAATATCAGTGCGTAGAAGAAGGGCACTTTCATTAAAGGTCCCATCAGGAAAAGGATCTGAAGAATACAATAAATTATAGCCTGAGATGTGAGAAATAACAGCAGAGTGTAATTTTGGTTCCTGTAAGCAAACACCAACAGGGGCAAACTGGGAGAGTAACATCTGAAGCTCACCCCGATTACCCCTGAGGCCGCGTATATTCCACTGTAAATAGGCCATGATTGGCAATGATAAAGATACTTGAAATCCGCAGGTAAGGGTTCCTACGGACTAGAGGGGTTAGAAAAGTCCACATGCATAGGCAGTGGAAAACGTTCAAGCAGCGAAGGAACGGTGCGCTGTGAAGAAAGGAGTTGCGCAGATGGAGCAGAGGAGAGAGAAAGAGTGGAAGGTGGATCAGTGTCCATTGATGGTTTGGTCTCTGCAATATATTCAGAGATTGCTTCAAGTGTTTCGGAATTCAGAGATGTCGTATGGGAGACAATATTGGGAATGGTAGGGGGAGGATGAGTAAAGATTGGAACTGTATTGGACTGTACCAAGGTAGGGGGGGGGGCGAAAGGGTGGAGGGAACTGGAGAAGCATGGCAGGGGACAGAAGAGGCAGGAACCTGTGAGGTGGCAGAAGAGGAAGAAACTTGGGAGGGAACAGGGGAGGAAGGTACAGTACGAGGAGGAGGGTGAACCTCTACACTTGTAACTGAGCCAGTGAGAGGGGAAGAACCAGGGACAGAGACAGGGAGGGTAAAATGAGGAGGTGGAAAATGGGTAGGAGGTGTTAACGGACCTTTTTTTTGACTTTTGAGAAGTAGAGGGACGATTGGGAGGTGGTGTCGTACGAGGTCTCGTCGATACTGAGGCTTGTGAGAGAGAACTCGAAGAAGGGAAATTAGACTGAGGCGTTGAAGTAGGGACGTCTGAGCCGAGGACAGCAAAAGGATTAGATACAGGAGTGATTATGGGAGAGGTAACCACAGAGGTGGGTGTAGAAGATGGGATACCAGAAGTGGGGGGACGTTTTGAAACATGGGAATAAGAAACACGTGGGAGTCTCCCTTGGAGGCGGAGATGAGAAACTGCCATGGCATAAGGGAGACCTTCTGTCTCTTTGAGGTAACGGATTTCCCGCTCGTTTAAATAGACTTGACAACGGCGAGAGTATGAAGGGTGAGCCTCATGACAGTTAAGGCAAGAGGGAGATCGATTGCAAGACGTATTAGAATGGTCATCGGCACCAGACTGGGCATTCGGCGATAGATCTGCAATATTTCGCTGGATGACCAAATCGCCAGCAATTTCTACACTGTTGTGGTGTAGGGATCACCTTTCGAACTTGTGACCGATGTCCTGCTATATAAACTGAGGATGGGAGTTCTCGGATGTCAAAAGTTAAACGAGCCACATTGCTAGGGTATCGTCTCCGCCCACGGGCAGGAAGAACCTAAGTGTCTACCTTGAGGATTGGGAGGTCTTTGAGTTCCAGCTGTTCAAGAATGTCAGTGCCACATGTCTGGAAATTTTGTTGAACTATGGTATGGGGCAGAATGACGGTACCACTACAAGAATTGGGGGAATGATGTTTTTCAAGAATGACAGGAACAGTATCGATATGGGAAAGACGAGAGAGCTCATGAGCCTGGGTAGCATTCTGTATGGTAATGATGCACGTACCGCTCTTAAGAGCATGAAAAGAAATATCTTTACCAACATGGCATAGGAGTGCCTTGCCAATACTATGGTCAGAAAGATAGGCAGTAGAGGAAGTTGGTCGTAAAGTGAAGAATTTAGTCCATTGTTCAGTCTGAAACTGAGCGTGGAAAGGTAGTGAAGGATGTGTCGATCGTTTCTGAGAAGAACGAGAAGGTGGAGAATTATCATCAGCAGGTAATTGTCGTTGGCGTTTAGGCGTGGGACCAGAGTTGGTCCGACGTGGAACGGGTCGGCGATTTGAAAATTGCCGCACCGTAGAGGGAGAGGCTGGAAGCATAGTCAGAGGAGAGCGAAGGTCCGATAATTCGAAGGAGTCAGTTGAGGCCTCAGTACCTGAAGCGGGTGAGGAAACAGCACCGGCAATAGGTACAGAGGTATGAGGAATGTCTGAAGAGTTGTCCAAAGACGAGGCGGGGTCAGAACGGGGTGCGGTATCAAGAAGGGGCCCGGGGGTACCAGGTTCATGGACTAGGGCTGCCATGGTTAGGTTACTTTTCTTTCTTTTTGTTTTTAAGAAAAAAAAAGAAAGAAAAGAAAATAAAAATTAAAAAAAAAATAAAAAAAGGGGGGACCAGGGAGGGATAGTTCCTAGGAGGAATGAAAGGGCCAGAAATCTCCCTCCGCGCCCAAGAGGGCCTCAGCATCGCAAGTAGCACAGATGCAGCATGGAACCCGTGCCATACCCTACCGATCATGCTAGTAAACTAACAATCCGGGATAGCAACCTCACATCTGCCGAGCTACCTCGGTGGACAAAAGAGAGGGCGGCCGGATATCCGCCACAAAGCATACCTCCTTCGGCCACCACCCCCGGAATCCGAAAGGTGGCTTCCAGAGATACACTCATCGCCCGAAAGACACCCAAAGCTACTCCGGGATACCGGAGAGGGATCGGGACATCCACAGGCGATCCAGATTCCACGGCAAACTACGCCACCGCTAAGAACCTCAACGGAATGGGATGGACCCCGGTATCCTTTCCTCTACCTAGGAACTAGCGCGCCTGTGGGAGAAATCCCAAAGGACAAAAAGAGGAAGGGCAAAAGGGAGGGGTGGGGAGGAGGAGGAGTAAAGGAAAAAGGGGAGGATGGGATAGGGGAGGGGAGATTGGGGGGTAATTAGGTTCGGTCTGAGGAAGAAGACCGATAGGTCTAATTCCTCAGACCAAGAGCCTCTTCACCACGCCAAGGAGCCCCCCTTGAAGAGGAACACAGTCATAAGCATTTTGCCAGTCAAGCCCGAGGACACCTCCCCCTTGACATTCCTCCAAAAACTCCCTAATACATACATGTCCGTCCCTCATGCTCCTACCTGGTATGCCTAGCTGTCCCTCGTGAATAACCGACCCCATAACCTTCCTCATTCTGTTTCCTAAAACTTTTGCAAAGATTTTATAGTCAGAGCACATAAGAGATATTGCTCTATATGCACTCAGACCCCTCCCCCCTCCCTTTTTGGGCACCAACACAACTACCCCCGTACTTTGTGACATACCTAACCTCCCATCCATGAGCATGCAATTTAATACATCAACCATACAATGCTTAATACTTCCCCAATGCGCCCTATAAAAATCATTCGAAATGCCATCTATACCTGGTGCCTTTCCTTTACTCATACTATAAATCGCCTCCTCTACCTCCTCCACTCGAATTCTACCTTCTAGTACCGTTCTATCCCTGTCACTTATAACTTTTCTGAAATCCCTCCTCACCAGGTCGCCCTCATGGACCCCCCCTACTTCCCTCTGTAGCTTTTCCCCAAACCATAGATCAGCATAAAAACTCATGCTGTCCGTGGTGAGGAGTACTTGACCCGGCAGGTAACCACCCAAACCCGTGCATACTTCCAATTGCAAGAGGGACGTCGCCTGTTGCCTGACCCTAAATTTTCTCAATACACAACCCGAAGGTTTGTCACCCCATAGCACTTCTTCCATACCTGCTCTGACTCTAACCGCATTGAAACGTTCATTGTGAATTTCTGCAAGTCGACTACGAAGTTGTTCAATGTCGTCATACCTACTACTACCGCCCCCCACATAGTAATCATTTAGCTGCCCCTCCAGATAGTTTTGCAGCCCATACCTCCACCTCGCCTCCTCTTTTCCCCGCTTCTTATAATAACTCGCTATTCCGGGTTTGGCACGCGTTTCCCACCATTCCAACAAACATTCACCTGGCCGTCGCGTTTCCCAAATATTCTTCCACCAGTCCTGAAAAGCTGACCCATCCCCCTCCCCCTCCAATAGCCGCACGTTCAGTTTCCAATAACCTGGATAAACCTTGATCATTCCATCCCAGTTCAAGTCCGCTAGCATTGCACGGTGATCTGAAATCCCCACATCAAAGGTCTGTACGTGCCCAACTCTAATTCCTTGTGTTACATAAAGTCTATCCAGGCGTGCCGCATAGCCCCTGCGAACGAACGTATGCTCCATCCCCCACCCACCCCGCCCCACCACATCGTAAACCCCTGCATCCCCCAGCAGATTCCGTAAGACAGGTAAAACGCACCCCGCCCCCCTCGGCTCAACATCGCTATGGCGGATAACGCAATTCCAATCCCCACCCATGACGGTAATGAACGGCAAACCCCGAGCATAAAACGTTAAATCCTCCTTCACAAAATCTGTTTTAACTTTAGTGTTGCTTTCCGCAGGCATGTAAACGCCAATAAAACAAACCCTCACCTCACCCCAGTACCCATCTACCCTCACCACCCTCCCACCTCCCCCCTCCTCCCATCTTAAGACACGCCAATGGCTGGACTCCTTCACCGCTATAGCTACCCCACCCTTTAATTTTGAAGAACTGCTAACATACATTCTGTAGCCTTTTAACCGTAAGTCTCGCCCAAACTTATAATTGTGTTCTTGTATGAAACATACGTCCACAGCTTACCAGCGCAAGAACCACTCCATCCACACACAAACTCTGCCGGCAGGCCATTTACATTGATGGTAACACACTTGAATTCACAAAAGGAGGTTTTCCTCTATGTTTGTGGGTCTTTCCCGTTCCCACACGTACATTACACTGACCTTCTTTGACCTTTGACTTCCCAAGGCCCCCCTCACCCCCCCGTGCCCTACCCATATGCTGAGCACTTGCCATAACCCCGGCTGCAAGAGGCGCCTCAGCCACTTTCGACCATAATTTCTTCCCTGGCCACTGTCCTGGTGTCAGGACCTCGTCCATATCAGACACTCCTGCCGTCCGTTTGCGGGAACCACCTTCCACACATCTCACCAGCCGAAGCCTCCTGGTGGACTTCCACCACCACCACCTCATGCAACCGTGTCATTGTAGTCACGTCCAGGTCTCCCATATTTGGCGAATCGTCCTTCACCACTTCTTGACACTACGGTGAAACGTCTGGGCTATGCTCTGCCCCATCCAGGAGATCGTTTAGCACGTTCTCCAGCAAACTTTCCTGTGACAACTCCACAGGCTCCGTAGGCCCCACAGGTGGTGTGGTCACGTTTGTAGTGTCCACCGACAGAGTGGCACACGCCATAGACCGCATCTCCTCTTGTTGTTCTCCCTCACCCCAAAGCGTAGGACGTTGTTCAGGCGATGGACCAGTCTCCAGATCAAAGGCCTCGGTTCTTAGGACCGCAGGAGAAGGTTCCCCGGATACGTACAACCAGGCGTCTGGAGCACTGAGCAGCCATATGGTCATACGAGTTGCATAACCTGCATGTCTTACGTTGGCCTGCATAGTGAACAAAAAATTGGGTCCTGTAGTGCTCTAGATAAACGTAAGATGGAATCGGCTGTTTTAATGTCATCTTTAGGGTGCAGGAGCCTTCCGGGAGCCCCTCGTATGGGCCCTCCCTCCATACTCCCTTGGTCGCTGCATGTACTGTGCCGTATTTACCCAAAACTTTCCGAATAACATACTCCTCCGCCTCGAAAGGCACGTTCCTTACTTTGACCCAGGTGACGTATGTGGAGAAGTCATGCAGGCATACCTCTATGGCTGAATTCACCGCCATTTTCCTCTTGAAAATCTTCCACAATCTTTGAGTAAAAGCCGGCATTTGCGAATTTTACAAAAAACCTCGACATCCCATTGAGAGCCACACCATATAATTCCTCAGTGGGGATGCCATAGACGTCGCGAATAATGGTAGGCAACAAGACATGCGTTGTTGCACCACTCAGAGCCACGAATAAATTTCACAGACCGTGTTTACTCTTCTACCCTGACGATCCGCCATCTTGCGTACTGTAGTACACGGTTCGCCACCAGGTGTAAGCAGGAGCAGGCTCAGAAAGCGTCCTCTCAGCCCGCAGATTGAGAGACGAATGATTAACAGTGTATTGACGTTTTGTAATATTTTGTCAATGTTTTACAAAATGTTCCTAAACATGCTATAGATCTAGCTATGTGATTATATCTATTGTGGTTAAGGAGATAGGGGTATATGATTTATTATAGCATGTCTTAGTGCATTTTTGTAGTAGGACGACATGTGGGCCACGAAGCTTGCCTGATTTTTATTTATGCATGATGAACGGCCTAGGTGGCTCGAAGTGTATATAGCGACCGTCGGAATGTTTACCAATTCATATGATGTACTGTGCTTACGAATTCTATTTTGGATACCTGTTTAAGGGATAGTGGTTTTCTATGTTTATTTTTGGTTTTAATAAGTTTAATTTAAAAATATTTTGGTCCAAGCCCACTCCATAGGCCTCCGAGGCAATCTACTATCCTTCCTTAAAGGAGATGAGAACTTTGGGACGATTTGAATTTTGGAGTAGAGGCGAAGGGAAGGTATTTGTGAGGTCTTTTAGACAAGATTCATTCGAAGTAGACAAGACAGAAGCGCTGAGGTTGCGATCCAAGGCCAGGGCTGCAAAAGTTTGAAACTGGCGAATTGTGACCAGACGAGACAGCAGGTGCCACCGAGGTTGGAGGGAGTTTAGAAGACCGAGGACAGTGTCTGAAAGTTTCCCCTTTGAGGCAGAGAGGAGATTGCCATGACGCAAGTGAAGCCTGAGCCGATTTTTAGTTCTTTGAAGTAAGCTTGTAATGAGGAGAGCTTTACAATTAAGAAAATGGAGGCTGAAAGATTTTTTGGTGTGGTAGGCAGCACCACAGACTGAACAATCTGCCATGGACCTGCAGTATTCCGCCAGATGGCAAAATATTAAAACAGGACGGAAGCTCACTAGTCGAAAGGTTAATCAAGCAAGCTACACTGCAGATTTGTCAAGCAGGTTGTACGTATGTGCCCACTTTGAAAATTGGAGTTTGAGCTCTGGTTTTCTCAGCATGTCGTCACAACTGGAAATGTTAATCAGTGGTAAGAGGCAGAACTACAGCAACAGTGCAAGTTACAGAAACTTGCCATGTTAAAAAGAATTTTTATAGAAATTCAAAGAAAGCCTGGCCAGCATTCCGTATTGACGCGTGCACCACTGAATAGAAATTTAGAAACTGTGCAAGAGTGCTGTTACAAACTGGTTTAATGTGGTTTTTATACATTGTCACAAATGGGATAAAGCAGAGCAATGAAAGTAAACTCAAAAACTCTGGTATTTATGTACAGTAATACCAAAGTGTACAGCACTTTGTAAAAAGAGCCAGGAGGATGCCTTAGTCAACCAGCAGCCCCCCCCCCCCAAAAAAAAAAAAAAAAAAAAAAAGTACGGCAGTTGTCAAGCGAGCCACATACTTCATAAGTTTGGCTGGTTTTTCTAAGTGGCCAATGAATCGAGGTACTAATAATGACTGATCCTATTTAGGACTTCTCCCAACCAGCACCTGGTTTTCTGGTTGGGAAGCAGCCTATATTGGAATGAGAATTTAAGTTTCACTTACCATGCCACAAGTGCCTTGATACTATCAGGACTAAAATTTTACCCATTTTGTACTGGAAGTTGGTGTGCAAGGAGTGTCATGTTGACCACTTCTTGGTAGTTTAGCAGTGTAATCCGTTAATGGTCTTTTGGCGAGACCGAAGTTGTTCGTGAAAATGGGTGGGCGATCTGAATTTTCGCACCTTTGAAGCCAGAAACACGGGCAAAGACTTGCGGAGGTCTGATATATGAAGTAGTTATCCTGTACCAGGAGTTATGTCACTCAGAAGCTACCAGGACCTTAGAAAGATTCAAAACGGTGATACGATAATGAAAGATAGTCCTACGAGGGTGCTGCAGCTCCCTCAGCCCCAGGAAGAGTAATTTCGTAGGACTTAGGGAACTAAGAAGTAGGAAGGGGAAAATGGTTCATAGGAACGAAAGCGATGCAAAACCCTCCCCCTTCCGCACCCTTAAATACTTCAGTGCAGCCTTTCATGCCAACAAGCCAGTAACAATAAGTTCGCCCACTGAGCCACCTTCTGAAGAAGGTGGGGAAGAGACAGGTATACCATCGTCAGTAGCAGAGTTTTGGAAAGTAGAGCCTCTAGAGGAACTAATCACTGAGGAAAGCCACTTCTCAAGCGTTGATCGGGAAATAAAGATTCTATGGCAAACTACTGGTTAGGGTCTCAATGGAAAGGGAAGGACAAAGATGTTATGTAGATTGACGAGGAATGATTTACATGGGGGGGAAAAAAAAAAAAAAAAAAAAAAAAAAACACATGCGAAGATTGGATATAGGAAAGTTCAGGGCGGAGGGGAGGTGGGTGGAAGGAAGGACCCCGAAGTTAAGGAATAAAAGAAAGTGGTGCGAGTGTATAGATGGGTTTACTGCAAGGAATCGTCGTTGAAGATTGTAGAACTAGATCTGCTAGGTAGTTAAATTTGGGAGGTAGGACTTTTTTTTAATGTTTGAGATATATACACAGAACTGTTAAAGTTCGTTTGGGACACTTATTTCAGTAATAAAATTTAAGTTATAGTAAAACCTGAATTTAAGGAAAATGTAAAGTATAGGTAGGTGGCAGAATTTATTTTATATAGTCAATAGTTAGTGCGCTGGTTTACAGGTATGGTAGTCTAAGCAGGTATCGAAGCAGCATTTCTGGGCACGAGGGCAGTGACCATCGTGAGGACATACCTGGAAAGGAGAAATTATGAAATTGAGAAGGAAAGGTGTTTTTTCAATTTAAAGTATTAGTTGGCAATTACGTTTATGAACTTACTGGGGGAGCGGCAAATGCTCTGCGAGAAGTGCACGTTGTCAAGGCAGGAGGACATCTACCAGGGTGCCCTAGATAATACAGGATTACTTTATTCTGTTTAATCAAGGTAAAGTATGGCATAGTTAAATTAAACCAATACAACAGGGAAAATTGAATAGGAAGTTTGAGGTTTAACTATACGTACTTCGTTCCCTTATTATTGGTAGGGATTCTGGTCCACAACAATAGAAATCTCCTCTGTGAGGACCCACAGGTTTACGGCAGTAGTAGTTGCATGGTTCATGGAAGTTTTCAGAATCGACTGGTGGGCGAGGAAGTATTAATGCTGCCAAGTCATCTTGTGGGCCATTAGCTAATAAGAGTGCGTCTACATTCTCTTGTGGTTCATCCTGCACGTCTGGCTGCTCGTCATTCTGTGGTTTACTTAGCACCGAGGTCACGACCAGCAAGACTAGGAATAGCTGAAGGAAATTTAAGTAATTAAGAAGTAAGGGGGAGACGTTGGCAAGCGTGTGCATTAATGAAGACGTTAAACAGACTTCATGAAGAATTTTTTTGAAGTAAATGTTTAAGCAAACTTTAGAACTAAGGAGTTGAGACTAATAAATTTGTGAGCAGTTGCGACTATGCGAGTAGTCCTTTAATTTTAAATAATTACGAACATAATGTATATTATGGCACATGTACGTCTTAATTGTTTTACTGAAGGAATGGAAGCCTCAGCATCACAGGTTTAACAATGCTAAAAATAGCAAGCAAGTTCGTACAATATATAATGAGGTGGAATTTTTACGAAACTTAAGAGAAGGGGCAGGAAGTCTAGAGATCACGGTAATGCTGGACTAGTAGCGGTCTAGGCCAGTGTCAGTCTGAATTGTACAAGAGTTCCGCTTTACTAATACGGAACTAAATATATAATGAAGTAAGCTACTTCAAAGGATGGGTAAGTTGTCGATTACTGAACCGACAGTTCACTGGGTGGCAATGTAAGTGTGTGAGGGTTACTATAATGAAAAAGGGCTAAAGGGGAAGGGTTCGTGATGCATGAAAGTCATTAAGTACTCATCGCGTGCTGTAACAATTTGGAAAATGATTATATGCAAACCAGTTATTTAGTATAGACTTTAGGTGTAGGGTAAATTTAAGGCGAGATCGCTGGAGTATTTAAATAAAAATTTATGCAAATCCCGTATGAAGTTCCATGTTAGCCGACTAATGCAAGTGTTATAGGGAATATTGAGCATATGGAAAAAATTTTCTTATTTAAGAGGCTATTTAGTGTATTAAAGGAAGGTTTAATAAAAATGGTGTTTTTACAGTTGCATTATATTGAATGGGGTTTAATGTGTTTTTTAAAGGGCACCTTACATACCCCACCCTGTAGGGGGGGGTAGTAAAAAGATTACGGGGAACATAATGGACCCAGGGACTAACCCCAGAAATTGTTTTCCCGGGGAAAAGTTAACAGTCCCGGGGAACCCCAAATGTACCCCGTAATATAACTACTCCCCACGGGAGGGGTATGTACTAATAAACTTTTGGGAAGCTCTAAGAAAGGGGAATTTAAATTAAAAAATATTTTAAACCAGTAAAAAATGAAATTTTTAAATCAAATTTTTTCATATGAACCCAATTTTTCTATAAATAAAATAATATTAACCATAAATGTATAAATAATAAAAAAACTCCGATAAAATGAAAAGAACTAAAGGGGAAAGTTCCATGGAATATGTGGGTTTTACACCCCACCGTTTATTTTACCCTCACAGAGGTGTCTATCCCCCCCTCCCCCCCCTACAATTCCCCCCGCCCACCTTACCTACAAATTGTTTAATTTTAATTGGCTGTAACCCCTATCGCCCTACTCAGAGTCGTTTTTTAAACCTTCAATCAAGGGAAAATTTTTTTTAATTAACAAATGATATTAAAGTGAACTCTATATAAAAATATCATTTTATTTATATATATATATATATATATATATATTAATAAAATATATTATTTATATATAAATATATATATTTATAAATATATATAAACACCACTCAATTTTTTTTTTTTTTCTTTTATTTTTTAAAAAAAAGGTAAAAAAAAATATATGGGTAAATAATCAATATGTTAAAAAGATACGGCAGTTTAAAAAAAATAATTGCCCTGCCTTTTTTTTTTATTTTTATTTAAAACAACATAATAATTTGAATAAAAAAAACCACAGTATCAGTTCTTACTCAAAATTATAAATCTCATTGTGTTGTGTGTGTGGAGATCCTGATACGGTCTTTCATGCAGTTTATTTCTGTAAGAGATTGGAACACGTAAGATTGTGGTTTGGTAAGGTGTTAAGAATGGTGGGTGGGGGTGGGTTTAGTGTCTTAAGAGCTTTAAGTTTAGATGTGGGGGGGTGGGTCGAAACACCGGTACAGAATGCAATCGGATATTTAGTGACGGATTTTGTATATACGTCATGGGTATATAGGCATTTATCTGTGAGGGAGAGAATCAGAGCACTGGTAGCGATATTTTATGGTACACAACAGAGAAATAAAGACATTACGGGAAATAGATGGTTTTTCTTATTTTCAAAGGGATATTGCAGATTCAAGGTCAGGGATTTATGGGAGTTAATACCTTAAAGGGTACACGAGGCTGGCTTCTTGAATATGTGTGAGTGAAGGTGGCATACGATTGGTATGGGTGTGTTTTAATGTATAAATGATAGGTATGATCGTTAGTTTGGATGATGTTTTATTCAAACAAATATATATACTGTCATTCGCTGCCTGACCACGGTGGAGTGAGGTTGTCTCGGCACCCCTCTGCTGTCTTCAGTAGTGAGGACGTGCGCTGCTCATTGGGATATCAACATGGCGGAACATACAGTACGGAGAGTGAATACTATCTGCATAGAGCTGGTTCGTGGTACGTTAAGTGGAGATACGATGAACGTCCTTCTCCCTAACATCATCAGGGATACATATGCTATTCCCAACGAGGAATTGTATGGCGTCGCCCTTAATGGTTTAACAAGAATCTTTGTGAAATTTCTACGAG
The DNA here is from genome assembly GCF_026875155.1 of Cherax quadricarinatus. Classification (NCBI taxonomy): domain Eukaryota; kingdom Metazoa; phylum Arthropoda; class Malacostraca; order Decapoda; family Parastacidae; genus Cherax; species Cherax quadricarinatus. The sequence goes on from NC_069404.1 coordinate 50,407,097, forward strand.
TCGATTACTACACAAGAATTGTCGAGCATTACCAGGAACAACGCATGAGTGTGAATTCAACGATGGATGTTGTGTTACATGACGTCTCTAAGTAATTCACATGGGTGAAGGTACGGATTACCCTTCGAGCTACGGCTTATGGCCTGCAGGAGTTTTTTCGAAGTTTATGGGACAGTGCATTCTGCAACAATGGGGTGTGGAGGATGGTCCATATGAAGGAATGCCGGAAGGTTCTTACACCCTAAAATGACCTTAACAAGGCCTATACCATCCTATGTTACGATGATGGGTTGTAGAACACAGGTTTATGTGTACTATGCTGGGCAACGGAAAACATGTCGTCTATGAAAGCTCTTATGAGCACATGGCAGCCCAGTGTCCTAGGAGGCGGGCTTCTCGAATTCTCGACACTCCAATTGTGTTTTCACAGTCGTGTAATTTGGTGCCTGGCTCTGATGCCTCGGGAGGCCAGGAATGACCTCTGGAGCGAAGAGGTCGACCGGGAGTGCGGCGGGGGAGACCATGGTCACTCCCCAGGGGCGTCGGGGGAGTTGAAGGTGACATCTGAGGAGACTTTCGCCCAGGAAGCTTCAACCCGGGATGGGTTTTTGGCAGATGTGATCAAGGATTTTTTGGATGAGGGGGAACCCGTGCAAAAGGTGTCCTCAGTTCATGTGAAGCTGGAATTTTGGGAGGGGACAACAAATTTTTGAGGAAGACTTGAGTAAGATTGGGCGGGAGCATGTGGTGGCCGTGGAGTACACCAGGAGGAATTGTCTGGGGTGATATGTGTGTAAGTGTGAGTTCTAGGAAACGAACTGCGGCATCAGAGATAGAGGGTCATTACCCCAGGGCAGAGGCCGGGGAAGAAGTCATGGGCAGCGGTTGTGGAGCCGAGGACACATAGTGGTAGAGGTGTGCCTGGGGTTGCAAATTGGGAAAGGGAGGGGGAAGTGATTGCACAGGAAAACTCGAGTGGCAAAGGAACACGTAATATGAAAAGTGCAGTGGGTAAATCCCCGAGGCATAGGGGAAGCCGCCCCTTCTGTAATTTTCAGATGTGTCACGCTTAATGTTAATGGACTTAAGACTGAGGTCAAGAAAGTTTGGTTTTAGTGGTTTTTAAGGCGGTTTGATGTTGACATATGCTTTTTGCAAGAGCATAATCACAGGGCTGGTAGTGTGTTGAGGGTGAAAGGATATCGGATGTATGTAAACCCTTTGGGTTTTCAATTGAAAGGTGGGGGAGCAGTTTTCGGTAAAGGAGACAGCCCCTTGCGTGTCATCGGTTGGGAAGAGGGGGGGGGTGGGAGGATCGTGAGGGGGGATGGCGTCTGGGGTGAGAGTCGAGTTTTTTCGTGGGGTTTAATGCCAGCAACTAGTAATATCAGGGTAAAAGTGTTTTTGGGCCCGAGAGGTTTTAACTGTATCACTTGAGAGGTTTCCCTGCTAAAAACAGAAAATAGGGGGGTGATTGGAATTGTGTGATTAGGAGTGGTGATGCCCGAACCGAGAGGGGGGGGTTTGGGTGTGCTGAGTGTGCTGTGGTTTTTGTATTGCGAGATATTGGGGTTTTTGATGTGGGGGGGGGGGGGGGGGGTTCCCTATTTGAGATCTTTCCCGTCCGTGGGGGAAATATGAACCCGCGATTAGGACAGAATTTTTTTTAAGCAGGGTATAGATGTTGTGAGGGTGAAAACCCTTCGTGGGGGTTTTTGATCACAGAGGGGTTTAATTAGCAGATTTGATGGGGGAAAGGAGGGGGTGCTATTTTTTGGGTATTTAAAAATTTTAAAATGTAAGGCTTTTTTTAAGGGGGGGGGGAGGGCCTTTTTTAGGGGTTGGTGGTTGCCTTTTTGGGGGGTGGAAAACAGGGAGATAGTTTTTTTTTTTTTTTTTTTATATTTTTTTGGAAAAGACATACTTGGACATAAAAATAAAGGGAATATTACATGTGAAAAACGTGATGAAAAATTCTCCCATGTACATGTACTTTCCAATTAACATTTAAATTTGGGAAAGACAAATCTTTTCAGTAAAAAAAATGACCGCTCCAATCTTGAAGAAAGGGCATTATGTCGGGAACACTAAATCAAACCCAAAAGTCCCCTTGGCAAGTACTTTCAAATTTCCTGATTTACTCCTGCACGGAATTTTCACCCCCTTTCTAAAAGCACTACCCCCCCCCTTCTTGCATGTCGGCCCCTGACCGTAAAAATTCTTTATATGTAACTGTTTTATTGTAAAAAATTTACTTTCATTATTCCTTTTTTAAAACAACTTGTTTACGTTCAGTATCCCCCAAATGTTTGAGTAATTAAAATTAAATTTTACATGATTCATGTACAACGTATATTTTCAAAAACACCAACTATCCCCTTCTCCAGGAAGGTATAAATATTTTACATTTGTTAAAAACACTTTAAACAAACCAGTGAAAACACAATTTACCTAATCCTTTGTACCCACCCAATTACCCTTTAATATATATCAATTCAATGGAACCAAAACCTAGGGCTCTATAAAAGCTCCCATAAAAAAACAATATGTATTAAAAAAACGGGAAAATTCAACCCTTTTAAAAAATATTTCGCCATATCTTTTAAAACCATACTAAGATGTAAGTCTGTTATCACAAAAAAAAAACCCAGGGGCTGACTTCAAGGGTCGAAATATGAAGTTTCCTACCCACGCAATACTTCAGGGTTTTAAAATTTTATATATTTCACATTCACACATTTGGCCCCCATTTTGTCATTTCATACACACTTCCAATAATTTGGGTTGCGAAAATATAATTTTCCATCAATTAGGGCGTCTTTTCCCCCCCCCTTTTGTCATTAGCTTTAATTTAAATTTTTTTAAAATTTAAAGGGAAAAAGTGTTCGTTCACAAACACAACCCGTAAATAAATCCCGTCAAAGGAAACTTATTCATTGTCCTCTTCGTTTCCCGGGGGCCGAGGGGGAAGTGCTGCGCAGGCGCCCCCGTTTTCAGTTGTTTTTTGCGCAGTTTCCCCTGTTTTGGCAATAAAAATGGCGGACAGACAGGGGCCCGCAGGGTGAATACTGTCTGTTTGGGGGGGGGTTTACGTGGGGGCCCTGAGTAGTTCCAATGCAGGTGCTGCTGCCAGTATTATCCGCAAATGTATATGGATACCGAACAAAAGAGTTTTTATGGTGTAGCAGTGAAGGGATTTGTACGGATCTTCATCAGTTCAAAGGTGCTGGGTTTTACTCCAGCTTAGTCGACGCGTTTAAAGGAAAAGAGGATGACCGTAATTTGCAGTGGGGTCGGGCCACATGACGTTTTAAAGCTATGTAACGTGGGTAAAGGTGAGAAATGTCCCCTTTGAGGCCTTGGAATATATTGGGTTTTGGAGGTTTCCCTAGGTTTGGGGAAAAATCCATTCGGCACAGTTGGGGGGTGTGGAAGGATGGGCCTTATATGGGGCTGCCCGAGGGTTTTTCACATTGGAAAAATGACATGGGGAAACCTATTCCCCTGTATGTTTGATGGAAGAGTTTTAGAAAAACCCGGTTTATGTATATTATGCGGGGGACGTCGGACATGTTGGCTGTGCGGGTCTTATGACCCTATGGCGGGGCCCCAAAGTCATCAAAGGCGGGGGCGGGGGAACAGGTGCCCCAACTGGGAACGACAGCTGCCCCCTTGGCACCCGGGGACAGGTGAAGCTGCAAAAAGGGTCCTTTCAAGTTGGAGTGAAGGAAATAGACAGATTTGGGGTCGGAGATGGGAGCTTTCGGGCCGTTAAACCCGTGGGGAAATGTGTCTGAGCGACCATTACGGATGGACTGTTGGGCAGAAGTGACTTACAACGGATGGTTTTTTGCTGGACGAGGGCTTGAAAGACTTCTTGGGGGGGGTGGAAGACAGTAAAGGAAAGGGGAAAAAGGGGGCGGGGGGATTGGAGGGGGTTTGCAAATGCACAAAGTGTGAGAACCTTGTTTCAAAGAGAGGTTAAAACACACATGGGGGGGTTGAGGTTTCACCGGGAGGACATGGGGGGCTGAGGCAACGTGTGGTGGTGGACCGTAAGGGGATCAGCGGGGCATCGGATATGGAAGAGGGGGTTTTAAAAACCCCGGGCAAAAAAGGGGTCTGGAAAAAAAACCTTGGAAGGTGGGCTAGAGCTACCCGGGGGTTTGGGGGCCCCGGTTCTGTGGTGCGCAAGGGTCGAAGGAAAAAGGGGGGAAACGGGGGGTTGGGTAGCCCCAAAAGGGCAAAAAGTGGATATAGCAAAAAACCCCGGTTTTTTCAAGCAACCTTCAAAAAAAGGGGGGAAAAACCCCCTTTTTTTGTAATAATTTAAGGTGGTCACCATTAAAGTTAAGGCCCGATGAGGAGAGTTTAAAAGAGTGTGGATGGAATGGTTTTTTTAAAGGGGATTTTATGTGGATATATGTTTATCCCGGAAACATAATTTCAAGGTTTTTGGGTGTGGGGTTGCGCTTGAAAGGGGTTTTAAGTTATTTTGTTTAGTGGGTCGGTGAGGTTAAAAGGGGGGGGGTTTCCCGTGGCTGTGAAGGAAAACCCGTCCCTTGCGTGTGTTGGGGGGGGAAAGGGGGTGGGGGTGGGGAAAGGGGGGTGGGGGGGTTAGGGAGAGTGGGGTGAGACAAGGGTTTTTTTTTTTGGGTTTACATGCCCGGGGGAAGGAAATGCAGCAGTTAAAGGTTAAAAAAATTTCGTGAGGATTTTTGCTTTTTTATTTGAGGGGGATTGCCTTTAGTTTTCTGTATAGGAGGAGATTGGGGAATTTTGTCTTCGGGCAGGGTGATGGGGGAACCCAGGGGGCGGGGGGGTTTTGGTTGGGGGTTTTTACCCCAATGTGTTGGGGGGTGTGGGAGTTTTTGATGTAGTGGGGAGAGGTGGTTGGAGGATTGAGTATACATTTGTACGAAAGGGGGTTTTTGCGCACTTGGATAGGCTCTATGCTACGGGGCAATAAGAGTTTTTGGGGTTAGGACCCTTCCCATGTGGGGTTTTTGGACACAGGGCGGTTATTGCGGAAATTTTTTGGGAGGGGGTTTGGGTTTGGATACCAAGGGGTTTTTGGGGAAAATTTAAATGGGAGACTTGTGAAAAGGGGGAGGGGGGTGAATGAGGCTTTTGGGGATTTTTGGGGGGCACTTTTTTTGGGGTCAAGGGGTGTGGGGTCGTTTTGCTTGGAATGGTTGGGGGGAAGCGAGCTAAACCGGGTATTTTTGGATTCTTTTAAAAAAAGGGGACGGGGAAAAGGGGCCCGGGGGGGTATGGGTTACCCGAATTATTTGGAATGTCGCTGAACGGTGTTATGAGGGGAAGTGGGGAAGCGTATGGGCGTGGAGAACCCTTTGAGGTAGATGGGGAAAATCACAAGGGGGATTTTTATGCTGTGCGTGGGAGGGGAGGATTGGAGGCTGTTTTTGTGGGGGGATAAACCTTCGGGAAATGTTTTTAAAACGTTTTAGGGTAAAGGGAGAAGGAGTCAATTTTTTTGCAAATTTGAGGTTAGTGGGATTGGGTGGATATCATTAAAGGGGCAGGTGCTTACTACTTTCGAAGGCTTTAGTAATTTACTGATTTTTTGGTTTCGAGAGAAATGGAGAAAAGGGGGGGGGGGGCGATGCTTTTGGGGAGTGTTGGGGGGGGGTTTTGGGTTTTTGGGAAAAAAGAAAGGGTGGAGGGGATGGGGGATGGGAGGAGCGATTAAATGTGGGGGAAGTTGAGGAGGCAGTGTTTAACATGAGTACTGAAAAAACGCCCGGGGATCGATGGATTTCAAAAAGATTTTTTTCAGAGTTCATTGGGGCAATTAAGACTTGTCTGGTTTGGGGTCAGAAATTTTATTTCTGCGGGAGGGCAAATAAGGGCAAACTAAATATTGGAGGGTGGTGTTGGTTCGGGGAAAAAGCAAGTGGGGGAAGTGTTTTAAGGCTATAGAGCTATCTCATAATGTGTGCTGACTACAAGATTTTTGCAAAGATATTAGGTAATAGGGATGAAGAAGGTAATTGGTGCAGTTGTACATAGGGGACAGATGGGTATCCCGGGGACGAAGTATGAGAGTTGGCAGGGGGCGCAAAAGGGACTTTTTGGAGGGTTGCGAGGGGGGAGGACTTTTGGGTTTTTGATTGGGAGAATGCATATGACTGTGTGAATAGAAAATTTTTGAGGGCTTGTTTGTTGCGTCTGGGGTTTGGACTGGGGAGTGGCGAGGTGGGTTATATGCTATACCAGCGGCTATGGTACGGGTCCAAGTTTAAAGGCAGATTGGGAAAGGGTGGTTTTAAATGGAGGGGGATTACGGCAGGGGTGCCCTCTTTCACAAATTCTGTTTGCGTGCATGCAACATCCGTTCTATGGGGTGTTGAGGGGGTGGGAGCTTTAAATGGGAGAGGGAAGGGCGCTCAGGCATTGTGGGGTATGTGGATGATACCCACTATCTGATAGAAGGGGGGGAGGAATTGCGTTGGTGGGGAGGGTGTTGGGGATTTTTGGGGAGGTGTCGGGAAAGAGAGTAAATAGGGCGAAATCGTGTTTACTGGAGGTGGGGGCTTGGGTGGGGGGGGCTTGGGGTTTTTTTTGGGGTTTGGGTTGGGCAGTGGTGGATAAATTTTAAGATTTGTGGAGTTTTATACATGGCGAATGCGCAGGAGGCTAGGCAGGTAAATTCAGAGAGGGTAGTGGAGAAAGTAGTGAGTTGATTACGGGGTTTACGGGGGGGAGATGTCACATTACAGCAGAGGGCGGTAATAGTTAATTCGCTGGTTTACCAGTAAGGTTTGGGGGTATAGCGAAGTGTATCCTTTGAGAAAAACAGGACGTACAAGAAAAACAGAGGGGCGTGCTCTACGTTATGTTTGGGGTTTTGGGCGAGCATGGCTGAGCAAGGAAGTGGTGATGTCGAATGTACGCAGAGGGGGTGTGGGTCTTTTAGCACTGGGCCGAGGGTGAAAGCGATATATGTAAAACAGTCATTCGTTAGGGCTGGAGGAGAAAGAGGGGTAAGAGTGGGGAAGGTGATGGGGGATGTGCGGAGATGGTGGGGAGGTAAAGAGTTAATTGAATGTGAGGATATGCTGAGGGTTTTGTTATTGGTTAAAGATGTTGAGCGACTTAAAGTGGGGCGTTTGGTATCATTGAGTGGGAGGAAGGAAATCCTGCAGGCGCGTATCGGTCTATCCATTGTATGATTGGGGGACGATATGGGAAGACTTCAGGAGGCTCAGGTTAATGCCTAGGGTACGTGAGTTGGTATACAGATTCATGATGGGGATCCTAGCTTCAAAAAGCAGTTTTGAGTTTAATGGGTTTGGTGAGGGAACCGTCCTGCAGTCAGTGTGGTGAGCTGGAAACGGCATTTCATGCAGTTTATTTTTGTGAAGAATTGAGGGAGGTACGGATGTGGTTGGCGAGGTTTTTCGTCTGTTAGGTGGGGGTAATGTAGAGACCCTGCGAGCTTTAACATTAGAGGTAAAACGGGTATCACGGGAGGTAAAAAAGGGCGATTATGTATGTGGTAGTGGATTTTCTGTATATTTCCTGGGGAATGAGAGATGCTGGGGGTATGATTCGAATTAAGGCATAGCAGCGCGTATATACAGGACTGCTCGTAGGAACAAACTTATTTATGGGAGTCAGTGGGGAGCTTGTTTTCCAGAGAACTACAGAGAGATTACAGTCAGTCGTCTCCAGCAATTGGTACAGTGATAACCATGTAGGGGACTGGTATTCTTTGGTAGTCGGGTTTTCAGGGGTTTTCAGTGGTGGTGGCGTATATGGGAATGGTTTTAGCGAATGACAAGGGTGGATGGTATGTAGTGTAATGGATTATGGTTGGGTGTAACTAGTCTGATTCCGGTTGCTGTTGTAGGAATGGAACACGTAAAACTGTGTGCACGTGTGAATTGCTTTGGGTATGGAGGTGAATGTGTGTGAATGTAGTGTTTGTGTTAAAAGTAATGTATTATTAGATAGGAAAACTCCCGGTGTGTGGCGTTATTATGAGGAACTCAAGATATGTTAGGTTAAAATGATGTTCAGGGTTAATTTAACTTTCTGGCTTAGATCATAATATATCAGATGAACGATTCGTGGTTCTTAAATTTTCATGTACAGTAATTTGTGTTTTTTTTTTTTTTTTTTTTTTTTTTTTTTTTTTTTTTTTTTTTTTTTTTTTTTTGAGTGGTGAGAACACTTCTGTGTCAAATTAGTAATGTATCATCTGATGGATGATGGTAAAAGTTTGTATATATGCCACAAACAATTACGAATAACAAGTGTTGTGTTGTTTCTGTGTACACAGTTTTATAGATAATATTAAATTTGTATTCACTTAGCTTGTTTTTTAACTTTGTGTTATGGTTCAACGTTTAGTTGGTGCAGGGATGGCACAAGAACACCTTGGGTGTTCAAGTGTGAATGGCTCTGGGTATGGAGGTGCATGTGTGTAAATGTAGTGTGTGGTGTATGAATGCAATTTTCTCAACGATAAGAAAGCTCCCTGTGTTTGGAGTTATTATGAGGAAAACATGATACAATGTACAGTAAACTGGTGACTAGGGTTAATTTATCTTTATGGCTGAGTTCATAATATATCAGATAAAACAAGTTAGTGGTTATTAAACAACTCTCATGTAAAGTAAATTTCTGTTTTTTTATTTTTTTTTTATTAGGGAAATATAATAATGTACATTCTTTAGGGGTGGGTGATACACTCCATTGTCAAAATAGCAATGTAACATTTGATGAACTCTAGTAAAAGTTTATATATATCCCAATCTGTTGGTGATATTAGTTTCTTTGCTTCGGGGTGAAGGGGGAAGATTAGTAAAATTTTTCTATCAGGATCAGATCTATCAAAATTAACGGTAATCGTGACAAGTGTATGGAAAGATAAAATTAACAGTGTTACAGAATCAGTTATGTCATTTGTAAGGATTCTGTATGAAGGATATATAAATAACAAAGTGGAAAAATAATGCAGATTGTAGTTTTGGGGTCATCTTTGGCTATACTAATAATAATGATGAATATTATGTCATCTTGTGTAATCTTAACTTAACATTAGTAACATGGGATATATGTATGGAGGATGAGGGACAGTTTGTGGCAACACAACGTTAATCGTCTGTGTTCATTTAGACAATGAAATTTGTAATTTTGTGTAAGAACTGATACTGTGTTCTTTTATCTATTTAATGTATTGTGTGGTTTTAAATAAAATAAAAAAAAAAAAAAAAAAAAAAATACCAATAATTTCGTTTCAGATATATAATATTCCATCACATTACGACATCTGTCGTCCTTTGTCAATTACATAATTAATAATTAAATTGAAGAACGTGTATCGTTCACAACACACAACCCGCTCATCTACAGTCAAAGGCACTTATGTCTCAGTACTATATTCATTCTCTTCCACACTAAACCCTTTCACACTGTCCTCACGGGAAGTCCAGCCGCGCGCGGACCCCTTACATTGCAATTAATCCCATAAAATCCTCAACCTAAAACTCCGATAGCCTCAGTAAACGCATTCTCCCATACCCTCCATAAATTTCCCTATTACGACACTTAGTTCTGTAAATGTCGCAGCTAACACCTTTATCCTCTCATCCACGCCCACCTCCCTCATGGCCCATGACGTATATATAAAATCCGTGACCAAATACGCCACTGCATTCTCCACCATCTTACTCACCCCACCTATATCCAAACTTAAAGCCCGCAACACCTGCAATCCTCCCCCACCCACTAACCTGAACACCTTTCCTAACCAGACCCGCACCACTTCTATACAGTCACAAAAATATACCGCATGCAAAATTGTCTCCATGCTTCCACACGCTCTACATTCCCCTCCCTCTCAGTGCACTCACAATGGCGGAAGGTGCACGTAGGCGAGTCAACACCGTCTGCCTTCAATTGGTGACAGGCTCGTTCAACAATCAGAATACACTCTACTGCTTACTGCGATACTCCGAGATACATATGGTATCAATAATGAAGATCTGTATGGTGTCTCTTTGAACGGAAATTCGAGGCTTTTTGTCAAATTCAGACAAAATAGTACTTACGAAAATATGGTTGCCACTTATCAGGATGTGATCAAAACTGTTAATCCTGGTGTCACTGTTCGACTTCACGACGTCTCCCGTTTTTACACCTGGATCAAGGTACGAAACGTTCCTTTTGAGGCGGGACGAGAGTGATTTGAGGAATGTTTTTGCACGCTATGGCACGGTTCATACGGCAACTATGGGACGGTGGCATGATGGTCCTCTAGTTGGTATGCTGGAGGGGTCTTTCTCCCTGAAAATGTCCCTCGAGCACCCTATTCCGTCGTATGTGGTTATGGAGGACTTTCGTACGCAAGTGTACGTTACGTACTCAGGACAAAGGCGTACGTGCAGGATTTGTGGGATGTATGACCATATGGCGGCGCAATGCCCTACAAAGACGTGATAAAACGACGGAGGTAAGGCGGTTTGATGTTTCAACGGAGCAGCGATCATATGCTGCTGCTACACAACAACATATATTGCCTCGTAAATCATGGAGTGAGGAGGTAGAGGGTGAGGTTGAAGACTCGCCGATATGTCTAACCCTCCCTGGTGCAGTGGAGGACGTGGGCGTGGTATCGGCGACGACTGAGGAAGATCTCGTTCATACTCAGGTTGACGTGGAGCAATCTATTCAAGAAGTTCTGAATGTTTTATTGGATGCTTCCACATCTGAGGGGCTTCACGGTGGTTTAGAGGATGTAAGTGTGAAGGAGAAGGACGGGTGCATCAGCCGGGCATATTGCTGAACATCAGGTTGTGGTCGTGGAAGTTCATAGAAACAACAGTTCTGAAGATGAGATGGATACTGGCCGCAGTTCTCGTAAGAGAGTGGCGGTGATATCTGACTCTCAAGATGTTTTGACACCAGGACAACGGTCGGGGAACAAAGCATGGTGCGATGTGACTCGTAGAGTCAAGGGTAAATCTACATGTGTTCAGCATGTCAAGGAGAACGACACAGGGGGGGGGGAAGAAGTGGAGATACACACAAGGGAACCAAGAATGTCAAGGTATCCAAGGGTAAACCTCCAATGAAACGTTCAAGTGTCTTACTTAAATATAAATGGGTTACGGTCTGTTGAAAAACGTAGTATTTGGAGGTTTTGTTAAAAAATTATGTACCCGATGTTGTATTCTTACAAGAACACAATTATAAATCTTTAGGTGAATTGCTGATTCCTGAATATATTTTGTACATGGGCTGTTCTAATAGACTGAAAGGTGGTGTAGCAGTGTTAGTTAAAGAGGCTAGCCCGTTTTCTTTGCAAACATATGAGGTGGGAGAGGAGGGGAGGGTTGTTAGGGTTGATGGGGTGTGGGGTGGGGTACGGGTGGCCTTCCTGGGGGTGTACGGACCGGCGGAAGGTGACATGCGTGTAAAAAATGCGTTTTTTAGGGACGTGTTGGTGTACCATTTAAGATCACTGCCAGTCGTCACGATTATTGGGGGTGATTGGAATTGCATTGATCGTCGCAAGGATGTCGAACCGAGAGGGAGAGGTTTTTTTCAGGATATTTAGGGGACCTTTTGCGGAGTGTTAATGTTACGGATGTGGGGGGGGGGATGAGGTGGGTGGGGTCATGCATACGTTTCGTTAGAAGGGAGTATGCGGCAAGACTGGATCGCATATACGTTTCTAGAGGTGTCAGCGTCAGGAGTGTACGGTGTGCTAAATGTGAGCTTTTCCGATCACAGAGGTGTTATGGCGGATGTTGACTGGGTAGGTTTACCGAGGCGTTACAGAGGTTTCTGGAAGTTGAATGTGGGTTTAATGCACAAAAGAGGTGTGAGGGAAGATTTTGTGAGTGCTTGGAGAGGATGGTGGGCTGAATGGCAGGAGGGAATTGATATAGTCGAATGGTGGGATACTGTCGGTAAGGTGAAGGTGAGGAATTTTTATCAGCAGCAAGGAAAAGAAGACAAGAGAATGCAGTATGGGCTCTTGAACTATCTTGAAAATCAACTGCAAGCATGTTATACAAAGGGTGGGGGAGTGTATCCGGTGGTTGAAATTGAAATTTAAAACGCTTAATTAGAGACTTTCACAATCGTATTTTTGATGCGGCGCGGATAGCAAGTGGAATTGATGAGGTTTTATGGGGTGACCGTCCTTCGGCGTATGTCTTGCGAGAGCAGGGCAGACGCCGTAAGGCGACAGAATTAATGGGATTAGAGGTTCAGGAGTCATTGGGAAACTTTAGTAGGGGCAGGTCCTTCGGTCAACGGAGGCTATGAATACCTTTGTAGACGCATGGTATGAATTGCAATACAAAAAAGCTGGGATTTCTAAGGGGGCGCTGGAGAAATGGGTGAATATGTACGTTGTAATCTACAGTAATGGACAGGTTGGCTTTGAATGGACCTATAAGTGAAGAAGAGATTAGGTTAGCTGTGGAGGGTATGAGTGTAGGGAAGTCGCGGGGATTGACGGAATCCTTGTGATTTTTACAAGGACAATGGGATTGTATTCGCGATTTTTTGGTGATATTATTTAATGCCATGAAAAGTAGTGGCATTATGGGACAGCAACAAAGAACAGGGGTGGTTGTTCTAGTCCGAAAAAAAAATCTGGGAATTATATACATAATTATAGGGCAATTTCATTAATGTGTGGCGACTATAAAATTTTTGCGAAATTATTAGGAAATAGGATAAAACGGGTTTTGGGAGAGAGTTCTGGACGAGGGACAATATGGTGTGCCAGGACGATCTATGTGTGTGGGACAAGGAATTATTCGCAGGTTCATTGAGGAAAGCGGGAGGGGTAATAAGGGTGGAATATTAGCTTTAGATTGGCACGCTGCATACGATTGCGTGGAGAGAGATGCATTATGGAAGTTTATGCAGTGGCAAGGTTTCGGAAAGGAATTTGTTAGTTGGGCACAGGTTTTGTACGAGCAGGCTACGTTTAGGGTGCAGGTAAACGGTAGGTTGGGAAAAGTTGTTAGGATGCATAGGGGATTACGGCAGGGGTGTCCTATTTCACAAATTCTTTTTGCGTTGTTTCAGGACCCGTTTTTTAGAGCCGTGAGGGGGATTGTACGACAGGATGACAAGCAAGGTTGGGTGGGGGTACAATCAGGAATTATAGGTTACGTGGACGACACTACGGTTTTATTTCGTGGAGCCAAGGTTTTAGGAAAAGTGAGCGAATTGGTGGACTGTTTCGGGAAAGCAACCGGAATGTCGGTTAATAAGGAAAAATCAATGCTTATGGAGGTGGGGGATTGTGCGGGTGTGGTATTAGGCCAGAGGGAAGGCTGGCCTTTGTAAATCAAATTAAGGTGTGTGGGATTGTGCATAGGGATAACATACAGGATGCGAGGAAGGTGAATTCAAGTGAGGCTGTAGAGAGGGTTTTAGGTCGTTTAACAGGTTTGAGGGAAGGAGGCTTGTCTATACATCAGCGCGCAATTGTGGTGAATGTGATTTTGTTCAGTAAGTTGTGGCATGTGGCATGTATTTATCCGTTACATCCATATGATGAAAAGCGTATGTTAACGCGTGTTTATAGATATATTTGGGGTTCAGGTTGTGATTGGTTAACGAGGGATGTGGTGTCGCTCCCGGTTGGCCGGGGTGGCCTGGGGCTAATGAATCTGCATAATAGAATGTTAGGCATGTATGTCAAGCATAGCTACTTGAGAGAGGGTAGAAAGGCTGGCACGGGTTTGACCTGGATAAGACGGGACTTGGTACGTTGGTTGACCGGAACGGATGTTAAAGAGATGTGAGGACATGTTGAGGATGTTAATTTATGTAAAAGATCCACACAAGATCAAGATCGGCAAATTGGCACTGGTAGAGGGCAGGGAGGTAGTGGCTAAGGTGGAGGAATATATCCAATGTATGCATGGAAGGACATATGGGGTCGTTTAAAGCATTAAGGTTACGAGCCAAGGTCAGGGAGATAATGTTTAAATTTTTACATAATATTACTGCCGTCCGGGGAAGTTTTAGCGAATAGGCGCGTGCAGGAGGGGGGGCTGTGTTGTGTGTGTGGAGATCCTGATACGGTCTTTCATGCAGTTTATTTCTGTAAGAGATTGGAACACGTAAGGTTGTGGTTTGGTAAGGTGTTAAGAATGGTGGGTGGGGGTGGGTTTAGTGTCTTAAGAGCTTTAAGTTTAGATGTGGGGGGGGTCGAAACACCGGTACAGAATGCAATCGGATATTTAGTGACGGATTTTGTATATACGTCATGGGTATATAGGCATTTATCTGTGAGGGAGAGAATCAGAGCACTGGTAGCGATATTTTATGGTACACAACAGAGAAATAAAGACATTACGGGAAATAGATGGTTTTTCTTATTTTCAAAGGGATATTGCAGATTCAAGGTCAGGGATTTATGGGAGTTAATACCTTAAAGGGTACACGAGGCTGGCTTCTTGAATATGTGTGAGTGAAGGTGGCATACGATTGGTATGGGTGCGGTTTAATGTATAAATGATAGGTATGATCGTTAGTTTGGATGATGTTTTATTCAAACAAATATATATACTATTGCTTGGAAACTAATTTTTTGTTCTTAAATTGACGTGATTAAGAGAGTGGGTCTCTTGTGAAGCAAACTCATGAACTGCATGACAGGTGTTATGTAAAAGCACCTTGAGCAACTTATATATATAGTTTTTCATTTTATATTTTCCTTGTATCAGCCATGTGGATGATACCTGGTAACGTTCTGCTTGGGGTCTCCTGGGATATATGTTTTGGAATGTGATCAGATATGAGGGTAACAATTTTGTATTGTGTACATAATCTCTCATAATGTGTGTGTGTATATGTGATAAGAATGTGGTGTGTGTATGTTGCATAATGTTACTTGTTTGGCAATTCAGAATTATCTCATGCTATTAAGTGGAACTTTTTGTGTAATGTACTGAATATTTTTGTATCTTTGCAGTAATCAAGTAAATTGACTACCAGTTGCGTTACATATCGTTCGTTTTTGGATATTTTGTTATATATGCACTTGTTTATGTATAAAAATTTAAAAAAAAAAAATCCCTCAACCTAAAACTCCGATAGCCCTCAGTAAACGCATTCTCCCAATACCCTCCATAAATTTCCCTATTACGACACTTAGTTCTGTAAAATGTCGCAGCTAACACCTTTATCCTCTCATCCACGCCCACCTCCCTCATGGCCCATGACGTATATATAAAATCCGTGACCAAATACGCCACTGCATTCTCCACCATCTTACTCACCCCACCTATATCCAAACTTAAAGCCCGCAACACCTGCAATCCTCCCCCACCCACTAACCTGAACACCTTTCCTAACCAGACCCGCACCATTTCTATACAGTCACAAAAATATACCGCATGCAAAATTGTCTCCATGCTTCCACACGCTCTACATTCCCCTCCCTCCCTTATCCCCTATTGAATAGGACAACCCCAGACGGGAAATCCCATGTAAAAATCTAAACATTACCTCCCGAACCCCCGGGTTTTACACGTAATTGTTTTAGACGCGTCCATTTTTCGTTCCACGCATACTAGGGTATGCCCCTTCAACAGCAGCCACCACTGACCTACCTTCCACTCCTTCGAGGACCCACAATTTAACACACGACGGATCCCTCACTGTCATTAATAACCTAAAACATGGCCTCCCCAAACTATTAAATCCCAAACCCCCACCCACCGTTGCATATCCTTACGTACTCGCACAAGTCCACCTCCTCCCGCACCCCTCCCTTATATAACTTCGTTTTAGGTACACGCTCATCCATCCTTTTTTCCAGAGGTAAAGTCCAGCCCTCTCGACTGACCGGAAGTGTTAACACCGCTCTACTTAACCATTCGCAGCCCGATCCCCATATAACCTAAAAACCCCATGTTGTAAACGCTTCACCTCACGTCTCATCAGCGGTAATGACAACGACATGCCATATCTTGCTGTACAATAGCACGTTCGTCACTATTACTCTTTGATGCAGCGTTAGTTGCGCCGCCCTCAAACCACCAGTCTTTTCAATACTCCATTCACTATTCTCACCGAATTCACCTCTTGAGCCACCCGTGTATTTCTCACATAAATTATCCCACATATCATTAGTTGATCCACCACCTTCCACCCACCCCCTACCACCTCATCCCCATTTGTACTATCCTTAGTCTAGAAACTTAGTCTTCTCCACATTAATTTTCATACCTGAAGCCTCCCCAAACACATCCACCACCTTACCCACCCTAAGCAAATCCCATTACCTCTCACCAAAACAGTCGTGTCATCCACATAACCTACGATACCAGCCCCCCCTCCCCCAGGTCAGTACCCTCCCCACTCCCACAACACACCTCCGAATGGCCCTATAAAATGGATCCTGTATACACGCAAACATATTTGTGATAGTGGGCAGCCTTGGCGCAGTCCCCGTCGCATCTGTATTTTAACTCCTAGCCTCCCATTAACCTGCACCCTCATCGATGCCCCCTGATACAATAATTTTGCCCAAGATATTATTTCTTCCCCAAAACCTTGCCAACGCATAAACCTCCATAACGCTTCCCTTTCTACACTATCATAAGCAGCCCTTCCAATCTAACGCCAATACACCTCCATCACCCAACTCCCCCTGTTTCTCTATAAATTCTCGAATCATGCCATGCCCTTCATTACATCGACCTTCCTGGCACCCCATATTGCCCCTTATCAATTACCTTGCCTATTACCCTCTTGATTCTGTTCC
Source organism: Cherax quadricarinatus (assembly GCF_026875155.1). Lineage (NCBI taxonomy): Eukaryota > Metazoa > Arthropoda > Malacostraca > Decapoda > Parastacidae > Cherax > Cherax quadricarinatus. The sequence goes on from NC_069404.1 coordinate 50,423,874, forward strand.
CTAATATTCTCGCAAACAACTTATAATCTCCACACATAAGCGAAAGTGCCCGATAATCCATTACCGTTGACTGCTCCCCTTTCGGCACCAACACCACAACGGCCGTCCGTTGCTGCTCTCCCATTACCTCAGCCGCCTTAAGTATGTTTAAACAGCCTTACTAAAAAAAACCTCAGAACCCCCCAATTCTTTACGTAGAAATCATTTGGCAGTCTGTCTATACCCGGCGCTTTTCCCAAACTCACTCCTGACAACGCCTGCCAAATCTCACACTCCGTAATCGGCCCACCTAATGTCACCCGATCTTGACCATCAAGCTCACACTGCACATACTTTCCCATTTCCCTCAATGCCACTCACGGAAGCCCACACTTTGCGTATATGACTTAAACCAAGCGTTGCATATCCACTCATACCCTCTGTCGTTACCAATGCTTGACCCGCTCTATACCCTTCCATCCCTACATGTACTTTTTAAACCCCCCATCTCCATCGTCACTCTCCTCTTTTCTGGCCTCTTAACACGCAAGCCGAGGCCGGTCACCCCCTAGCACTTCTTCCAACCTCCATAAATTGCCCCCATCAAAACGCTCGTTTTGCAAAACCCTAATACCTCCTTTTTTTTGAAGAAAAAGCTTGAAATGGGGGAAAAGCTTTAAAAAATTAAAAAAATGGAGGCTAAAAAGATTTTTTGGTGTGGTGGGCAGCACCCCCAAAAATTAAAACAATCTGCCAGGGGACCTCAGTATTCCCCGCCAGATGGCAAAATTTTTAAAACAGGACGGAAGTCACTAGCCCGAAAGGTTAATCAAGCAAGCTAAAACGGCAGATTTGTCGGGCGGGTTTGGGTAGTATGTGCCCACTTTAAAAATTTGGGGGTTTGAGCTCTGGTTTTCTCGGGATGTCGTCACAACTGGAAATTTTAATCAGGAAAGGCAGAACTACGCAACAGTGCAAGTTACAGAAACTTGCCAGGGTAAAAAAAGAATTTTTATAAAAATTTCAAAGAAAGCCGGGCCCGCTTTCCCCGTATTGAGCGTGCACCACGGGAATTTAAAAATTTTGGGGAAACGGCAAGGGGTGCTGTTAAAAAAGGGGTTTTTAATGGGGTTTTTTTTTACTTGCACAAATGGGATAAAGCAGAGAAAAATGAAAAAAAACCCTAAAAAAACTTGGTTTTTTATGTACAGTAAACCCAAAAAGTTTTACAGCACTTTTTTTAAAAAGAGCCAGGGGGTTTGGCCTTTAAATCAACCCCCCAACCCCCCCCCCCCCAAAAAAAAAAAAAAAAAAAAAAAAGTACGGCAGTTTTCAAGCAAAGCCCCCAATTTTTCATAAGTTTGGCTGGTTTTTCTAAGTGGAAAAATAAATTCGGGGGTCCCAATAATGACTGATCCTTTTTTAGGACTTCCCCCAACCAGCCCCTTTTTTGGGGTTGGGAAGCCCCCTATTTTGGGAAATAAAAAAATTTTTAAGTTTAAACTTAAAAGGGCCCCAAAGGGCCTTTTTACTTTCAGGCCCAAAAATTTTTTCCCCAAATTTTGAAACTGGAAGTTGGTGTGAAAGGGAGGGGTCATGTTAAACCACTTCTTGGTATTTTAAAGCAGTGTAATCCGTTAATGGCCCTTTTGGGGGAAAAACCGAAGTTTTTTCGTGAAAATGGGTGGGCGGTCTGAATTTTCGCACCTTTGAACCCCAGAAACAGGGGCCAAAGATTTGCGGGGGGTTATATATGAAAGTTTTTCCTGTCCCAAAGGATTTTTTGTCACCAAAAAAGCTACCAGGCCCTTTTGGAAAGATTCAAAACGGTGATACGATAAGGGGAAAGATAGCCCTTTACGAGGGTGCTGCAGCTCCCCGGGCCCCGGGGAAGAGAAATTTTTCGTGGGAAACTTAGGGAAAAAGAAGTGGGAAAGGGGGGGAAAAATGGTTCAAAAGGAACAAAAAAGCGATGCAAAACCCCCCCCCTTCCGCCCCCTTAAATATTTTCATTTGCAGCCTTTCTTCCCAAAACCCAAAGTAACAATAAGTTCGCCACTGAGCCACCTTCTGAAGAAGGGGGGAAAAAGGGGGACAGGTAAAACCCCATCGCAGTACAGATTTTTTGGAAAAAGTAGAGCCTCTAGAGGAACTAATCATTTGGGGAAAAGGGGGGGGAAACCCTTTTCACGGGTTGATCGGGAAAAATAAAGATTTATGGCAAAACTAGGGGTTAGGGTCTAAAGGGAAAAGGGGAAGGAAACCAAAAAATGTTTTTTAGTTTGACGGGGAAATTTATTTAAACCTTGGGGGGGGAAAAAAAAAAAAAAAAAAAAAAAAAAAAACACATGCGAAGATTGGTTATGGGAAATTTTCGGGGCGGGGGGGGAGGTGGGGGGGAAGGAAGGACCCCGAATTAAAGGGAATAAAAGAAAGGGGTTTTGCAAAGTGTATAGAGGGGTTTTTACTGCAAAAATCTTTCTTTGAAGTTTTGTAAAATTTAATCTGTGGGTAGTTAAATTTGGGGGGTTGGGGATTTTTTTTTTAAATTTTTTGAGATATATACACAGAACCCTTTTTAAAGTTCGTTTGGGACATATTTTTTCAGTAATAAAATTTAAGTTATAGAAAAAACCTAAATTTTAAAAGGGAAAAATGAAAAGTTTTGGGTTTAGGGGGCCAGGAATTTTTTTTATATGGTCAATATTTATTTGCGCGGGTTTTTACGGATGGAAGTTAAGCAGGTACCCGAAGCGCATTTCGGGGCACGAGGGCGTGACCATCGTGAGGCATACCTTTGGGAAAGGAAAAATTTTATGAAAGGGGAAAAAGGGAAAAGGGGTTTTTTTTTAAATTTTAAAAGTTTTATTTGGAAATTTACTTTTATGAATTTCCCTGGGGGAGCGGCAAATGCTTTTTGCGGAAAGTGAAACGTTTTTCAAGGCGGGAAGGGACTTCTCCCGGGGTTTCCCCTTTAGATAAAACGGTTTTACTTTTTCTTTTTAAAAAAAAGGGTAAAGTAGGGAATTTTAAAATTTAAACCCAAAACAACAGGGAAATTAAAATGGGAAGTTTGGGTTTAACTTACTTCTTTTCCCCTTTTATTTTTGGTAGGGTTTTTGGTCCACAACAATGAAATCTCCCCCCTGTGGGGACCCACATTTTTTACGGAAAGTGTAGTTGCATTTTTTCAGGGAAAATTTTTTCAGAATCGACTGGTGGGCGGGGAAGATTAATGCTCCCAAGTCATCTTGGGGGCCATTAGCTAATAAGAGTCGTTTACATTCTCGGGGGTTCATCCTGCACGCTGGCTGCTCTTTCTTTCTGGGTTTTTACTTAGCACCGGGTTCACGCCCAAACCAAAGAAACTAGGAAAAGCTAAAAGGAAATTTAAGTAATTAAAAGAAAAGGGGGAAAACGTTGGCAAGCTTTGGGCATTAATAAAAGACTTTAAAAAAACAGATTTCATAAAGGGAATTTTTTTTTAAAGTAAATTTTTAAAGGGCAAATTTTTGAATAAGGAGTTGAGACTAAAAAATTTGTAAACGTTGCGGACTATGGGGAGAAAATTTCCTTTAATTTTAAAAAATTTACGAACAAAATTTTAAATTTATGGCACATGTACCTTTTTAATTTTTTTTTACAAAAGGAAGGGAAAAAGCCTCAGCTTTCACAGGTTTAACAATGCTAAAAAAAAAAAAAGGCAAGTTCGTACAATATAAAAATTGGGAGGGGGAAATTTTTTACAAATTTTAAGAGGGGGGGCCGGGAAGTCTAGATTTCCCGGGTTTTAAATGCGGGAAATTTGTAGCGGTCTAGGCCAGTGCCCAGTTGAATTGTACAAGAGTTCCGTTTACTAATACGGAACTAAATTTTTAAAATTTAAGAAAGTACTTAAAAGGGTTGGGAAATTTTGTCGATTACTGAACCCCCAGTTCCCTGGGGGGCCAATGTAAGTTTTGGTGATTTTTTACAATAATGAAAAAGGGCAAAAGGGGAAAGGGTTTTTCGTGATGCATAAAAAGTCATTAGTACTAAATGGGCGTGCTGTAAAAATTTTTGGAAAAATTGTTATATGCAAACCATTTATTTATTTATAGATTTGGTTTTGTGGGGAAAATTTTTAAGGGAGACCCGGGGAGTATTTAAAAAAAAATTTAGAAAATCCCAAAGGGAATTTTTCCATTTTTGCCATAATGAAAGGGTTTTTTAAAGGGAATATTGGGGGCATTGGAATAAATCTTTTTTTTAAAGAGGCTATTTAGTGTTTTAAAAGGGAAAGGTTTAATATAAAAGTGGTGTTTACGGGTGCCCAGTAAATTGATACTGGGGGAATTGTGTTTTTTACCCCTTTATCTTACCACCCTGTAGGCGGAATTCAAAAGGGAATTACGCTTTTTAAAATAATGGACCCCAGGGCAAGCCCAAAATTGTTTTTCCCTGACAAGTTAACGGGCCCGGGAAAACCCCAAATTAGGGGTACCTCCTTTAATCTTAATTTACTCCCCAACAGGAGGGTATTACTAAGAATTTTAAAAGCTCTAAGCAAGGGAAAATAAATTAAAAAATTTTTTTAAACCCATTAAAAAAAAATTTGAAAGTTTCATTTTAAGGGTTATTCATTTTGAACCACTAATGGCATATAAATAAAAAATAAAAAAACCATTGATGTATAAAAAATTTTAAAAACCCTCCGATAAAATGAAAAGAACTGAAGGGATTTTCCCTGGAAAGGGGGGTTGGTTTACCCCTCACCGCTTATTTTCCCTCCCCCGGGGGTGTTATCCTCCCCTCCCCCCCCCCTCAATTCCCCTCCGCCCCCCTTAAATTTTAAAAATTTTGGGCTGAATTAATTGGTCGGTAAGCCTATCGATACTCGAGTTTTTTAACCCTTTCCCAATCAAGGAAACTTTTTTTTTAACCTGTTAAAAAAGGGAAACCTCTTTTAAAAAATTTTTTTTTTTTTAAAATTTTTTATATAGATTTTATATATATTTTATTTATATATATATATCTAAATATATTATTTTTATATATATTTATATTAAAAATTTAATACACCCACTCAGTTTTTTTTTTTTTTTATTTTTTTTAAAAAACTCGGGTTTTCCCCAAAAAATATATGGGTACATAACCCAATTTTTGTAACAAGAAAAAAGGCATTTTTAAAACGATAATCTCCCATTTGATTTTTTTTTATATTTTTTTTTTTAAAACAAAAAAATTTACTTTTAAATTATAAAAAAACCCAGTATCATTTCTTACCCCAAAAATTTATAAATCTCTTTGTGTTGTGTTTTTGGAAACCCTGAAAACGGTTTTTCAGCGTTTATTTCGTAAGAGATTGGAACACGTAAGATTGTGGGGGGGTTTAAGGTTTAAAAGGGGTGGGGGGGGGTGGGTTTAGTGTTTTTAAGAGCTTTAAATTTTTAGTGGGGGGGGGGTTTGGGGTTCAAAACCTTTTTACAGTTGAAATTGGGATTTTTAGTAAAGGATTTTTGTATTTTCGTCAGGGGGTATATGGGCCCTTTTTATCTGTGAGGGAGAGAATCAGAGCACTGGTTTAGCGTTATTTTAGGGTACAAAACCCAGAAGAAAATAAAGCCCAATTTTAAGGGGGAAATAAAAGGTTTTTCTTATTTTCAAAGGGATTTTGCAGATTAAAGGGTTTCGGGGTTTTATGGGGTTTAATCCCTTTTAAAGGGTACACGGGCTGGCTTCTTGAATATGTGGGGGGGGAAGGTTTGGCATACGATTGGAAATGGGTGTTTTTTAAATTGTAAAAAAGTAGGTATAACTTTAGTTTGGATGTTGTTTTTTTTCCAAAAATATTTTTTTTTACGCCCATTCGCTGCTGCCCCAGGGTTTGGAGTGAGGTTTTTTCCGGAACCCCTTCCCTTTTTTTTTCAGTATTGAGGCTTTTCCCCCCTGCCTTTTGGGAAAACCCAACATGGGGGGAACATACAGTACGGAGGGGAAAATTAAATTTTCTGCTTTAAGCGGGTTCGTGGTACGTTAATTTGGAGATACGATGAACGTCCTTTTTCCCTAACTTTCATCGGGGATCCTATGCAAATTCCAAACGAGGAATTGTATGGCGTCGCCCTTAAGGGTTTAAAAAAGAATCTTTTTTAAATTTTTTTCAAAGGGGGCGTTTATACAAAAAAATTGTCGAGCTTTACCAGGAAAAACGCATGGTGTAAACCCAAACGATGGATGTTTGGGTTACATGCCCGTCCTAAGTACTTCACGGGTTTTAAAGGGAAAACCGGAAATTTTAACCCTTCGGGGCCCCGGCTTAGGGCCCTGCAGGATTTTTTTTCGAAGTTATGGGACAGTGAAATTCTGCAACAATGGGGGTTTTGGGGGTGGCCCCTATAAAGGGAAATTTCCGGGGGGAAGGTTCTTACATTTTTAAAAAAGCCCTTAAAAAGGCCTATCCCATCCTTTGTTAGGGTTGTCGGTTTTTTAAACACGGTTTATGTGTACTATGCGGGGGAAACCCGGAAAAACCCATGTCGCCTTTAGGTAGTCTTATGACCCCGGGGCAGCCCAGGGGCCCTAGGAGGGGGGCCTTCTGGGAATTTCCGGGAAACCCCAAAAATTGTGATTCAAAGTCGTGTTTTTTTGGTTTCCTGGCTCTGACCCCTGGGGGGAAGGCCCGGGAGGAATGCCCCCTGGACGAAGGGGTCGACCGGGGGGTGGGGGGCGGCGGAGACTTGGTCACTTTCCCCGGGGCTTCGGGGGGGGGGTTGAAGGTACATTTTGGGGAGACTTTCGCCCGGGAAAGCTTAAACCCCGGATGGGTTTTTTGGCAGATGTATAAAGGGGAATTTTTTGGTTGAGGGGGAAACCCCCTGGAAAAAGGGTTTTTGCCCCTCATTTTTAAAGGTGAAGCGGAATTTTTGGAGGGACAACAAATTGTTGGGGAAAGATTTGAGAAAATTTGGGGCGGGGGGAAAAGGCATGTGGGGGCCGTGGAGGACACCAGGGAAGGAATTGTTTTGGGGGTGGAATATGTGTTTTAAGTGGGGATTTCTGGGAAAACGAACGGCCCAAAAAATTCAGAGATAGATGGGGTCTTTCCCCCCGGGGCGGGGGCCCGGGGGAAAAAAGGCTTGGGAAAGGGGGTTTTGGGGACCCGGGGACACATAGTGGTAGAGGTGTCCCCTGATTGAAAAAGGGGAAGGGGGGGGGGAAGTGTTTTGCACGGGGAAACTCGAGTGGAAAAAGGAAACACGTAATATGAAAATTTGCAGGGGGTAAATCCCAAAGGCATGGGGGGAAAGGGGGGGCCCCCCCCCTTAAAAAAATTTTTCAGATGTGTCACGTTTAAATTTTTTAATGGACTTTAAGACTGAGGTCAAAAAAATTTTTGGTTTTGAGGGGTTTTTTTTTAAGGGGGTTTTGATTTTTAAAACTTTTTGTTTTTTTGAAGACCCATTCACAGGGCTGGTAGTGTTTGGGGGTTGAAAGGATTTGGATGTATGTAACCGGGGTTTTTGAAAATTAAAAGGGTGGGGTAGCATTTGCTTTAAAAGGGGAGACCCCCCCCTTGCGTTTCATGGGTTTGGGAAGAGGGGGGGGGGTGGGGGATCGTGGGGTTTGGAGGGCCCTTTCCGGGGGGTTGAGAGTCGATTTAGTTTTTTCGGGGTTTTCATGCCGGGCAACTTTTTAAATCGGGGTTTAAAAAGAAGTTTTTGTTCCAGAGAGGGAAATTTATGTATCACTTGAGAGGTTTGCCTGCTAAAACAGTAATGGGGAGGGTGATTGGAATTGTGTATTAGGATTGGTGAGTCAAACCCCGAGGGGGGGGTTTTTGTTGTGGGGGGGTGCGGGGGGTTGAAATTGCAAAATTTGGGGGTTGTTGAGTGGTGGGGGGGGGGGGGGTTTTACCTAGGGGGAGATACTTCGTCCGTAGGGGTTTTGGGAAGCGCGATTAACAAAATTTTATATTAAGCAGGGTATAGATTTTGTGAGGGGGGAAAACCTTCGTTGTGGGGTTTTTTCTATCACGACGGTAATAGAAATTTTGATGGGGGAAGGGATGGTGCGTTTTAAATTCGGGGGTACGGGAAAAATTAAATGAAAGGGCTTCTTAAGGGGAGGGGGGGGGGGCCCCTTTTTTCGTGTTTTGGGGGTTTCCCCTTTTTTGGGAGGGCTGGAAACGGGGAGATAGATTTTTTTTTTTTTTTTTTTTTATTTTTTTTTGAAAAGCCATAAAAAAGGCTTTAAAAAAAAACCGACATATTACTAGTAAAAAAACGTGATGAAAAATTTCTGCTTTGTAAAAGAAATTTTCCAATTAACATATTACATCTAAAGCAAATTGAAACGAAAACCCTTTGCCCCGCTCCAATCCTTGAAGAAATGAAAATTATGTCGGGAAACCCAAAAAATTTCTAACCTAAAGACCCCTTGGCAAGAACTTTAAAATTCCTGTTTTTACACCCTGCCCCGGAATTTTACCCCTTTAAACATTCGAAAAGCACCCCCCCCCCCCTTCTTGCATGTAAAGCCACCTGACACGAAAACAACATTTTTTTAAAGTATATTGGGTTTTAAATTTTACTTTCTTTTTTCCCAAAGGGGGGAACTTTTTTTGTTTTTTTCAGTATCCCTAAAATTTTTTTGAGAAAAAATAAAACCCAATTTTCCAGGTTTTGGGGACAACGTATTTAAAAACCCCCAAACTATCCCTTCTCCGGAAGGTTTTTAAATTTAAACTTTGTTACAAAACCACTTTCAACCCCCAAAAAAAACCAAATCCCTTTAATCCAGGTCACCAAACAATTTCCCAAAATTTATTTTAAATTTCCCAAGGGGCCTTAAACCACGGGCTCTTAAAACCCTCCCTTTAAAAAAAAAATATGTTTGAAAAAAAAGGAAAAGGGCAAGGCCTTTCAAAAAATTTTTTTTGAAAATTTTATTTTAAAACCATACTAAGATGAAATCTGTTTTCACAAAACTTTAAGGGGGGCATGCCTTCAACCCCGTCGAAAAAATTTTCTGAACCCTTCCTACCACACGCAATATTTCAGGGGAAAAATTTAATTTTTATTTCCATTCCAAAGTGCCCCCTTTTTTTGTCATTTAAATTAAAACCCCAAAACCAAATTTTAATTTCTTTGGCAGATATAAAAAATTCCATCCATTACGACTTCTGTGTCCTTTGCCCCATTAGCATAATTTAATTTTTAAAATTTAAAAAAAGAACGGGTTCTTTTCCAACACACAACCCGCCCTTTTTTTCCGTCAAAGGCACTTTTTTCCAATTGTCCTCTTCCCCTTTCCCGGGGCCGAGTGGACGGGGCTGCGAGGCGCCCCCCGATTAAAGTTGTTTTTCCCTGCGCATTTTTTACCTTTTTTTGAGAAATTCAAAATGGGGGACAGCATGGCCGCGGGGGTTAAATACGGCCCTTGTGGGGCGGTACGGGGTGCCCTGAGTATTCTACAAGCAGGTGCTGCTCCCAAGTATTACCCGCGATGATTTGGCAACCGAACAAAAAAGAGTTTTTAGGGGTTTTGCAGTGAAGGGAGTGTACAGGATTTTCCCAATCAAGTTAAAAGAGTGGGGGGTTTTTTACTCCAGCATAGTCGACGCTTTCAAAAAAAAGGGGGATGACCTTTAATTCTGCAGTGGGGGTCTGTACATGACGTATCAAGCTATGAAACGGGGGTTTAAAGGTGAAAATGTCCCCCTTTGGGGCCCTTTGGAATTTGAGGGTTGGGGGAGGTTTTCCTTTAGGAAGGGCAAGATCCATTGGGACATTTTGGGGGGTGGGGAAGGAGGGGCCCTTAAATTGGGGTTTGGCCAGAGGGGTCTTTCACTTTAAAGATGACATTGAGAAAACCTTTATACCATGTATTTTCTGATGGAAGAGTTCAGAAACACGGGTTTATGTAAAATTAAACGGGGAACGGCGCGGACATTTTAAGGCTGTGGGGGGGTTTTTTGGGACCAATGGGGCCCCAATGTCTTTCAAAGGAAAAGGGGCGGGGGAAACAGGTCCCAAACCAATTTGGGGAACGACAGCTGCCCCCCTTGGGCCCCCTTTGCGACAGGGGGGAAGCTGAAAAACAGGGGGCCCCTGCAATTTGGAGTGAAAAATTTGACGAGGGGAAAAGTGGGGAGAGGGGAAGCGTGCGACACTTTACCTGGGGAAACGGGTTGCCCGAGGGGGCCCCATCTAGGGAAATGAGATGTTGCAGAAAGGGGATTTACAACGGATGGTCTGCGGGAACGAGGTCTTAAAAAGGACTTTTTGGGGGGAGGGGGGAAGCAGCCCAGGAGGGGGAAGGGGGGAGGGTATTGGGGGGGGAAAGCAGCTGCAAAAAAAGTGTGAGAACCCCTTGTCAATGGAGTAAGCAGAAACTTTGGGGTGGAGGTTGAGGGGGGGGGGTCAAAAAGGGGAAATGGATGCAAAGGGGGAAAGGGTTTGGGACCGGGGAAAACAAAGAAACCGTAAGCTGGGAACCCCGGGAATGGGGAAGGTTTTTTTCCCCAAAGGGCGAAGGGAAAAAAGGGGGAAAAAGATGGGTAGACCTCCCGGGGGAATGGTAAAAAACCGTCTTTCCCCCTTAAAAAGGGGGGGGGGAAAAGGGGGAATTTTCGGGGTTTGGGAAAATTAAGAACCAAGTGAAAAAAGGGGGGGAATTTTTTTGGGGGGTTTAAAAATTTTTAACGGGAACCCTTTAAAAGGGGGAAAAAGGCCCCCTTTTAATTTTTAATAATTAAGGTGGTACCATTAAAGGGGGGTTCGGGCGGGAAAAAAGCCGGGTTTGGGGGGAGGGGGGTGGGGGGGAAAGGGGTGGTTTTTAAAGGGGGAGATTGGGGTGGATATTTTTTTTAAAAGGGAAAAAATTTACGGGGAGGGAAAAGGCGCTTAAGGGTTTAACTTTTGTGAGGGATGGTTTTTTTTAAAAGGGGGGTTCCCCTTTCCTTTTAATGAAAAGTTTGGTTGTGTTTGGGGGGGGGAGAGGGGGGGGGGGGGGGGTTGGGGTTTTTGGGGGGGAATGGGGGGACCCCCCCCAATTTTTTTTGGGGGGTTTTTAATGGGGGGAAAGGGGGGGAAATGAGCATTTGACCGTAGGGTTTTTGCTTTTTTGGGGGTTTGGGCCTTTAGTACGGAAAAGGAATAGATTGGGGGAATTTGGCCTTCCAAGGGGAAATTTTGGAAACCCAGGGGGGGCGGGGTGGGTGTTGGTTTTTTCCAAGGGTTTTGGGGGGAATTTATTTTAGAGATTTTAAGGGGGGGGGGGGGTTGGGTTGGGAGGGTTTTGGAAAAGGGTTACCCACCAACCACCCCCTCCCCTTTTCCCCCCCAAAACCCCCCCCCCCCCCCCCCCCCCCCCCCCCCCCCAAAACCCCCCCCCCCCCCCCGGCTTTTGGGGGGGGAATTTTGGGGTTGGTGGCACTCTTTTTTGGGATCAAGGGATGGGGGGTCGTTTTTCTTGGAAGGGTTTGGGAAAAGGGGGAAAAAAGCCGGGTATTGCGGATTTTTTAAAAATAGGGACGGGAAGGGGCCCCAGGTGGGGGTTTAAGGGTTTTTACAAAAAATTATTTTGGAATGTCAGCTGAACGAGTTTTTAATGGGGGAGGAAGGGGGGGGAAGAGTAGGGGGACCTTTGGAGCAACTTAGGGGTTAAAATTGGCGGAAAATACAAAATGAAGATTTGATGCTTTTGCGTGTGAGGGCAGGTTTGGAGGCTTTTTTTTGGGGGGGGGATAAAAACCTTCGGGGAAAGTTTTTTTTTTTAGTTTTTTAAAGGGGAAAAGGCAAAGGGGGTCAACTATTTTGAAATTTTAGAGGTTAGTAAAGGATATGGGTGGAATCAAAAGGGACAGGTGCTTATCTACAAAACCCATGAGTTAATTAAAATGTTTTTCTGGTTTCGAGAAAAAAGGAAAAAGGGGGGGGGGGGGGGCGATGCTTTTGGGGGAAGTGTTGGAGGGGGGTTGGGTTAGGGCAGAAAGAAGGGAGGGGATGGAAAAGGGGGTGGGCGATTAGTGTGGGGGAATTTGAGGAGGGGGGTGTTTCCCTGAGTACTGGAAAAGCGGGGGGCATCGAGGGGAAATTTAAAATAAATTTTTACAGATTTCTTTTGGGGGGCATTTTAAAAGATTTGTCTGGTGGGGGTCATGAATTGTATGCTGCGGGGGGGGCAAGCTAAGCAAAACAAAGTTTTGGAGGGGTGGTTTTGGGTTTTGGGAAAAACACCCAAGTGGGAAGTTTTTTTAATTTCATATAGAGTTTATTTTCACAAATTTTGTGCTGTTTTACAAATTTTTGAAAAGATTTTGGGTTTAAAAGGAAAAAGAAGGAATTGGTGCAGTTGTACGGGGGAAAAAGGGTTTTCCGGGAGGGAAGTATGGGGGATTTGGGCAGGGGGCATAAGGGAACTTTTTGGGGGGTTTTGCGAGGGGGGAGGCCCTTTGGGTTTTGGGTTTGGGAAATTGCTATGACTTTTGTAAAATTAGAAAATTTTTTGGGGGTTTGTTTGTTGCGTCGGGGGGTTTGGTTGGGGTGGCGAGGGGGGGTTTTAAAATTATGCAAACCCCCAGCGGCTATGGTACGGGTCCAAAAAAAGGCAGTTTGGGGAAGGCCCCTTTTTTAAAATGGAGGGGGGGGATTCGGCAGGGGTGCCCTCTTTCACAAATTCTGTTTGGGGTGCATCCCAACATCCGTTCTATGGGTCGTTGGGGGGGTTTGGGGGGAGCTTTAAAGGGGGAGGGGGAAGGGGGGCTCAGGCATTGTGGGGGATGTGGATGATTCCCCTAACCTGATAGAAGGGGGGGAGGAATTGCTTAAAGGTTGGGGGGGGGGTGTTGGGGAAATTTTTGGGGGGGTGTCGGGAATTTAGAGTTAAAAATTGGGCGAAATCGTGTTTACTGGAGGGGGGTTTCTTGGGGGGGGGGGGGCTTGGGGTTGGAGTTTTTGGGGGGGCAGTGGTGATTTAATTTTAAATTTGTGGAGTTTTATACCCTGGGGAAGGGGCCCGGGGCTTGGAGGTAAATTCAGAGGGGTAGGGAGGAAAAATAGTGAGTGATTACGGGGGTTACGGGGGGGAGATGTCACATTAAGCAGAGGGCGGGAATAAATTTTTTTTCGGTTGGGGTTTTCAGGAAGGTTTGGGGGTTTTTAGCAGAAGTGTATCCTTTTAGAACACAGGACGTACAAGAAATACAGAGACGTGCCCCCTACTTTTTGTTTGGGGGGGTTTTGGGCGAGCATGGTGGCAAGGAAATGGTGATGTCGAATGTCCCCAGAGGGGGTGTGGGGGCTTTTTGCACTGGGGCCCAGGGTTTAAAAAGGAAAAAAATTAAATTTAAAAAAGCATTGGGTTTGGGGTGGAGGATAAAGGGGGGGGGTTTAAAAAGGGGGGGAAGGTGATGGGGGAAAGTGCGGAGATGGGGGGGGAGTAAAGTTTTAAATTTAATGTGAGGATATGCTTTAAAGGGGGTTTTTTATTGGTTAAAAATGTTGAGGACTTAAAGTGGGGCGTTTTTGGGTTTTATTTAGTGGGGAAAGGGGGAAATCCCCGCGGGGTAATCGGGCTTTCCATTTTTTGATTGGGGGGCGATATGGAAAAACTTCAGGAGGCTCAGGGTTTAAAGCCTAGGGGAGTGAGTTGGTTTTACAGATTTTTGATGGGGATCCTAGCTTCAAAGCAGTTTTGGGGTTTTAAAGGGTTTGGGGGAGGGAACCGTCCTGCAGTCAGTGTGGGTTAGCTGGAAACGGGGATTTAAAGGGGAGTTTATTTTTTTGGGAAAAAATTTAGGGAGGGCGGATGTGGTTGGGGAGGGTTTTTCGTCTGTTTTTGGTGGGGGTAATGTAGAGACCCTGCGAGCTTTAAAATTGAGGTAAAAGGGGGTTTTTTTGGGGGGTTTAAAAAAGGGGGTTTTTGTATGTGGTAGTGGATTTTTTTGTAAAATTTTTTCCCGGGGAAATGAAAAAATGCTGGGGGTTTTTGATTCGAATTTAAGGGAATAGAAAGGGGTTTATACCCGGCCGCTCGTGGAAAAAACTTAAATTATGGGAGTCATGGGGAAACTTGTTTTCCCCCGAGAAAATACAGAGAGATTTCAGTCGTCCCCTCTCCAGCCCAAATTTGGGTTTCAGTGAAACCTGTAGGGGACGGGGATTCTTTGGTAGTCGGGTTTTTTAGGGGGTTTTTTTAGTGGGGGTGGCGTTTATGGGAATGGTTTTTGCGAATTTACAAGGGTGGATGGTATGTAGTGTAAAGGGTTTGGTTGGGGGGTAAAATTGTTGATTCCGGTTGCTGTTGTAGGGAAAGGAAAAACGTTTTTAAAACTGTTTTGCACGTGTGAATTGCTTTGGGTAAGGGGGGTGAATGGTGTGAATGTAGTGGTTTTTTTTGTTAAAAGTAATGTATTTTTAGGGTAGGAAAAAATCCCGGGTTTTGTTGGGCGTTATTATAGGGGGGCTCAAAATATGTTAGGGGAAAAAAATGTTCGGGTTTTAAATTTTAAATTTGGGTTAGATCATTTAAAATTTCGAAAGAACCCATTTCGGGTTTTTAAATTTTCATGTTAAAAGTTTAAATTTTTTTTTTTTTTTTTTTTTTTTTTTTTTTTTTTTTTTTTTTTTTTTTTTTTTTTTTTTTTGATGGGTGAGACCCCTTCTGTGTCAAATTAGTAATGTAACATCTGATGGATGATGGGAAAAGTTTGTATATTCCACAAACAAATTTCGAATAACAATGTTTTTTTTTTGTTTCTGTGTACACGTTTTAAAAGATAAATTTAAATTTGTATTCACCTTTCTTGTTTTTTAACTTTTTGTGGTTTTGGTTTTAAAAGTTTAAATTGGTGGCAGGGGTGGCACAAGAACAAACCCGGGTGTTTAAGGGGTGAATGGCTCTGGGAAAGGAGGTGCCCTGTGTGTAAAAAAGTAGGTGTGGTTTTATGAATGCAATTTTCTCAAAAGATAAGGGAAAACTCCCTGTGTTTGGGTTATTATGAGGAAAACAGGGTACCAATGTACAGTAAACTGGGGACTAGGGTTAATTTTTTTCTTTTTGGCCGATTCATAATTTTACAGATTTAAAAAAGTTTTTTTGGGTTTTTAAACAAAATTTATGTTAAAATAAATTTCTGTTTTTTTTTTTTTTTTTTTATTAGGGAAAAATAATAATGTACATTCTTTAGGGGGGGTGATACACTCCATTGTCAAAATAGAATTTTTACATTTGTGAACCTTAGTAAAAGTTTATAAATCCCAATCTGTTGGGTGATATTAGTTTTTTTTTTGCTTCGGGGTGAAGGGGGGGGAAAAATTAGTAAAAATTTTCTATCAGGATCAGATCTATCAAAAAAAATTTAAAGGTTTAAACGTGACAAGGTTTTGGAAAGATAAAAAAACAGTGTTTTTGAATCAGTTATGTCTTTTTTTAAGGATTCCCGTATGAAGGATTTATAAAAAAACAAAGTGGAAAAAAAAAAAATTTAGATTTTTAGTTTTGGGGTCCCTTTGGCTTACTAAATTTTTTTAAAGTTTTATTTTTTGTCATCTTTTGTTAAACTTAACTTAAAAATAGTTTAAAATGGGATAAAATTGTTGGAGGATAGGGACAAATTTTTTGGCAAAAACAACGTTAATCGCTGTGTTCATTTAGGGCAATGAAAAATTTTTAATTTTTTTGTAAGGAAAATGTTTCTGTGTTCTTTTATCTATTTAATGTATTTTGGGGGGTTTTTTAAATTTAAAAAAAAAAAAAAAAAAAAAAAAAACATACCCCAAAAATTTCGTTGCGATATTAAATATTCCATCCCCATTAAAGACGTCTGTCGTCCTTTCATTCTTTAATTAAAAAATTAAATTGAAGAAATCGTGATCGTTTTTTACAACACACAACCCCCCATCAAACAGTAAAAACACTTATGTTCTCAGGCTATATTCATTCTCTTTCCCCATTTAAAACCCCTTTTACACTGTCCTCTGGAAGCCAGCCCGCCGCGACCCCCTTTCATTTTCACCTTAAAAAACCCTAAATCCTCAAACCCAAAACCCCGATTTGCCCCCAGTAAACGCATTCTCCCAATAACCCCCCTTTTTTTTCCCTATTAAACAAATAGTTCTGTAAAATTTTCGCAGCTAACACCCTTTAAACCCCTCATCCACCCCCACCTCCCCCATGGCCCATGACGTATATAAAAAAACCCCTGACCAAAAAGCCACTGCATTCTCCAAACCCTCTTTTCTCCCCCACCCATATCCAAAATTAAAAACCCCCCCAACACCTGCAATCCTCCCCCCCCCACAAAACCCGAAACCCCCTTTTCCCAAACCCCGACCCCCACCACCCTTCCCCCCCTTTTCCCGTCACAAAAAAATACCGCCCTGCAAAATTTTTCTCCTTTCTTCCCCCACGGCTCTAAAATTTCCCCTCCCTCTCAGTGACTCACAATGGCGGAAGGGGGCCCCCCTTAAAGGGAGTCAAACCCCCGGGTTTTTTGCCTTCAAATTTGGGGACAGGCTTTGGGTTTAACCTTCAGAATTTCCATCTACTGCTTACTGCGATTTTTTTCCGGGGGGATACAAAGGAAACAATAATTTAAATCTGTATGGGTGGGCTCTTTGAAAGGGAAATTTGAAAGGCCTTTTTTTCAAATTTAGACAAAATTTGTATTACGAAAATATGGTTGCCCCCTTATCAGGTTTTTGAACAAAAATGTTAATTTTGGTTTTTCACTGTTCGACTTACGAAAGTCTCCCGTTTTTACACCCGGAAACAAGGTACAAAACGTTCCTTTTGGGCGGGCGAGAGGGATTTTAAAGGGAAAGGTTTTTTTTTCCGCTATGGCACGGTTCCCTACGGCAAAATTTGGGACGGTGGCATTTATGGTCCCCTAGGGTTTGGGGATGCTGGAGGGGGCTTTTTCCCTGAAAAAAGTCCCTCGAGCACCCCCAAATTCCGGGGCGTATTTTGGGTTTTGGGGGGGACTTTTGTTAAAGGGAAGTGTAAATTTCGTTTCTCAGGACAAAGGCGTAGTGCAGGATTTGTGGGATTTTAAAGGGCCATATGGGGCGGGCCCCCAATGCCCTACAAGACGTGATTTTAAAAGACGGAGGTAACGGGTTTTGATGGTTTTTTTAACGGGCACGATCATATGCTGCTTCTACACCAAAAAATATATTGCCTCGTAAAACCGGGGTGGGAGGGGAGAGGGTTTAAGGTTTAGACTCGGGCCCATTTGCAAAAACCCCCCCCGGGCAGTTGGGGGGACGTGGGCGTGGGGAAACGGCGACGACTGGGAAATCTCGTTTATACTCAGGTTGAAAGTTTTGGGGGCAATCTATTCAAGAAGTTTTGAATGTTTTATTGGATGCTTCCCCATCTGAGGGGCCCTTTAAAGGTGGTTTAGGGATGGTAAGTGTGAAGGAGAAAGGACGGGTGCAAACACCGGGCATATTGTGAAAAATCAGGTTTGGTCGTGGAAAATTCATAGAAACAACAGTTTTTAAATGAGGGATATGGGGGGCAGTTCTCGTAAGAGATGGGGGGTGTTTTCTGAATCCCCAAAGTTTTTTTCACCAGGACCAAAGGGGCGGGGAAAAAAGCATGGTTTTCATTGTGACCGTTTTAAATCAAAGGGGAAATCTACATGTGTTCAGCATGTCCCAAAGGGGAAACACACGGGGGGGGGGGGAAGGGAAAAAAAATTGGAAAATAAAACACAAGGGAAAACCCAAAAATGTCAAGGTTTTCCAAGGGTTTTAAACCCCCCAATTAAAAAGTTTTAAGTGTCTTACTTTTTTAAAAAAAATGGGGGGTTTCGGGCTGTTGAAAAAGTTTAATTTTTTGGAGGGGTTTTTTTTTAAAAAAATTTTGTAACCCCATGTTGATTCTTTCAAAAACACAAATTTTAAATCCTTTTGGTGAATTTCTGGTTTCCCGAATTATTTTTTTACATGGGCTGTTCTAATAGACTGAAAGGTGTGTTTTTTTTGCAGTGTTAGTTAAAGAGGCTACCCGTTTTTTTGCAAAAAAAATGTTGGGAGAGGAGGGGGGGGTTTTTAGGGTTTTGGGGGGTGGGGGGGGGGTACGGGTGGCCTTCCCGGGGGTGTTCGGGACCGGGGAAGGTGCTGGTTTTTAAAAAAATGCGTTTTTTTGGGACGTGTTTGGGGTACCCTTTAAGATCAAATGCCAGTCGTCACGATTTTGGGGGGGATTGGAAAGGGATTGATCGTCGCAAGGGTGTCCAACCCCAGAGGGAGAGGGGTTTTTTTTAGGTTTTTTGGGGACCTTTTTGCGGGTGAAATTTAAGGATGTGGGGGGGGGGGGGGGGGGGGGGGTCAAGCTTTCGTTTGTTGAAAAAGGGAGTGGGGGCAAGCCCGGTCGCAATTCGTTTTAAGGTTTTTCCCGCGTCAGGAAATGTACGTGTGCAAAAAGTGAGCTTTTTTTGATCACAGAGGGGTTATTGGGGCGGATGTTGACTGGGTGGTTTACCGAGGCGTTACAGAGGTTTTTTTGAAAATTGAATGGGGTTTTTAAAGCAAAAAAAGAGGTTGGGGGAGGGAAGAATTTTTTTAGTGCTTGGAAAAGGTTTGGGGGGCCCGAATGGCCCGGAGGGAATTTATTTAGTCGAATGGTTGGGGTTTCTGTCCCGGGAAAGGTTTAAGGGTGAGGAAAATTTTTTTTCGCAGAAAAGGGAAAAAAAGGGCAAGAGAAACAGTATGGGCTCTTGAACTATCTTGAAAATCAACTCAACTGGTTTTAAAAAAAGGGTGGGGGGGAGTGTATCCGGTTTGGGTTTAAATTTAAAATTTTTAAAAAGCTTAAATTTAAAACTTTTCCCCCAAACTATTTTTTATGCGGCGCGGGGTAGCAAGTGGAATTGTGAGGTTTTTAAAGGGGGAAACCCCCTTTGGGTATGTCTTTGCGGGGGCAGGGGGGGGGGGAGACGCCGTTTTAAGGCCCACAGAATTAATGGGATTAAAAGGGGGCAGGGGTTAAATTTTTAAACTTTTGTAGGGGGCAGGTCCTTCGGTCAACGGAAGGGGGTAAAGAATACCTTTGTAGCGATTGGGATGAATTGCAATACAAAAAAGCGGGATTTCAAGGGGGGGCTGGGGGAAAATGGGTGAATATGTACGTTGTAAATTTCTGTTTCCTT
Source organism: Cherax quadricarinatus (assembly GCF_026875155.1). NCBI lineage: Eukaryota > Metazoa > Arthropoda > Malacostraca > Decapoda > Parastacidae > Cherax > Cherax quadricarinatus. Next base: position 50,442,994 of record NC_069404.1, read on the forward strand.
GGGCAGGTTTTTTTTGGGTTTTTAATTTGGGCCTTAAGTGAAGAAAGATTAGGTTTTGCTGTGGGGGGTAAAGATTTTAGGGAAAATCGCCGGGGATTGACGGAATCCCCCTTTTTGATTTTTTCAAGGAAAAATTGGGATTGTATTCGCTTTTTTTTTTGGGGAAATTATTTAATGGGCCCCCAAAAAATAGTGGCATTAAAGGGGCAGCAAAAAAGGGCAGGGGTGGGTTTTTTCGGCCCCAAAAAAAAAAACTGGGGGAAATTTTTATAATAATTAAGGGCAAATTTCCTTTTTTTGTGGCGAAATATAAAAATTTTTTTCGGGAAAATTTTTAGGGGGAAAAAGGATTTAAAACGGGTTTTTGGGGGAGAGTTTTTGGAGAGGGGGGAAAAATTGGGGGTGAGGACGATCTATGGGGTGTTGGGACCAAAGGGAAAAATTCGCAGGGTTTATTGAGGAAAAGGGGGGGGGGGAATAAAGGGGGAATTTTTTAGCTTTTGATTGGGACGCTGAAAACGATTGCGTGGGTGGGGAAAATGCATTATGGAAATTTATGCAAATGGCAAGGTTTCGGGAAAAGGAAAATTTTTTTAGTTTTGGGCACCCGGTTTTGTACGAGAGGCTAAAAGTTTTGGGTGCAGGAAACGGTTAAGGTTGGGGAAAAAATTTTTAGGATGCATAGGGGATTAAAAGGCAGGGGGTTGGGCCTATTTCACAAATTCCCTTTTTTCGTTTTTTTCAGGACCCTTTTTTTTTTAAACCGTGAGGGGGAATTTTACGCAGGATGACAAGCAAAAAGGTTTTTGGGGGGGGGTTCAATCAGGGAAATTTTAAGGTTACGTGGGCGACACTACGGTTTTTTTTCGGGGGCCAAGGTTTTTGGAAAAGTGGGGCGAATTGGGGGACTGTTTTGGGGGAAACAAAACCGGGAATTTTCGGTTAATAAAAGGGAAAAAACAATGCTTATGGAGGGGGGGGATTTTGCGGGGGTGGTATTAGGCCGGGGGGAAGGCTGGGGCCCTTTTGTAAACCAAAAATTAAAGGGGTGGGGGGATTGGGGCTTTGGGATAAAAAACAGGATGCAGGGGAAGGTTTTAAATTTAAGTGGGGCTGTGAGAGGGTTTTAGGTCGTTTTTTTAGGTTTTTTAGGGGAAGGGGGGGCTTGTCTATACAACAGGCGCAATTGTGGGGGGAATTTATTTTTTTTCAGTAAGTTTTTGGCATGTGGCAGTATTTATCCGTTACATTTCCCTTTTTGAGGAAAAACGTATTTTTAACGCGTTTTAAAAGATAAATTTTGGGGGGTTTAGGTTGTGATTGGGGTTTAAAGAGGGATGTGGGTCGCTCCCGGTTGGCCGGGGTGGGGCCCTTTGGGTAAAGAATCCGATAATGAATTTTAGGGGGTATGTAAAACATAGCTACTTGGAGAGGGTGAAAGGCTGGCACGGGGTTTTTGGAAACCCGGTAAGACGGGAATTGGTTTGTTGGTTTACCGGGAAAGGATTTTAAAAAGATGTGAGGAAAATGTTGAGGATGTTAATTTATGGGGAAAAAATCCAAAACAAGAACAAGATGGGAAAAAAGGGACTTGGGAGAGGGGAGGGGGGTAGTGGCTAAGGTGGAGGGAAAAATAAACCCAAAAGGGATGCAAGGAAGGAAAATATGGGGGGCGTTTAAAAGCATTAAAGGGTTTCGAGCCAAGGTTTTGGGGGATAATGTTTTAAAATTTTTTCATAATATACTGCCGTCCGGGGAAATTTTAAACGAATAGGGGCGTGAAGGGGGGGGGGGTTTTGTTGTGTTTTGTGGAGATCCTGTTTCGGTCTTTCATTCAGTTTTTTTTCTGTAAGAGATTGGGGAAAACGTAAGGTTGTGGTTTGGTTTAAAGGTTTTTAAAAAATGGTGGGGGGGGGTGGGGGTTTGTTCTTAAGGCTTTAAGTTTTTGATGTGGGGGGGGGCCCAAAACACCGGGACAGAATGCAACGGATAAATTTTTTTCGTTTTTTTTATACGTCATGGGTTTTATAGGCAATTTTTTTCTGTGAGGGGGGAGAATCGAGCACTGGGAGCGATATTTTTGGTACACAACAGAGAAATAAAGACATTTCGGGAAAAAAGATGGTTTTTTTTATTTTCCAAAAGGGAAAATTTCAGATTTAAAAGGGCGGGATTATGGGAGTTAAAACCTTAAAGGGGGACACGGGGTGGCTTCTTGAATTTGTGTGAGTGGGAAAGGGGGCAAAAAATTGGTATGGGTGCGGGTTTTTAAAGAAAAAAAGATGTATGTTTGTTAGTTTTTGGGTGATTTTTTATTTTAAAAAAAAATATATATACTATTGTTGGAAACTAATTTTTTGTTCTTTTAAAAAAGACCCTGATTAAGAGATGGGTCTTTGTGAAAACAAAATCATGAACGGGATGACAGGTTGGGTTTTTTAAAAGCACCCTTGGAGCAACTTAATTTATAGTTTTTATTTTTTTTTTTCCTTTTATCGCCATGGGATGAACCTGGGGGAACGTTCTGCTTGGGGCTCCCGGGATTTAAAAGTTTTTTTGGGGAAGGGGATCAGTTTTTGAGGGTAAAAATTTTTTTTGTTACATAATCTTCATAATTTTTTTTGTGTGTATATGTGTTAAGAATGTGGTGTGGTTTAGGTTTAAAAATTTTTACTTTTTTGGCCCCCTTTGAATTATTTTCATGCTATTTTAAATGGGCCCTTTTTTTGTAAATTTCTGAATATTTTTTTTTTCCCTTTTCAGTAATCAAGTTAAAATTACTTTCCAGTTTTCGTTTTAAAAATCGTTCGTTTTTGGGTAATTTTTTTTATTTGCACTTGTTTTTGTTTAAAAATTTTAAAAAAAAAAAAAATCCCTCAACCTAAAAAATTTCCCATAGCCCTCAGTAAAGCAAATTTTCCCAAACCCCCTTTAAAATTTTCCCCATTAAAGGGCACCCCAGTTTTTTGTAAAAATGGTTTCCCCCAGCTAACACCTTTTTTCCCCCTCATCCCGCCCACCTCCCTCTTGGGCCCCTGACGTTTTTATATAAAATCCGTGACCCAAATTTCCCCGCTTTTTCCCCATCTTAAATTTAACCCCCCCCTATATCCAAACTTAAAGCCCCCAAAAACCGCAATCCTCCCCACCCACTAACCTGAACACCTTTCCTAACCAGACCCGCACCACTTCTTATACAGTCACAAAAATATACCGCATGCAAAATTGTCTCCATGCTTCCACACGCTCTACATTCCCCTCCCTCCCTTATCCTCCTATTGAATAGGACAACCCCAGACGGCAAAATCCCATGTAAAAATCTAAACATTACCTCCCGAACACCCGGTTTTACACGTAATTGTTTTAGACGCGTCCATATTTCGTTCCACGCATACATAGGGTATGCCCCTTCAACAGCAGCCACCACTGACCTACCTTCCACTCCTTCGAGGACCCACAATTTAACACACGACGGATCCCTCACTGTCATTAATAACCTCAACATGGCCTCCACCAACTATTAAATCCCTACCCCCCCACCACCGTTGCATATCCTTACGTACTCGCACAAGTCCACCTCCCCTCCGCACCCCTCCCTTATATAACTTCGTTTTAGGTACACGCTCATCATCCTTTTTTCCAGAGGTAAAGTCCCAGCCCTCCTCGACTGACCGGAAGTGTTAACACCGCTCTACATTAACCATTCGCAGCCCGATCCCCATATAAACCTAAAAAACCCCATGTTGTAAACGCTTCACCTCACGTCCTCATCAGCGGGTACATGACAACGACATGCCATATCTTGCTGTACAATAGCACGTTCGTCACTATTACTCTTTGATGCAGCGTTAGTTGCGCCGCCCTCAACCACCAAGTCTTTTCAATACTCCATTCACTATTCTCACCGAATTCACCTCTTGAGCACCCGTGTATTTTCTCACATAAATTATCCCACATATCATTAGTTGATCCACCACCTTCCACCCACCCCTACCACCTCATCCCCATTTGTACTATCCCTTAAGTCTAGAAACTTAGTCTTCTCCACATTAATTTTCATACCTGAAGCCTCCCCAAACACATCCACCACCTTACCCACCCTAAGCAAATCCCCATTACCTCTCACCAAAACAGTCGTGTCATCCACATAACCTACGATACCAGCCCCCCCTCCCCCAGGTCAGTACCCTCCCCCCCTCCCACAACACACCTCCGAATGGCCCTATAAAATGGATCCTGTATACACGCAAACAATATTTGTGATAGTGGGCAGCCTTGGGGGCAGCCCCCGTCGCACCCTGAATTTTAACTCCCACCCTCCCATTAACCTGCACCCTCATCGATGCCCCCTGATACAATAATTTTCCCCCAAGATATTATTTCTTCCCCAAAACCTTGCCAACGCATAAACCTCCATAACGCTTCCCTTTCTACACTATCATAAGCAGCCTTCAATCTAACGCCAATACACCTCCATACCCAACTCCCCCTGTTTCTCTATAAATTCTCGAATCAATGCCATGCCCTTCATACATCGACCTTCCTGGCACCCCATATTCCCCTTATCAATTACCTTGCCTATTACCCTCTTGATTCTGTTTCCCTAATATTCCCCGCAAACAACTTATAATCTCCACACTAAGCGAAAGTGCCCGATAATCCATTACCGTTGACTGCTCCCCTTTCGGCACCAACCCCAAACAACGGCCGTCCTTTGTTTGCTCTCCCATTACCTCAGCCGCCTTAAGTATGTTTAAACAGCCTTACTAAAAAAAACCTCAGAACCCCCCAATTCTTTACGTAGAAATCATTTGGCAGTCTGTCATAACCCGGCGCTTTTTCCCAAACTCACTCCTGACAACGCCTGCCAAATCTCACACTCCGTAATCCGGCCCACCTAATGTCACCCGATCTTGACCATCAAGCTCACACTGCACATACTCTCCCATTTCCCTCAATGCCACGTCACGGAAGCCCACACTTTGCGTATATGACTTAAACCAAGCGTCTGCATATCCACTCATACCCTCTGTCGTTACCAATGCTTGACCCGCTCTATACCCTTCCATCCCTACATGTACGTTTAACCCCATCATCTCCATCGTCACTCTCCTCTTTCTCTGGCCTCTTAACACGCAAGCCGACGGCCGGTCACCCCATAGCACTTCTTCCAATCCTCCCATAATTCGCACACCATCAAAACGCTCGTTTTGCAATACCCTAATACTCTCCTTTGGGATTCGCCGCTTGACCTGCGCAGAGTGCGGACGTGTGACTACTGCCCTCTGCTGGCCATTGGAGGAGACATATTTTCACAACATGGCGCAGTCTGTGAGAAGGCGTTTGCACACGGTGTGCATTGAATTATTGCGTGGTGCAATAACGCCTCAGTCTGCACAAGTGCTTTTACCGCAAATTATCCGTGACACCTATGGTGTTGCGGATCAAGAACTGTATGGTGTGGCACTAAATGGTGCCTATCGTATTTTCGTCAAGCTGAGTTCAGCTGGAGTGTATGAACGGCTGGTTGACAAGTACCAGGACAGGAGCGTGGATTTTAATTCAGCATACGTGTTCGCCTAATCGACGTGTCTAAGCATTACACATGGGTGAAAATCCGAAATGTGCCATTTGGGGCGGACGAAATGATCTGCGGTATGTATTTGAACAGTATGGACCTGTACCCCTGGCTATGGCTGGTAAATGGACGGATGGGGCGTATGCCGGTTTGCCGGATGGTACTTTTCACGATCAAGTGGAGTTGAGGCATGCCATCCCGTCTTACGTCATACTGGACGCATTTAGGACACAGGTAATGGTGTACTACGCTGGGGCAGAAGACGTGTAGGTTATGTGGTGCATATGACAAAAGGGCGGCCCAGTGGGAGATGGCAGCGGAGAAAGGACCTAGGTAGTGAGATGGTGAAAGAGCCAGAACCAGAGGTGGGTCATGCGATGAGGCACTGTACATAAAAAGTGGCACTTCCTGGAGTGAGGAAGTGGAGCGTGAGCTGCCACTGGTGGGTACCACCCATCACTGTCACAGTTGGTGGGAAGTGAGGCATCTGCCATGGAGAACGGGAAGACTGTGCAGATTGGTGACGTGCGGGGAAAAGGGAAAGGCCTACTGGTGAACGTGCAGAAAAATCCTTTGAGAAGCAGGTTGCTGAGGATAACTTTATATGGTGAGGAGTACTGTTCAGATTGAAGATGAGCAACTTGGAAGATTGGCGAACATGGCAGATGACTCGCCAGGATGGTGGAAGTGATTGAGGTGACTGCTGAATTCACAGGGAGGCATCCAGTGAGTTGGAAATGGATGCAGAGTGTGTCAACCGTAAGAGGGCGGCGACATATTCTGACTCTGATGATGTTTTGACCCCGGCACAGAGACCGGGGAAAAAGCCATGGGTTGATGTGGTGCGTGGAGCACTAAAGGTTTCGCCTGGTTTAGGTGTTGGATAAGGGGAAGCCACCAGTGGGCAGTGGAGAGAAAAGTGGACGAAGCAGACACACTGAAAGCGTGCAGGAAAGGTGAAAAGGGCAGAGGGTTTAAATCACATAAGTAGGTTTCCGGTGCATGACAGTGAATATTAATGGATTGTGTGCGAGTGAGAAGCGTCTGTGGGTAAAGGGATTTTTTAAGACGTTATGCTATAGACATTGTTTTTGTGCAGGAACATAATTTCAAGCTGGGAAAGGAATTGGGGTGGATGGTACAGAGTGTTTGTGATGTATTCGGAGCGAATGAAGGGAGGGGGGGAATCCTGATCCGAGAGACGAGCCCGTTTGTTGTTCTTAGGAGTGAAGGGGGGGGGGGGGGTCGTGTGTTAAGAATAGATGGGTGGTGAGAGGTGAGCGGATGGCAGTCATTTTTGTGTATGTGCCGGCTGATAATGATGTAATGGTAAAGAATGAATTTGTGAATAACGTATTGGTATATTATTTGCGGTCATTACCGTCAGTGGGCAATAGTTGGTGGCGACTGGAACTGTGTGGTGCGCAGGAAGGATGGAACCGAGGGGGCAGGGTGTTTTTTGGCAGGTTTGGGGATCTTTAGAGGGGTGGGATTGAGGGGTATAGTTGATGGAGGGGGTT
>NC_069404.1:50450591-50495821 GCF_026875155.1 Cherax quadricarinatus
TTTGTTTTGTTAGTCTATGTGTTTTTTCATACCTTCCCTTTCGCCTCCCTTTGCGATGGCGTCCCCTCATGACCCCCCCCCCTCCCCTCACCATCCTTCAGTTTTTTTCCCCAGTCCTCTGTGCCGGCGTCAGTACGTCATCCGAATCGACGTACTGCCCGTTTCCTGGTAACGTTCTTATCCTCCTGTCAAGACCCGAGGAAGCCTCACGGTGTACCTCAACATCCACCTCAAAAATGAGGTATGAAGTCTCCGAGGGTCCCAGTCTCGTCGTCCTTCTGCGGAGTCTCGTATTGTTGACAATCCGGACTCAGAAAGTCTCCAGTACGTCTTCCGGAGACGGAGCTTCCACCCTTGCGGTGACAAGGTCCTTAAGACTTCGTCTAAATCCTCACCGACATTCGTCTCTCGCCTTTACTCAACACGTAATGCCGGGGTACCAATCCAGTAGTTGGTTCGGCAACGACTCAGGTGCAGGCAGCTGAGGGAAGGACTCACTCTCATTTCGAAAAGCCTGTTTCCACCATCTCACTCCACAAACGACCAACGCCCTTCCTCTGACGAACGATGCTCACCTTCATCACGTGGGGACTGGGGCTACGTCTTCTTGCACAGGTTTGGTCACGCGTCTGTTCTTTTCACATGCCGCCGCTATGTGGTCATACTCTCCACAAATGCGACACGTACGCCGCTGTCCAGGATATAAAACCATTTACCTGTGTCCTAAAATATTGAAGATACACATATGACGGTATGGGTTGGCGCAACGTCATCTTAAGGCTGAATGTACCTTCCGGCATACCTGTGTAGGCACCCATTATCCACTTACCCTGCTGGGCAGAATGCACAGTTTCCATATTTCTCAAATACGTTTTCGGGATGTCAGCTTCGTTTGCCTCGAAGGGGGACATTCCTCAACTTTATCCAGGTATAATATCGAGACACGTCCACCAGTCTCACACGCCACAGCAGGAGTAACGTCAAAAACACAAATATCTTGAAAGCGCGTAACCCCCGATTCATAAACTGTCGCAGCAAGCAGTTTCACAAATACTCTATGCGCTCCGTTCAGCCCCTAACCCCATACAATTCACTATCTTGTATGCCGTATGTTCTCCTGATTATCTTGGGTAAGGTTTTTGAGTGAACTAGGTGTAATCGCACCCCGAAGCAGTTCAATACCAATAGTGTTAACGCGTCTGCGATAACAAACCGCCATCTCAACACCAGTAATTTCCCAGCGGTGTCAACAGAGACACAACACCACCTCCTCGTACCACTGCTGTCAGGTTACTGAGGAGCGTCAGGCAAGGGGGTTACACAGCCCAAGAGCGATGCAGACAATGGTGGATTTTGTTTTTTTTTTTTTATATTTTATTTATAACATACAATACATTAACAAAAGCATACAATATGAGAGCATCGACAGACAATATAAAATTCATCAACTTCTATACACTGCAATATGCAGTAATATGTCATGCAGCTGATAGGTGTGATACTGCCTATACATAATTCATAACTACAAAATATAACTATTCAATAATACAAAATAAAGAATCCTCTGACTCCTTCCCAACTGCTAATTTCAATGTCCACACACAATAATTACATACCGCAAAAATGCAAGCAGTATAACCCCCCCCTATTTACCCCAGCTCACCAAAATGTACAGCATTTCACCGTTGTTTATGTAACTTATAAACTAACCATACTAAATTAAACTTAAGAACATATTAAATTGAAAACAATAACAACTCTACAGTAGTGAAAACGCCAGCTGCTGTCCTAATATTATTTATATATACATATGTATATATATACATTAGAAACTGACTTAGTTTTACAATGGAGTCAAATCCTAACTTTATTGCTGTCCCATGCAGCATTCTCAGACTTCTACTTTTATACGCTACTACAATAGCCTTCAGTAGAAGGCATTAATTAACAATATTAAATAACTATTAAGAATGCATGAACTCAGCACTCCATGCACACCCCAATTACACACAATCGTTCTCTCTTGCACTTGTCACTCACCCACGCACATGCACACCAAACCAACATCTTTCGTTTGGCAAGCCCGTTTGGTACCCCCCCCGTTTTTTATCTAATGCTTTACACAACAATCTAAACCCACTTCCCCCCCCCCTCACAACTCTAGCAACTCCCAACAGTTATGGACCTGTAACCCTCAGTGAAAGCTCCCTCCCATCTCCTCCCATAAATTCCCCGATTCCTATTCATTGTCCTACAAAAAATCCTCGCTAAAACTCGTTTCCTCGTCTCCCCCATTATCCACCCCTCTCATTCCCCACGATATGTACACGAAATCCACCACGATATAAGCTACTCCCCGTGCACATTCTCCCCCACCCCCCTATATCAGACTCAGCGCTCTCAACACTGACACCCCAGTTCCTCCTATCCTCCTGACCACTTTCCCCAGCCATTCCCTCACACTCCCCAAATAATCGCAAAAGTATACCACGTGATAGGCTGTTTCCAACTCCCCACAATAACCCACACCAACCCTCCTCTACCACACAGTCTGTTTCTGAGGACTGATCCAGTGGCAGAATCCCATGTAAAAATTTGAACATGATCTCTCGCACCCTGGGCCCTAACTTTAGTTTACCGAACAGACTCCATATAGCTCCCCATGCATACATCGGGAACAGCCCCTCAACTGGGGCCGTTCTCCTCTACCCTCAATATTCGATATAAATCCCTCACCTTTAATTTGTCTGGCTCGCGCGCCCACAAAAGTGCCCTCAACAAAATCTCACACTCCCTCCATTCCCCACCCACATACATTCCCCTCAAATATCATGTAACCTTTGCATGCATTGCCACCCTCTGTCCCCCTAATCTTTTCACTCCCACCTGACAAAAATGCATTTCGCCCTCCTTCCCAGGTCCAACAGACCTAAACCTCCCTTCCTCACCGGCAAAGTCACCACCTCCCTCTTCATCCATTCACTCCTGAGCCCCATAAGAAACCTAAAAACACTTCTAAGGATACGAGTAATCTCAGCCCCTCAGCAATGGAAAAACTGCTGCTACATACCATACCTTACTGTACAGCAATACGTAATAACAATCGCCCGTTGCAACAATGTCAAGTGATAAGGCGCAAACATCCCCAACCGATGTTCCACGCGTTCCACCATTCTCAACGAATTCGCCTCCCTAGCCTCCCGTATGGTCGCTCTATACAAAATGCCACATATTAATAACTGCCCTTCCTGCCTTCTCACCACATCACAGTCCAATCAACTCTGTCTCTCTCACTCCCCTAGCCCCATGATCTTTGTTTTCTACGTTTACTGTCATGCTGTCGCCCCTCCAAACATGCCAACCACCCCTCCCAACTCTCCCAATCTTGTTCCCTTCCGGACTAGGAGTGTCGTGTCATCCACGTAACCTACCACATGATGGCTAATCAAGCCCTCCCTCGACTCTCCCCACCACACACTCTGGTCTCAACCAACCTATAAAATGGATCTTGCACACATGCAAATAATAACTGTGATAGCGGGCAACCCTGCCTCAAGCCCCTATCCATGTTCACCACACCTCCCACACGTCCATTGATCTGAATTCTCGCTTTTGCCCCTTATACAACGTTTCAACCCACCCCACAATCTCATCCCCAAAACCTTGTTTGTTAAGGATCTGTCTTAAACCCTCCTTTCCACCTGATCATAAGCACCCTGCCAATCAATCGCCACCATACCCCCTCCTTCCTGCGTCCCCTCAAAACTCTCAACAAACCCTTTAGAATTCCGTGCCCCATGACCATCGACCGTCCTGGCATCCCTAGCTGACCTTTTGAAACTACACGTCCCACTACACATTTTAACCTATTCCCCAAAAATCTTCGCGAACAATTTATAGTCCGCACACATGAGAGTAATTGCCCGTAATCCTTAAGTGTACTCTGCCCCTTACCCTTGGGCACAAGCACTACGACCCCTGTACTTTGGCTTCTCGCCCAATTCTCCCCCATCTTTCATTCTATTGAACAGCGTTACTAAAAAACCCCTTAACAGATCCCAATGTTTTAAGTAAAATTCACTTGGTAGTCCATCAATACCTGGTGCTTTGCCTCTGCACATGTCTACAAGCGCTCTCCATATCTCCCCCTCTTCAATCTCACCACCCAAAGCTTCCTGTCCTTACTCCCCAGAGCTACGGCTCAACAGCACCACACCCCATCAAGATCCTCCCTATTAACTCCTTTACTTTTCCAATAATGCCCATACCACGCATCCGCGAACATACTCATCACCTCCGTTGTTTTAACACCTGCCCCTCCCTAAACCCTTTCCACCTCAGTGTGCACTTCCAAATCTGCTATTGTGGTCGCTGTTCTCCTCTGCTGTTGTCTCCTCAACACAACATGCCGATGGCTTGTCCCCCAAAGCACTTCCTCCACACCCGCCTGCACCGCACCGCATGAAATCTCTCCTCCTGCACTTCTCTTATCTGCTCTTCAGATCATCTATTGCCTCTGTTTGGAATACCCCTCCCACTACTCCTTGTTCATGATAGTATCCTATTCTACTTTCCAAATAATTTGTTAATCCATACTTCAGTCGATTTATCCGCTTCCCCTCACCCACGTAAAACCTACGAATCCTCTCCTTGGCCACACTGTCCCACCAACGTACAACATTATCAACCCTTTTTGCCTCCTCACTTAGCTTCCTCCACAGCGAAGCAAACCCCTCCTCCACTTCCTCATCCTCAAGGAGTCGCGTGTTTATTTCCAGTAGCTTTCAAACCGTTTCACTAACGAGTCCCATGCTACCCCCACCACCACTGCCCTGTGATCTGAATAATTGCTTCTATAGTGTTAAAAGACTCCACCGAAACCCCTTGCGTTATATAGATCCTATCCAGTCTAGCTGCGTATTCCCTCCTTACATACGTATGTTGCACTTCACCTATTCCACCCCAAAATGCATCTCGTACCCCAATATCTCTACACAGGTCTCGCAACACGTTTGAAAAATATCCCGCCCCCGCTGGCATCACATCAAATCTCCGTATTATACAATTCCAATCTCCCCCAATCAATGCAACCCTGGGCAGTGCTCTCAAGAATACACCAGATCATCCCTTACAAATGCGATTTTACCCTCGCATCGTTCTCCGCCGGAGCATACACTCCAACAAAGGACACGCGTTCACGCATCCACCACCCGTCCACTCTCATTATTCTTCCTCACCCCCCCCCTCAAACCTTTGCAAAACAAACGGGCTTGCCTCACGAATTAAAACACCTGCTCCACCTTTTAAACGTGTCGTTGGAGTTACAGAAGCCCTATATCCATCCACCTCCAGCAATTTTCCTATTTTCAAGTTATGCTCTTGTATAAGGCAACATCTACCTTGTAACGATACAGCAGTCCTCGCAACCATACACACTTACCACTTTTACATAAACCATTAATCATTAATTGTCATACACCTTAGGCCTGCTTACGTTTTCCACCCACCTTTCCCCACCACATTTTTCCGCTGTCCAGTAACCTCATACACACCGTCCTTGACACTCACCCCATCACCTCCACTCCTAACCCCTTGCTGGCGTTTCTTTTTCTCTGTGCCTCTACACACACCTTCAATCCCCGCCTTTTTCCCTGGTCTTTGTGCTGGAGTGAGGACGTCATCCGAGTCAGACGTGACAGCTGCCCGCTTCCTCGACACTTCCTCTTCCGCCATGCTAGTCTCCTGACCTTCCTCATGTGCACCTCCACCTCTATCACCTCATTCCCCTTCTCACTACTTGGCCAAGCCGACATTACATTCCTTTCTTCAGACCCGCATGCTTCCCTTGAAAACCTGTACCTGGTCTCCCGTCGTTACCTCTGTCAAGGCTTCCTCCGATTTAGGGAACATCTCCTGCAAAACTGTCAAGCACGACTCAATTTCTACGTCATTGGTACGTCCTTTTCCGCCTCGTGGATCAACACTCCTCAGCAGACGCACTCAATTGCTGCACTGCACCCTCATGCTCCACCTCACGTTGCATTTCCTCCACTTCCTCACTCCACAACCGACCACCACCTACGTCCATCCTGGCGGTTCTGATCTGTCACTGTAGGTCCTCGCCTCGGAATGTCACTCTTGGTATTCCACTGGCCAGTCTCCGCCGCACACATTGCAGCCGCTATTGATCATAACCACACCAGTCTACAGTTCTACGTTGGCTCACTAAGTACAGTATTGTGCCTAAATTCTCTAAGAACACATTACGAAGGTATAGGTTGCCTCAGAGTCATCTTTAGGGTAAAACTACCTTCCGGATAACCCACATAAGCCCTGCCGTCCACTTGCCTTGTTGAGCTACGTGTACAGTTCCAAACTTCCCGAAACACTACGACGTAGGTCAGCTTCATTTGCTCGAAAGGCCATTAGTAACTTTACATACGTAAATTGACTCGAAACATCGACCATCTTTACCAGGATGCCCTCGTTAACCTCGATAGCAACATCCTGATATTGAGCAAGTAGATCCTCATACACGTGTGATGACAGCAGTTTCACGAACATTCGGTAGTTTCCATTTAAGGCTACACCGTAAAGGTCGCAATCCTCAATCCCATATGTCTCTCGAATAATCAGAGGCAACAACGTCAACGCCGAATCTTGACTAATTGTACCTCTCAGTAATTCTATGCCGACAGTGTTAATTCTGCGTCTCACCCCAACCACCATTGTGACAGCCTGGCTAGCACTTGCGCCTGTCAGAGAGGAGTAGCAAAACGTCCACCCTCACCGGCAGCTGGGCGAGGAATGGATTTTGTTTTTAGTAATGTTCTTGATGTAAGTTTTTGTTGTAATATCTTGCGAGCATGTAGGTACAATCCGTTTGTCAGTTAATTTGATTAGGTTCCATACTGTTTCTTTATTTTTATGTTAAACTGTATTGGTTTTAAATAAAATATAAAAAAAAAATAATATATAAATAACAAAGTGGAAAAAATAATGCAGATTGTAGGTTTGGGTTTTCCTTGGTTATAATAATAATGATGAATATTGTTATGTTATCTTGTGTAATCTTACTTAACATAGTTACATTGGATGTAATGTATATGGGATGAGGGACAGTTGTGACAACACAACGTTAATCGTCTGTGTTCATTTAGACAATGAGATTTATAATTTTGAGTAAGAACTGATACTGTGTTCTTTTATCTATTTAATGTATTATGTTGTTTTAAATAAAAATCTAAAAAAAAGTCACTGCAGATTATCGTTTTACTGCCTGTATCTTGTTACATATTGATTATGTACCCATATATTTTTTGTACCTGAGTTTTAAATAAAATATAAAAAAAAAAAAACATAAACTGAGTGGTATATATATATATATATATATATATATATATATATAATATATATATATTATATATATATATATATATTATATATATATATTATATATTATATATATATATATATATTTTATATATATATATATATATATATATATATATATATATATATATATATATATATATATAGAGTTCACTTTAATATCAGTGTTAAGTATTAAAGTTTCCTTGATTGAAGCCTTAACGACTCTGAGTAGTCGATAGGCTTACAGACCAATTAATTCAGCAATTTGTAGGTAAGGTGGGCAGAGGGTAATTGTAGGGGTGGGGAGGGGAGGATAGACACCTCTGGTGAGGGTATATAAGCGGTGAGGTGTAACCTACACTCATTCCAGTGGAACATCCCTTCAGTTCATTTCATTTTATCAGAGTTTATATTATTTATACATCATGGTTAATATTATTTTATTTATATAAACATTAGTGGTTCATATGAATACATTAGATGAAACTTACATTTTCTTACTGGTTTAAATATTTATTACTTTATTCCATTGCTTAGAGCTTCAAAATGTCATTAGTACATACCCATCCTGTGGGCAGTAGTTAAGATTACGGAGGTACATATTGGGGTCCAGGGACTGTTAACTTGCTCAGCTATCACAATTTCTGGGCTTAGTCCCTGGATCCATTATGTACCTGCGTAATCTTTTGACTACCGCCTACAGGGTGAGTATGATAGGGTGCATAATAAACACATTACCCTACTATCAATATACTGACAACTGTAAACACACACACACATTTATATTATCCTTCCTTTAATATACTAAACTAGCCTCTTAAAATAAGATTTATTCCATATGCTCAATATTCCCTATAACACTTGCATTAGTCGGCTAACATGGAACTTCATACGGGATTTGCATAAATTTTTATTTAAATACTCCAGCGATCTCGCCTTAAATTTACCCTACACCTAAAGTCTATACTAATTAACTGGTTTGCATATCATTTTCCAAATTGTTACAGCACGCGACGAGTACTTAATGACTTTCATGCATCACGAACCCTTCCCCTTTAGCCCTTTTTCATTATAGTAACCCTTCACGCATTTACATTGCCACCCAGTGAACTGTCGGTTCAGTAATCGACAACTTACCCATCCTTTGAAGTAGCTTACTTCATTATATATTTAGTTCCGTACTAGTAAAGCGGAACTCTTGTACAATTCAGACTGACACTGGCCTAGACCGCTACTAGTCCAGCATTACCGTGATCTCTAGACTTCCTGCCCCTTTTCTTAAGTTTCGTAAAAATTCCACCTCATTATATATTGTACGAACTTGCTTGCTATTTTTAGCATTGTTAAACCTGTGATGCTGAGGCTTCCATTCCTTCAGTAAAACAATTAAGACGTACATGTGCCATAATATACATTATGTTCGTAATTATTAAAATTAAAGGACTACTCACAGTCGCAACTGCTCACAAACTTATTAGTCTCAACTCCTTAGTTCTAAAGTTTGCTTAAACATTTACTTCAAAACAATTCTTCATGAAGTCTGTTTAACGTCTTCATTAATGCACACGCTTGCCAACGTCTCCCCCTTACTTCTTAATTACTTAAATTTCGTTCAGCTATTCCTAGTCTTGCTGGTCGTGACCTCGGTGCTAAGTAAACCACAGAATGACGAGCAGCCAGACGTGCAAGATGAACCACAAGAGAATGTAGACGCACTCTTATTAGCTAATGGCCCACAAGATGACTTGGCAGCATTAATACTTCCTCGCCCACCAGTCGATTCTGAAAACTTCCATGAACCATGCAACTACTACTGCCGTAAACCTGCGGGTCCTCACAGAGGAGATTTCTATTGTTGTGGACCAGAATCCCTACCAATAATAAGGGAACAAAGTACGTATAGTTAAACCTCAAACTTCCTATTCAATTTTCCCTGTTGTATTGGTTTAATTTAACTATGCCATACTTTACCTTGATTAAACAGAATAAAGTAACCCTGTATTATCTAGGGCACCCTGGTAGATGTCCTCCTGCCTTGACAACGTGCACTTCTCGCAGAGCATTTGCCGCTCCCCCAGTAAGTTCATAAACGTAATTGCCAACTAATACTTTAAATTGAAAAAACACCTTTCCTTCTCAATTTCATAATTTCTCCTTTCCAGGTATGTCCTCACGATGGTCACTGCCCTCGTGCCCAGAAATGCTGCTTCGATACCTGCTTAGACTACCATACCTGTAAACCAGCACACTAACTATTGACTATATAAAATAAATTCTGCCACCTACCTATACTTTGCATCTTCCTTAAATTCAGATTTTACTATAACTAACTTAAATTTTATTACTGAAATAAGTGTCCCAAACGTACTTTAACAGTTCTGTGTATATATCTCAAACATTAAAAAAAAGTCCTACCTCCCAAATTTAACTACCTAGCAGATCTAGTGCTACTACGTCTACCATCTTCAACGACGATTCCTTGCAGTAAACCCATCTATACACTCGCACCACTTTCTTTTATTCCTTAACTTCGGGGTCCTTCCTTCCACCCACCTCCCCTCCGCCCTGAATTTTCCTATATCCAATCTTCGTGTGGTTTTTTTTTTTTTTTTTTTTTTTTCCCCATGTAAATCATTCCTCGTCAATCTACATAACATCTTTGTCCTTCCCTTTCCATTCAGACCCTAACCAGTAGTTTGCCGTAGAATCTTTATTTCCCGATCAACGCTTGAGAAGTGGCTTTCCTCAGTGATTAGTTCCTCTAGAGGCTCTACTTTCCAAAACTCTGCTACTGACGATGGTATACCTGTCTCTTCCCCACCTTCTTCAGAAGGTGGCTCAGTGGGCGAACTTATTGTTACTGGCTTGTTGGCATGAAAGGCTGCACTGAAGTATTTAAGGGTGCGGAAGGGGGAGGGTTTTGCATCGCTTTCGTTCCTATGAACCATTTTCCCCTTCCTACTTCTTAGTTCCCTAAGTCCTACGAAATTACTCTTCCTGGGGCTGAGGGAGCTGCAGCACCCTCGTAGGACTATCTTTCATTATCGTATCACCGTTTTGAATCTTTCTAAGGTCCTGGTAGCTTCTGAGTGACATAACTCCTGGTACAGGATAACTACTTCATATATCAGACCTCCGCAAGTCTTTGCCCGTGTTTCTGGCTTCAAAGGTGCGAAAATTCAGATCGCCCACCCATTTTCACAAACTTCGGTCTCGCCCAAAGACCATTAACGGATTACGCTGCTAAACTACCAAGAAGTGGCCAACATGACACTCCTTGCACACTAACTTCCAGTACAAAATGGGTAAAATTTTAGTCCTGATAGTATCAAGGCACTTGTGGCATGGTAAGTGAAACTTAAATTCTCATTCCAATATAGGCTGCCTCCCAACCAGAAAACCAGGTGCTGGTTGGGAGAAGTCCTAAATAGGATCAGTCATTATTAGTACCTCGATTCATTGGCCACTTAGAAAAACCAGCCAAACTTATGAAGTGTGTGGCTCGCTTGACAACTGCCGTACTTTTTTTTTTTTTTTTTTTTTTTGGGGGGGGGGGGGGGGCTGCTGGTTGACTAAGGCATCCTCCTGGCTCTTTTTACAAAGTGCTGTACACTTTGGTATTACTGTACATAAATACCAGAGTTTTTGAGTTTACTTTCATTGCTCTGCTTTATCCCATTTGTGACAATGTATAAAAACCACATTAAACTAGTTTGTAACAGCACTCTTGCACAGTTTCTAAATTTCTATTCAGTGGTGCACGCGTCAATACGGAATGCTGGCCAGGCTTTCTTTGAAATTTCTATAAAAATTCTTTTTAACATGGCAAGTTTCTGTAACTTGCCACTGTTGCTGTAGTTCTGTCCTCTACCACTGATTAACATTTCCAGTTGTGACGACATGCTGAGAAAACCAGAGCTCAAACTCCAATTTTCAAAGTGGGCACATACGTACAACCTGCTTGACAAATCTGCAGTGTAGCTTGCTTGATTAACCTTTCGACTAGTGAGCTTCCGTCCTGTTTTAATATTTTGCCATCTGGCGGAATACTGCAGGTCCATGGCAGATTGTTCAGTCTGTGGTGCTGCCTACCACACCAATAAATCTCAGCCTCCATTTTCTTAATTGTAAAGCTCTTCTCATTACAAGCTTACTTCAAAGAACTAAAAATCGGCTCAGGCTTCACTTGCGTCATGGCAATCTCCTCTCTGCCTCAAAGGGGAAACTTTCAGACTTTGTCCTCGGTCTTCTAAACTCCCTCCAACCTCGGTGGCACCTGCTGTCTCGTCTGGTCACAACTCGCCAGTTTCAAACTTTTGCAGCCCTGGCCTTGGATCGCAACCGCAGCGCTTCTGTCTTGTCTACTTCGAATGAGTCTTGTCTAAAAGACCTCAACTACCTTCCCTTCGCCTCTACTCCAAAATTCAAATCGTCCCAAAGTTCTTATCTCCTTTAAGGAAGGATAGTAGATTGCCTCGGAGGCCTATGGAGTGGGCTTGGACCAAAATATTTTTAAATTTAAAACTTATTAAAACCAAAAATAAACATAGAAAACCACTATCCCTTAAACAGGTATCCAAAATAGAATTCGTAAGCACAGTACATCATATGAATTGGTAAACATTCCGACGGTCGCTATATACACTTCGAGCCACCTAGGCCGTTCATCATGCATAAATAAAAATCAGATAAGAGCTTCGTGGCCCACATGTCGTCCTACTACAAAAATGCACCAAGACATGCTATAATAAATCATATAACCCTATCTCCTTAACCACAATAGATATAATCACATAGCTAGATCTATAGCATGTTTAGGAACATTTTATAATAAAACATTGACAAAATATTACAAAACGTCAATACACTGTTAATCATTCGTCTCTCAACCTGCGGGCTGAGAGGACGCTTTCTGAGCCTGCTCTTGCTTACACCTGGTGGCGAACCGTGTACTACAGTACGCAACCTCTTCAAGGGGGGCTCCTTGGCGTGGTGAAGAGGCTCTTGGTCTGAGGAATTAGACCTATCGGTCTTCTTCCTCAGCCCAAACCCAAAATTACCCCCCAATCCCCCTCCCCTATCCATCCCCCCCCCCCCCCCCTTTTTTCCCTTTTCCCCCTCCCCTCCCCACTCCCCCCTTTTCCCCTTCCCTCTTTTTGTCCTTTGGGATTTCTCCCACGGGCACGCTATTCCTAGGTAGGGGAAAAGGGACCCCGGGGGGTGGGATCCCTTCCTTGATTTTCTTGGCGGGGGGTTTTTGCCGGGAACTGGATTGCCTGGGGATTTTCCCGATCCCTCCCGGGTACCCCGGAGTAGCTTTGGGTGTCTTTTGGGCGACGGGTGAAATCTCGGAAGCCACCTTTGGGTTCCCGGGGGGTTTGGTGGCTGAAGGGGGTATGTTTTTGTGGCGGAAACCCGGACCGGCCCCCTTTTTGCCCACCGGGGTACTCGGCATTGTGGGTTTCCTACCCCAGATTGGGTTTACTGGGCATAAAAGGGAAAGGGTATGGCAGGTTCCATGCTGCATCTGGTCCCAAGCGGTTCGGCCCCTTTTTGGGGCGCGGAGGGAGATTTTGGGCCCTTTCATTCCTCCTGGAAAATATCCCCCCCCGGCCCCCCCTTTTTTTTTTTCTTTTTTTTCTTTTTATTTTTTTTCTTCTTTCTTTTTTTTTTTTAAAAACAAAAAGAAAGAAGTAACCAAACCCTTTGGCACCCTTTGTCCATAAACCTTTACCCCCGGGCCCCTTTTTGGCCCGCCCCCCGTTCTGACCCGCCTGTTTTTGGGGACCACCTTCGCTTTCCCTCAGGGCTCTGTACCTTTTCCCCCGGTGTGTTTCACCCCCTCTTCAGGTACTGACCCTCGACTGACCCCTTCGATTTTCAGCCCTTCGCTCTCCCCCTGACTATGTTCCCCGGCCTCCCCCCAAACGGTGGGGCTTTTTAAATTCGCCACCCGTTCCACGTCGGCCCAACTCGGGCCCCCCCCAAAAAAGTAAACGACAATTAACCGGGCTGATGAACTTCCCCACCTTAAACCTTTCTCGTTTTTCTCGAAAAGATCGACACGCCCCTTCACAAACCTTTTTTCCACGCCTTTTCAGACGAACAGTGGACAAAATTCTTCATTTTACGACCAACTTCTCTACTCCCTATTTTTCCCCTGACCATTTTAATTGGCAAAGGCATCCAAACCCATTTTGGGAAAAGAAAATTTTTTTTCAGCTTTTAAAGGCGGCACGCGCATCTTTAAACTTTACAAATCCCTACCCAGGCTCGTAGCTCTCTCGTCTTTCCCAAAAGGGTTTACTTTTCCTTCCCCCTTTAAAAAAACTTTCTTTCCCTCAATTCTTTGAAGGGGTACCGTTATTCTGCCCCATACCATATTTTAAACAAATTTCCAGAAAAATGTGGCCCCCAACCCCCTAGAACAGCGGGGAACCCCAAGATCTCCCAACCCTCAAGGTAGACACTTACTTTCTTCCCCGCCCGTGGGCGGAGAAATACCCTAGAAAATGGGGCCCTTTTTTAATTTTTGGACAGCCAGAACTCCCCCTTTTCATTTTTTTTATATAGCGGGAAACGGTTACAAGTTCAAAAGGGTTTGATCCCTACACCACAACAGTGTAAAAATTGCTGGCGATTGGCCATCCAGCGAAATATTGCAGATTTTATCGCCCAATGCCCAGTTTTGTGGGGCCCAAAGACCATTCAAATACGTCTTGCAATCGATCTCCCTCTTTTCCTTAAAATGTCATGGGGGCTCACCCTTTTGTACTCTCGCCGTTTTCAGGTCTATTTTTAAAGAAAGGGGAAAACCTTACCCCAAAAGACAGAAGGTTCCCCATGCATGGCTTTCCAAACTCCGGGCCCCCAAGGGGACTTTCCCCCGTGTTTCTTATTCCCCTGTTCAAAAAAGTCCCCCCACTTTGGTATCCCCTTTCTAACCCATCCCCTGTGGGTTTCCTCTCCCCCCAAACCCCCCTGAAAATTTAAACCTTTTGCTGTCCTCGGTAAACGTCCCCACTTTTTCCCCCTCAGGCTAATCTCGGGTTCTTGAGTTTTCTCTTACAAGCCTCGTATGCGAGACCCGTACGACCCTCTTTTCCCCCCCGTCCCCTTTTTTTCTCCCAAAATTTAAAAAAAGGTCCGGGAACCCTTTCCTACCCATCTTTTCCCCTCCTCATTTTTTCCCTCCCCGTCTCTGCCCCATTCTTCCCCCCTCACTGGGTCGTTTTCAATTTCAGAGGTTTACCCCCCTCCTCGTAATGTTTCCTTCCTCCCTGTTCCCCCCCCAATTTTCTTTCCCCTTTTGCCCCCTCCCAGGTTCCTGTCCTTTTTGTCCCCTGCCACGCTTCTCCCGTTCCCTCCCCCCTTTCGCCCCCCCCTCCCCTTTGGGGGAGTCCAATACAGTTCCCAAACTTTAAATCATCCTCCCCCACCAATTCCCAAAATTGTTCCCATACCACATCTCTGAAATTTTTAAAACTTGAAGCAATCTCGGAAAAAATTGCAGGGGACCAAAAACCCTAATGGGGCACTGATCCCCCTTCCCGGTCTTTTTTCTCCCCCCCTGCTCCCATCTTTCGCAAATCCTTTCCCTTTACAGCGCACCCTTCCTTCGCTGCTTTAACATTTTCCACTGCCCCCGCCCTGTGGACTTTTCTAACCCCCTAGTCCGTAGGAACCCTTTTCCTGCGGTTTCAAATATCTTTACATTGCCAATCTGGCCTTTTTTTCGTTGGGAAAATAAGTGGCCTCAGGGGGAATGGGGTGAGCTTCAGATGTTACTCTCCCAAATTTGCCCCTGTTGGTGTTTGCTTTCAAAGGAAACCCAAAAATTTAAATCTGTGTTATTTCTCACATTTGGCTAAATTTTTTGTATTCTTAGATCCTTTTTCCCGATGGGGGCCTTTAATGAAAGTGCCCTTTTTCCCGCACTGTATTCCGTACCATCAGCTATTTGTTTATACTTCGCTTTCTTACCAGCAGCCCCTATCCACTTACATGGGGGGTTAAAAAGCTCTGTTCTTTATATCTCTCTCCTTCTCGGGGATTTTTTTATTCCCGGGTTTTTCCTTCCCTTTTTTCGTCAATTCCGCCACCGATTTGTTTCTTTTGGGATTTTAAAAGCCCCCCCTTTTTCCCCTGGGGAGGGTCTCACTGTTGGGTTCCGAGGGAAATTTAGGGTTTGAGGGTTTTTTGCCCCCACCCCCCCCAAAGTTTTAAATTTCTTTCTCGCACCCCTTTTGATCCCGGGCTCCAAAACTCCTCTCTGCCCTCGATCTCTCAGTTTGCTCTTTTTTCCACCGCATTAACCCTTTTCTTTTGGGCCCCGTTCTCCCGGGGTTAAAATGACAGGTCATTTCCCAATCATTTTTACTTCCCCCCCTTTATATTCGCCACCCCTTCGCACCCCCCGCTGGCAAAATTTTAAACGGGGAAATTGGAACCTTTACTCACACCCGACCCGTTTTTTTTTAAAAAGGGTTTCCCTTTTTCGTCCCCCCATCGTGAGCTTTTTCCCCCTTTTTCTCGTCCTCCGTTTCACTGCAGCTTCTCATTCTATACCCCAAACTTCGGGCAGGCCCTTCTCAGAAATGCGTGCCTTGGTGGGGCTCCTGTTTTGACGTGCAGTCGTTTTAAAGGGCTGCATGGGCAGGTTTTCCGGTAATAGAACCACGAGCGACTCCTTGATTTTAAAAAAGAACTGCGATCCCCTCGCCGTGTCACCCTGACGCTAAAGCACCCTTTCTGGCGAAAATTATGTTCCCCCATCAAACCCCTGCTTTCCCCTAGAGTGCGCTGGAAAAAAGTACGAAAAAATGAGTGGTAAAATTCTCCTGAAACCCGGCTCCTGTTCTTTCGGGGGGCCGGGTTGATATAGCAAACCCACTAGATGTTGCCAATGAAAAATTTGGGAATCATCGGTTTCCCTATTTCTCAGGGACTCCAACTATGCCCCCCCAAATTTTTTTCCTCAAAGTCGGGCCCGAGAGTTAGACCCCTTTGGGTTTTCTTCTCTAAAAGAAGAACAGTATAATGTGCCTTTTACAACCCTTTAAAAAACTGGGGGCAACACTCTCAAAATTGTCGATCATCGGGAGCTGGGCCCGAAAGACTTCAATTCGTAGGGTAAAACATTTACTTTAGTCAGCCCCTTTCAGTCCTATTTTGCCTTTAAAAATCCCTTTTTTGGTCACAAGGATTCTTCAAAAGCGTGGGGGAAAACTCCCTTGTTCTCCCTTTCCGCCCAAAACCCGGCACACGGGACATGAAAACCCCCCACTATGGGCCCATTGCTTTTTACCAAAATGCAGTTTGCAAGTAATTTGGGGTCTAGTAAATAGACGTTTTAGTGTGGTTAAATTTTGAGAAAACACAACGTCTCTCCAACCCTTTAATATGGCTTTCGTTTAAAGGGGCCGGGTTTTACCATAAACCCCCTTTCCCGCTTGGATAATATGTTCGAAGGCCCTTTTCGAATAACCATCAGTTTTTTGGGCCCTATTTTTTGACCTTGAGAAGGATATTTGACACAACTTGGAGGTTTAAAATTTTAGCCCAAGCCCCTCCTTAGGCCTTCGAGGCAATCTACCATCCTTCCTTAAGAACTTTTTAACTACACATTTTCCCTTCGGGGTTAATAAAATGCTCTCCCCCGGGCTTTTCCCCAAATGAAGGGGTCCCCCCCGGGGTGTTTTCTGAGCACAAACTTTTTCTCCTGCTATTAATTTTGGCCTCTAGTCTTCCCCAAATATTTGGGCTCAAATCTTTTTGATGACTTTCCTATTGCCTGGCAGGCGCGACTGTCCCTCCTTACAGTTTTTTTCTCCAGATGAAAATCGCCGTGGTCCCAATTGGGGCCCCCACCATGGGTTTTTTAAATTTTTTCCCCACTAAAAACCCACCAAATCACTTTCACAACGCTCTGTCTCTTAAACATCCTTTGTAACCCCTAGGTCACGTACCCCCAACGTGATACGTCAAAATTTTGGGGCCCCCTTTGATGTAGGTTATCCTGGGAAAACCCCACATTACCCCTAAGGGAACTTGTCACAGCCCTGAACTTTTTTAAAAAAACCTTTCTCATCTTTCGGGGGAGCTGATGTCGAACCCTCCTTTTCCCTAATTTCCCCCTTATTTTATGAAACTGATTTTGGTGACCAATCTATTCAGCGGCATCTCCCGCTAACCCCTTTTAGCCTAACCCCTTTATCACCAAAGGATTACGTTTTGCCTTGGTGCTTTTTGCTCTTCCCCTGTCGAAGGGGCCCCTTTCGAAGCGAACGTCCAAACGTTTCCGATCGCCATGTGCCCTTTTCCTGCACTCCCATGTACGCTCTCAGTCCCGCAATCCTTCCATTTTTAGAAGGTCACTGTGTTATAGACATCTTTTTTGTTCGCGCCCTTTTACTCCCCTCCCTTCCTCTTTGCCTCTTCGCTCTTTTTCTTCTCTTCAACTACCACCTTTCATGACTGTGCATCTCACTTTTCCCTACCCCCCGGGGGAATTCCAGCTGTTCGAGTTTTGTTTTTTCTCCTCCCTTACTCGAAAAGCCCAATGTTTTGGGTTTCACTTCCCCCCCCCCTCTTTTTTTGCCCATTTTCACTCTCATTCTATCCCATTGCTGTGTACACAGATGGCTCAAAAGCCCTTCTGAGGGCGTAGGTTTCCGAGCAGGGTTTGGGACAGCGTCGTAAAAGGGGCTTTTTAATACTTCGGCTAGTTTTTTTACTCCCCTAAATTTTTAATGCCATCCTTACAGCACTTATCCGTTTTTCTTATGCCTTTTGTCATCTTTTGTTTTTGTTCAGACTCCCTTAGTGTTTTAACAAGCATAAAAAAAATTTTGATAACTCCCCCCTTAGCCCTCCGATCCAACTTTGCTACGCCGCATTTTTCCCAAGCTAAAGATTTTGTTTTTTTTTGGCCCCCGGGGCATGTTGACGACGGGGCAAGAACGGAGCCCTGCGGCGGTTCAGCAGTACATGACCTACCATTTTTCTTATAAGGTATTCCATTTAGGAATTTTTTGCGCAATATCTTCCCACCTCACCCCCCTTGGCAACAACGTTGGTTACTATGCTCGGCAAAAATTTCTTTATTAAACCGAGAAAAGGGTTACTGGCCGTCTTCTTATCCCAGTGTCGAGGTTGGGGACTACTCTCTCCCGTCTTCGCTTTGGGCCCATACTCGTCTTACTCTGGATACTATGGAGAGGCGCTTGCTCCTCTCTGTGAGAATTGCCAAGCCCATTAGCAGCCCGCCAATTCTGTTGGACCCCCTCTTTATCAAGGCACGCAGAATTTACCTCTTCGTCGTCTTCGCTCCGCTGCTCTTCTTTACCTTCCCCTTCTCACTGATGGCCCACCTTTTCACCCGGGACTCTCTCATTGACTTTTTGACAACGACGTGACTTCAAAAATTCTAAACCCTTTCAGCCCTTTCTACTTCAATCTCTTGCACCTTCTACCCCGTACTACCCCCCCCCGCTGTTTCTGTAACCTGCTGACATCCCCCCTCCCTTTTGCCATCCAATTCCCTTGTTTCCTTCCCTCCCCTGCAGCGCTGATACCCTTGTGGCTAGGTTTTTTGATTAAATAAAAATCTCTTATACTTATGTATTTGTCCTATTTTTTTAAATAAAAATAAAAAAAAAAATGCACTTAAATTAGGGGCTTGAACCCATAATATAAAAGAAAGAAAAAAACATAATAACGAAAATTTTGCAACAAAAGGGAAGCATATATTTTAACATGCGACATAACAGATCTCATGGAAATATAGAAATAAAACATTAAAAACCCGTATGCAACTCCCTGTGCAAATAGTGTTATAAGAATAATAAACACTGCAACCCCCCTCCCCCCATTCCCAAACAGTGACCCGCCGTCATCATAACCAAAACATAAAATAACATTAATTAACAGGGTTAAAAAAAAACTTTCTAAAACAAGCTTCTACATAACCACTTTCCCCCTGCATAACGGGGAAAAAATACAGATGCATAAAATTATTACATACGAAAAAAAACCAAAAATAAATCAGGCCTACAGACACGATACCTCTCCAAACACGTAAAAAACCCCCCTACAAAATACAGCATAATAAAATAGTCTACTTAAACATACAATCATTTCAAAAAAGTACTAAGTATTAATAATATAAAAAAAAAATCCAAAAAAATTAAAAAAAAAAAAAAAACATAAATCAACATTTTTAAACAGAAGCTTTTTTTTCCCATCCTTCTACAACCCACACCCCTGCGAGACACGGGAAGTACATTAGAAAAAATGATACATTAGCATAATCATTTTTCGTATTCCCCCCACTCCCGGTGGGGGGGACTTTTGCTACTCCTCTCTGACGGGCAAAGTGCTACCCCAGCTGTCACAATGGGGTTGGGGGTGCGACGCAGAATTAACCTGCCGGCATGAATTACTGAGAGGTACAAAATCAAATTGGGCCCTTGCGTTGTTGCCTCTGTTTATTCGAGAGGCATGGGTTTGGGGATTGGGAAACCTTTCGGGTAGCCTTTAAATAGAAATACCGAATTTTCGTGAAACGCTGTCATCACAGGTGAGGGATCTTGCTCACATCAGGATGTTGCTTCGGGGTTAAACGGGGGGCATCCGGGTAAAGATGGTCGAGTTTCGAGTAAATTTACGTATGTAAAGTTCGTAAGGTGCCTTTAAAGGCAAATGAAGCGCCCTCCCTATGTTTGGGGAATTTGGAACTGTACACGAGCTCAAAAAGGAAAGTGGACGGCGGGGGCTTAGGGGGTTACCCAAAAGGTTTTTACCCAAAAGTGATGAGGCAACCTATACCTTCGTATGTGGTTCTTAGAGGAATTTAGACAAAAATACTTGTAACTTACGCTGGCCAACGTAAAATTTGGGACGTGTGAGGGTTTGATCACAGGTGCGGGGGAGACGGCCGGGGAATACCAAGGAGTGACATTTCGAGGCGAGGACCTACATGACTGATCAGAACCCCAATGGACGTAGGCGTGGGGGTTTGTGGAGTGAGGAAGGGGAGGAAATGCAACGTGAGGTGGGCATGAGGGTGCAGTCGAAATTGAGGCGTCTGCAGAGGATGGATGCACGGGCGGAAAAGGACTACGAATGACGTAAAATTTGCGTATGCTTGAGACAGTTTTGCAGATGTTCCCTAAATGGGAGGAAGCCTTGACAAGGAAAACGAGGGGGAGACCAGGTACGGGGAAAAGGGGGAAGCATGGGGGTTGGAGAAAGGAATGTAATGTCGGCGGGGGCCAAGATGGAAGGGGAATGAGGTGTAGAGGTGGGGGTGCAAAATGAGGAAGGCAGGAACAAGCGGGCGAAAGGAAGTGTCGAGGAAGGGGGAGCTGTCACGTTGACTCGGGACGTCCTCACTCCAACAAAGACCGGGAAAAAAAAAAAAGGCAGGGATTGAAGGTGTGTGTAAGGCACGAGAAAAAGAAACTCCAGCAAAGGGGTTAGGAGGGGAGGGGGGGGGGGGTGAGTCCCAAGGACGGTGTGTATGGGGGCAATGGACGGGGAAAAAATGTGGGGGGGAAAAGGGGGTGGAAAACTAAGCGGCCAAAGGTGTATGAAATTAATTTTAATGGTTTATGAAAGAGGGGAAAAGTGTTGGGTTGCGAGGACGCTGTATCGTTAAAAGGTAGATGTTGCCTTTTATAAACAAGAGTAACTTGAAAGCAGGAAAATTGCTGGAGGGGAGGGTTAGGGCTTTTTGTAACCCCAACGACACGGTTAAAAGGGGGAGTGGTTTTTTAATTTCTGAGGAAAAGCCCGTTTGTTTTGCGAAGGTTTGAGGGGGGGGTTTAAAGGGGAAGAATAATGAAGTGAACGGGTGGGGATGCGTGAACGCAGTCCTTTGTTGGAGTGTATGCCCCGGGCGGAGAACGGTGAGGGTAAAATGGGCATTTGTAAGGGATATCTGGTTTTTTTTTGAGAGCGCGCCCCGGGGGATTGTTTTGGGGGAGATTGGGAATTGAAAAACCCCTCAGGGAAGGTTCCTTGATGTTGGTGGGGGGGCTCTTGATTTGGGTTTGGGGTCGTGCTCCATTTTCCCGAATTAAGCCTGAAGCCTTCCATTCCCCCCCCGGGCGCTGTATAACCCTAGGGGTTTTTAGCGCTTCCCCCTTGATTATAATAAAAAAAAGGGAATTTGTAAAATACGGAGTTTGATGTGACCCCAGGGGGGGCGGGATTTTTTTAAAACGTGTTGCAAATCTTGTAAGAAAATTGGGGACGAGATCATTTTGGGGTAAAAGGGTGAAGTGCAACATACGTTTTAAAAGGAGGGAATATGCAGTAGATGGTAGGATTATTAATGCAAGGGTTTAAGTAGAGTTTTTTTAACACTAAAAGCAATTTTATTCAGATCCAGGCATGGTGGTGGGGGGGGCAGGGGATTCGTTATAAAACGGTTTGAAACACTGGAATTAAACCCCACATCCTTGAGGATGAGGATGGGGAAGGGAGGGGGGTTTGCTTCGCTTAAACTTGGGGGGCAAAAAGGGTATAATTTGTACTTTTGGTGTGACGTGCCCCAGGAGAGATTCGTAGGTTTTACGTGGGTGGGGGGAAGCGTTAATCGATGAAGTATGGATTAACAAATTATTTGGAAATAGAATAGGATCTATCATGGCAAGGTGGTGGGAGGGGAAATTCCAAACAAGGCAATAGTGTTAAAGAGCAGGAAAAGAGAAGTGCAGGAGGGAGATTTCATGCAGTGCGGGTCAGGCGGGTTTGGAGGAAGTGTTTTTGGGGGAAACCCATCGGCATGTGTGTTGGGGAAAACAGCGGAGGGGGGACCACAATAGAAATTGGAAGGCACACTGAGGTGAAAGGGGTTTAGGGAGGGGCAGGTGTAAAAACAATGGGGGGGGATGATATGTTCGTGATGCGTGGTAGGGGCTTTTTGGGAAAAAGAAAAGGAGTTAATAGGGAGGATCTTGATGGGGTGTGGCTGTAGAGCCCATAGCTCGGGGAGAAAGGACGGGGGAAGTTGGGGGTGGATTAAGGGGGGGAGATACGGAGACACTTGTAGACTGTGAGAGGCAAAGCACCGGGTATGATGGCTACCAAGGAATTTTACTTAAAACGTGGGATCTGTTTGGGGGGTTTTTTAGTAACACGTCCAATAGAATAAAACACTGGGGAAAGGGGCGAGAAGCAAAGTACGGGGTCGTTGTGTTGTCCTAAGGGTAAGGGAGAGTAATTTAAGGATTACAGGGGGATTACTCTTATTGGCAGACTAAAAATTGTTTGCGAAGTTTTTGGGGGAAAGGTTAAAAATGTAGGGGGATGTAGTTTAAAAAGGTCAACTAGGGTTGCCAGAGGGGGTCGTGTCAGGGGGCACAGAATCTAAAGGGGTTTGGTTTTTTTGGGGGGGGGAGGGGACGCGGGAAGGACGGGGATGGGGGGCGATTGTTTGGCGGGGGTGTTTATATCAGGTGGAAAGGAGAGTTTAAGACAGACCCTTTAGCAAAAAAGGGTTGGGGGTAGTTTGTGGGGGGGGTTTTGAAACGTTGTAAAAAGGGGGGAAAAAAGCGGAATTCAGAAAAAGGGACGGTGGGGGTGGGGTGAACATGGATAGGGGCTTGAGGCAGGGTTGCATGCTATCAAGTTTTTAATTTGCATGTGGCAAGATCCATTTTATGGGTTGGTTGAGACGAGAGGGGGTGGGGGGGAGGGGTCGGGGAGGGCTTGTTTAGGCATCATGGGGTAGGTTACGGGATACACGACACTCCTACCCGGAAAGGGAACAAGACTGAGAGAGCTGGGAGGGGGGTTGGCAGTTTGGGGGGCACGGGCAACGGTAAATGTTGAGAAAACAAAGACAGGGGGGCTAGGGAGTGGAGAGACAGAGTTGTTTGGGGACTGTGGGTGAAAGGCAGGAAGAGCGTTTTTAAATGGGGCATTTTGTATACGCCTACGGGAGGCTAGGGGGGGCAAATTCGTTGAGAAGGGGGAACGCGCGAACATCGGTTGGGGTTACGCCTTATCACTTGACATTATTGCAATACGTTTGGGTTATAATTATTGTGTAAAGTAGGTATGGTATGTACAGCAGTTTTTCCTTGCTGGGGGTGAATTACTCGTATCCTTAGAAGTGTTTTTAGGTTCTTAGGGGGCTCGGGTTTTATGGAAGAAGGGGGAGATGGGCTTTCCCTTTGGGGAAAGGGGAGTTTGGGGTTTTTTTGGCCCGGGGAAGGAGGGTGAAATGCATTTTCGTCAGGGGGGATGGAAAAGATTAGGGGATGAGGGGAAAAAGCATAAAAAAGGTTGCATTAATTTGAGGGAATGATGGGGTGGGGAATGGGGGAGTGTGAGATTTTGTTGAGGGCATTTTTGGGGGAAACCGAGCCGGACAAATTAAAGGTGGGGATTTATATCGAATATTGGGGTAGAGGAGAGGGCCCCCATTGAGGGCTTTTCCCTAGTAGCAGGGGGCTATATGGAGTCTGTTGGGTAAATTTTGGGGGCCCGGGGTGCAGAGATCTGTTTAAATTTTTCCGGGATTCGCCACTGGATCAGTCCCCCGAAATAGACGTGGGAGAGGGGGGTTGGGGGGGTTTATATGGGGATTTTGGAACACCCTTTTCCGTGGTATATTTTTGCGATTTTTTGGGGATGTGAGGGAATGGCGGGGGAAAGGGGGTCAGGGGAAGGAGGAATGGGGTGTCAGTGTTGAGAGCGTGAGTCTTGATTAGGGGGGGGTGGGGGAAAATGGGTAGGGGATAGCTTTATCATGGTGGATTTCGTGTAAAATTCGGGGGGAATAAAAGGGGTGGAAAGGGGAACGAGGAAACGATTTTAGCGAGGTTTTTTTTTTAGGACAAAAATGGGAATCGCGAAATTTATGGGGGGGAATGGGGGGAGATTTCACTGGGGTTACAGGCCATCTCTTTTGGGGGATTGCTAGAGTTGGGGGGGGGGGGAAGGGGGTTTAGATTTTGTGTAAAGCTTCGAAAAAAAAGGGGGGGTACAAACGGGCTTCCCCAAACAAAAATTTTGGGTTTGGGTGGCATGTGCTGGTGAGTGATAAGTGAAAAGGAACGATTGTGTGAAATTTGGGGAGTCAGGGGAGTGCCGGTTAATGCGTTCAAAGGTTTTTTTTAATATTTTTTAATTAATGCCTTCTGCTAAAGGCTACGTAGAGGAAATGTAAAGTCTGAGAATGCTGCATGGGACAGCAAAAAGATAGGTTTTGACTCCCATTGAAACAATTCAGTTTCTAATGAAAAATTTTACTATGTATAATAAAAAAATTTTAGGACAGCAGCTGGCTTTTTCACTATGTAGAGTTATTGTTTTCAATATAATATGTTTTTAAGTTTAATTTATAGGGTAGTTATAAGTTAAATAAACAACGGTGAAAGTTGTACATTTTGGTGACTGGGGTAAATGGGGGGGTTTTATACGGGTTGCATTTTTGGGGCATTAATTTTTGGGTTTGCGTATATTAAAATTAGCAGTCAGGAAGGAGTAAGAGGATTCTTTTTTTTTGTATTACTGAATATTTATATTTTGTATAATGAATTTTTTAATGGCAGATTCACCCTCACTGCATGAAGTTAAAATTTTTGACATATTACGCTTTTTGCAGTGTATAAAATTGATGAATTTATTTTGTCTGTCGATGCTCTCAACTGTATGTTTTTTGTTAATGTTTTGTATGTTAAAAATAAAATAAAAAAAAAAAAAAAAAATCACTGTTCCACGTTTTGGGCCCGTGCGGACGGGCTGCGCAGACCCCCTGATTGAGTTGGTTGTGCGCAGTTTACCTGTTTGACTGTAACCCGGATTAGCTGGTGAAAATTTTTTTTTCCCAAACAGGGGCACGAAATAGTGGCAGGGCTAAACCCCTGTCGCTTTGGGTTTGACCCTGGGGCTGTCAGGGAGCCACGATGGATTTGTTACTCCCGGGCGATACCGTGATATCTCGGTATTGCAAATAAAGAGATAGTGTTAGCACTTAATGGGAATACAATTTCTTTAAAATTGATGTAGCAAATGTTACGAAGCGGGGTTGATAAGTAAAAAAGGGCCATTAAGCCGTCAATTCAGCTGTATCAGAGTCTTCATGATGACCGAAATTACACGGGGTAAAAAATCGGGAATGTGCCTTAAGGGGCACTGATTTTGTTATACAAGATGAACTACCTAATTAGGGTAGGGTTCAAGGGCCCTCAGGTCGGGTGGGCCCGCGGGGCCTTTGCGGAGGTTGTAGTCGTTCGCTGTCGTACCTTTTGTCCCCGCAGAACAAGCGAGGCTTGTCGCCCCAAGTACTTCGCCCCCCCGCCTGTACCCGTACGCTGCAAAACGTTTTTCTTGCAA
This sequence comes from Cherax quadricarinatus, assembly GCF_026875155.1. NCBI lineage: Eukaryota > Metazoa > Arthropoda > Malacostraca > Decapoda > Parastacidae > Cherax > Cherax quadricarinatus. Next base: position 50,476,317 of record NC_069404.1, read on the forward strand.
ACCCCGTTTCTGTCCTTCAACAGGTATATCCCCCCCCGGGTACACCCCGGCCACCCCCCCCCCCTCGTAACAATCCCGTAATCAATTTAAGAAATTTTGAAAAACCCAACCGAAATTTGGGATTAATGCGTTTGCCCCCCCCACAAAAAATTGACGTATTCGAATTTACCCACTACCCCAACCACCCTCCCACACTTCCTCGTCCTTCTTTCCCAAAATTTTTGCAAACGCTTCCCACTCCCCCCTCCCCCAAAAACCATCTGTTCTTTTCCCAATAACTTCCTGCCTACGAGTCAAAGACCCCATCCCACCTCCACTAATACCCCCCTAGTCGGAAGACCCACTAAAATTTTAAAAAACTCCCCAAAACCCCTGAGAAAATATAACCAACCAAACGACCGCAATCCCCCTTATAAACGATTTTCCACCCCCCACGACCTCCCCCGAAAGCATACTAACTAAAGATCTCTAAGCAGGCCCCCCAAGATGAGGAAAAAATACCCCGCCCTCTGGGTTCCACGCTGTCCTCTTAATTACCAATTCCAATCCCCCCCCCCAAACGCCAAAAAGCGGAAGTGGGAGAGTACAGAGTCCTCCCCAAAAATCCATCTTCCTTTCACTCCTTTCTGCTGGGGGCATACACACACACAAAAGGGCCCTCTCTTCCATCCACCCCCTTTCCCCACGTAATACTCTCCCCCCTCCCCCCCTCTTTTTCCTTTTTAATACAAACGGGTCGCCTTTCCCTGATCAAAACCCACCCCCTTTTAAACGCTCAACGGGCAACACATAAACCTGATACCCCGGCACCCCTAATTCACGACCAAACTTTTAAAATTGTGCTCCTGCAAAAAGCTATGTCAACCCTTTTAATATTAAAAAATCTGAAGCACTCCCGTTTAAAAAACCCCTCACACAGACCATTTTAAATTTATTTTTACACACCTGAGGCCCGTTTAAAGGTTTCCTTCCCCGCCTCAGTCAAAATTTTTCCCTTTTAGACCGTTCCCCTGGATGTGCCTTTGCCACGATCCCCCCCCCCTTTCCCCAACCCCCCCCCCCCCCTTTTGTTTTGGCCCCCTCGCAGTCATCTGGTTCCATAACCCCATTCTTTTTCCCCGGGGCCCTTTGCGCCCGGGGTCAAACATCGTCCGAAATCGCCGCTGCCCTTTCCTTGTACTCCCCCATTTCCAATCTGAGTCCTGGGAGCCAGCCAATGGACTTCCACCCCTACCACCCTTTAACCCCCTCCCTGCCCCTTCCCTGGCATGCACTGTCCACCCAGGGGCCACCTGATCCCCCCCTTCCCCCACACCACCTTTGCCCTGATCCCAGGTCATGTTCGCTGTAATCCCACCTCCCTAGACTGTAACAAACCTGTATCACCGTCTCCAACCCTCCTCAAAGCCTTTACTGCTGCGCCCTCCTGTACCCCCCACTTGACAACGACTTTGAGGGCCAGGGGATTTTATGGATCACCCCTTTTTTCCGATTCCCAGGGGGAGCCCCCCACCCCCTTCACTCCACATGCGACCACGCCCCCCCTTGCCCCCTTCTTTTTTAGGCATTTGGGGGCTCATGCGCAGGTGCTCCGCCCCTTGCCGGCCAGGAGCCATACTCCGCTTGCCACGTCTGCCGCCCTATGGAAAATTTGCCAACAGTCGCACTTTCGTCCTGCCCCCCTACGCTACCATTACCTGGGTTTTAAACCTTCGAGAATACATACAGGGTAAGGATCCCTTTGCTATTTGAGATTAAAAAAACCCTCAGGGAAAACCCGTGTAACACCTTTTAAAACCCCTTTGCCAGGGGGGCCAGATGTACATTCCAAACGTCGAATACATTCGAAAATCACCTATCACCCCAAAAGGCACGTTGCGGAGCTTAACCCCCGAATAATGTCGTTTTACATCTGTCAACTTGACCCCACTGCCGGTTTACGTTTTAAACTGACATCTTGGTAACGCTCAACAAACCTGTATACTTTAGCAGTTAGCCTTTCACAAAATTCATATAAAACCGTTTAGTGCCACTCCATATAAATCCCGTCTCTGATGCTGTTTCTTCTTTAATTTTGGGCAATAACACACGACTGACTAGGGGTTAAAACCCCACAATAAGTTTCAATGCCCACAATATTCACTCTCCTGCGACACCCGGCGCCATTTTGTTTACTGAGTAGCTCGTCTGGGAAACAAGAGGGGTGCAAAACACGACGCATCACTCATCCCGGCGCAAATGATGAAGTTTAAATAACAAAGACAGGGCACAAAGGGGGCGCAAAGGGGAGAAGGGGTTACTCCCTTAAGGGTTTTCTATACAAAAGCAGGAGTGTAAAAAATAAGATAGAAGCTAAGATTAAATTTCAAGTGCAGGAAAAAATATTATTGATAACGAGACCGGCTCAAACGAAAGATAGAGAGTGCCCCTAATGACAACAAGGTATAAATTATTCCAAAACTGACAGGGTCAACAGGGAAAAGGGGGTGGGTAGGATGTATGTCAAGACAATTTAAATTGTTGTGTTAGAACAAGATATTAAATTAAAGCGCAGCCCCCTGAATCTTTTGGTTAAGTCTCGAGGGCCCAGAAAAACAATTTTTGGGTGTGATTTACGGGCCCAAAAACTTTAAAAGGGGTGCATAAACTTTATGGGGCGAAAATTTTGTAAGGCATCTACTACGAAAAAGTTGTGTAATGGGGGATTTCAACTATAGAGAGAGCTGGGCAATTTGACAGGAAATTTCAGTCAGTACTTTCTTGATACGATCCCGGTTGTTTTTTTAAAAACAGTTTTTTGACAAAACCAACAGGGGGGAAAAAACCCCTTGGCTTGGGGTTTTTGCCAAAAAAGGGGAAAAACTAAATTAATAATCTTAGGTTATGAGAGCTTGGGAAAGTGACACAAATCACTCATTTTATATATCATGGGAATTCCCCCAATAAGGCAATCAAATCCTGTCCCTACTTCCCCTTGGCTGATTTCATAGACAAAAAATTACTTAGGGGGCTTAACTGTAAAAACCTGAAAGGGGAGGTTGGGGGGTTTATGGTTGCCGATATGAGCTTCCAGGGATATTTTTCCCTGCTCAGTCAAATTATGTCCAAATATGAAATCAGACAAACAAATGATCCTAAAAGGATGAACAAAAGATTAAAATATCTAATTGGCAAGAGAGGTATTAAGGGGAACAGGGACAAAATAGGCCCACCAAAAGTTCTCGGGACTCACTGAAAGTGATAAGGAAATGTGTAAAGTTTTTAAAACTACTTCCTCTCAAAATTTTTTCAAGGAGGATACACGATATTTCCCGAAATATAAATTATGTGGAACAGGGCAAATAAATGTGCACATTAGGTCACAAGTGACATGGTCCTTGGCAAATTGAAAATTAAAACCAAAAAATCCCCAGGCCCTGATGAAATGAAAGGGTTCTAAAGGGGAAAGTAAAAAGGAGCTTAGCAAACCTTTGGCTAAAACTTTCAACAACACTACAAACTGGGATGGGCCAGATAAGGGAAAAAGGCAAAAAGTGATCCAATTTAAAACAGGGGCAGGGCCTTTCTTCGAACTTAGACCAAAAAGCCCAACCTCCATAGTGGGAAAATTTATGGAATCAATAATGCCGAGGCATTCGTAGCCACCCTTTTAAAAAATAAATTTAAAACAACGAATCCAGCATGGTTTACAAAGGGGGGTTCCTTCCCTTCAAATTTTTAACTTTTTTTACTAAGGTTTTTGAGGAGGGGATCATGGGAATGAATTATATTGTGTATATGGACTTCAGTAAGGCTTTTGAAGGGTCCCACTCAGAGACTATTTAGAAAATTTTAAAGGGAAGGAATAGGAGGGGAAATTTTTTCCTGATAGAGGCAGGGGTTTAAAATAGGCAGAGAGATTTGCATAAATGGGGAGAAATCAGAGTGGGGGAAACGTCACAGGGTTTTACAGGGGTTTAGTGTTTGGGCCCCCCCTGTTCACAATTACATAAAAAGACAAAAAGAGGGCATAAAGAACGACATCAGCAAGTTTGCCGATGACACCAAATAGGGGTGTCGAATTCATTCTGACGGGACATTAAGCACTCCAGGGGGTTTGAAAGACGATGCATGGTCGGAGAGGGGGCAAATGCAGTTTAAAAAGACAAATGCAAAGTTCTAAAAGTTGGACAGGGCAATAACCATGCCACATATAAACTAAATTTAAAGTGATTTAATATACGGATTGTGAAAAAGATTTAGGAGTTCTGGTTTGCAGTAATCTGAAACCAAGACAAAAGGCAAAGTGTTCGCAATAAACTAATAAACCTTGGCTTCATATCAAGAAGCATAAAAAATAGGATCCTCAGGTTGTTTTCTTCAACTCTATACATCCTTGGTTACCCCCATTTTTGATTTTTGCTGCACGTTTTTGGTCACCGTATTACAATGGATATAAAATTTTTGGAAAATGTCAAAGGGGATAAAAGTTGATATGTCAAAATTTCCCCTAGGGGTAAAAAAAGGGCCCTGAAAAAATCTACACTCTCTAGAAAAACGTAGAATTAGGGGGGATATGATTTAGGTGGGTTTAAAGGGAAAACCGGGGGAAATAAAGGGGATTAAAAAAGTGGCAAAATACTACCCAGAAGGACCGCAGCAATGGTTTTTTTAAATTTTGGGAAAAATTTAGATTCAGGAAGGATTGGAAAGTACTGGTTTTGGGAATAGAGTTGTGGATGAGTGGAACAAACTCCCCAAAAAAAAAGTTATGAGGCCAGAACGTTGTGAGCTTTAAAAAATAGGTTGGATAAATAAGAGTGGAGTGGGTGGGGGGTGATTTTGGGCCTGATAGCTTTTGCTACCAGGTCGGTTGCCTTTCCTCCCTTAAGTAATGTGACCTGACCTGACTAGGTTGGGTGCTTGGCTTAAGCCCCGTAAGGAATTGGACCGCCCCGCATGGCCGTAGGCCTTCTGCAGTGTTCCCTTTTCTTATTTTCTTATGTTCTTATGTTTTTGTATGGGTTTTTTTTGGGGGGGATCAAACTTTTTTTTTTAACGTGGTTTCTTTTGTATTTATTTTTAACAAAAAAAGCGCAAGCCCCAAAAACTATAAGCTTTTTAGTATAATTTAGTGCTAAGGTGGGGAAAGTGGAGCTTTTTGTTGTTTTATAATGGGTTACGTTTCATTTTTTATTTTTTATTTTATTTTTTTTTTTATTTTTTTTTCTTGTCTACAGTATTAAAATTTTGTATTGAAACTGCCCGGGAGGGTGGACGTTTGACAAACCCCTCTGTCAGGTGCAAGTGCTAGCCAGGCGTCACAATGGTGGTTGGGGGCGACGCAGAATTAACACTGCGGGATAGAATTACTGAAGGTACATTTAAACAAGATTTGGCGTTGCTTGTTGCCCCTGATTATTCGAGAGACATATGGGGTTGAGGGTTTTGACCTTTACGGTGTTTCCTTAATTTAATTTTCAATTTTGGAAAATTCCGAATGTTCGTGAAACTGCGTCTCACAGGGGGTATGAGGATCTACTCAACCCTTTTCAGGATGATGCTATCGTGGTTAAAGAGGACACCCGTAAAAATGGTCATGTTTCGACCAATTACGTATTTAAATTACGTAATGTGCCTTTTGAGGCGAATGAAGCTGACCTACGTATGTGTTTTGGGGAAATTTGGAAATGTACACTAGCTCAACAAGGCAAGTGGACGAGGGCTTATGGGGTTATCCAGAAGGGACTTTTGCCTAAAGATGACTTGAGGCAACCAATACCTTCGTATGGCTCTTAGAGGAATTTAGGGCACAAAAACAGTAACTTACCGGGGGCAACGTAGAACTTGTTGACTGTGTAAAAGGTTATGACACATAGGGTGAATGTGGAGGCAGAGACGGGCCAGGGGGAAAACCAAGGAGTGCATTTCGAGGCAAGACCACGGTGCGATCAAACCCCCAGGATGGCGTAGGCGTGGGGCGGTTTTTGGAGTGAGGAAGTGGAGGAAATGCAAAGTGAGGTGGAGCAAAAATGGTGAGTGAAGCAATTGAGTGCGTCTGCACTCAATTGCATGCAATTGAGTCAATTGAGTGCAATTGAGTCAATTGAGTGCGGAACAGAAAGACGGAAAAGAATGAGTAAAATTTACAAGTGCTTGAGACGGTTTTGCAAGAGAGTTCCCCCAACTGGGGGGGAAACCTGACAGAGGTACAGACGGAAATAGGGGACCGGGAAAAAGGGGGGAAAAAAAAGTGGTCTGGAGGAAGAAATGAAAAGTTTGGTTTTGCCAATATGGGGAAGGGGGGATGAGGGATAGAGGTGGAGGTGCACAAGAGGAAAGGGCAGGAAAAGCATGGTGGGGAAAAGGGAAATTTTTGAGGGAAATGGGAAGCAGTCCGTCGACTCGGTGACGTCCTCACTCCAGCACAAAGCCAGGGGGAAAAAGGGGGAGATTGAAGGTGTGTGTAGAGGCAAAGAGAAAAAAGAAAAAGCCAGCAAAGGGGGTTTGGGGTGGAGGGGGGGGAGTGGTGCCAAGGATGGTGTGTATGAGGGTACAGGGGCAGTGGAAAAAAAGAGGGGGGGAAATTGGGTGGAAAACGTAAGCAAGCCCAAAGGGGTATGCAATTAAAGTTTAAAGGTTTTTGTAATGGTGGTAAGTGTGTATGGTTGAGGCTGCTGTATCGTTACAAGGTAAATATGGGTTTTATACAAAGCATAAATTGAAAGTGGGAAAATTGGGTGGGGTGAATGGATATAGGGGTTTTGTAATGCCAAAGAACCCTTTAAAAGGTGGAGTAGGGGTTTTTAAATTTGTGAGGGAAGCCGTTTTTTTGCAAAAGGTTTTAGGGGGGGGGTGGGAAGAAATAATGAGAGTGGACGGGGGGTGGATGCGTGAACGCGGTCTTTTGTTTGGGGTGAAAAGCTACGGTGGGGAATGATGTGAGGGTAAAATCGGAATTTGTAAGGGGTGTTTGGGGTTTTTTTCTTAAGCTTTTCCCCCGGGTTTCATTGACTGGGGAGATTGGAATTGCATAATAAGGAGTTTGATGTGACGCCAGGGGGATTGGCGGGGTATTTCCCCAAAAATTTGCGAGTTTTGAAGAATTTCGTTCGAGAGCATTTTGGGGTGGAATAGGGGAAGACAACATTGTATGTAAGGAGGGGCTACGCACAGACGGAAAAGGGCTATATACGCAAGGGGTTTTATGAGTCTTTTTAAAACCATAGAACAAATTTTTTAGATGACAGGGCAGTGGGGTGGGAGTGGCATGGGATTCGTTAGTGAAACGGTTTTAAAACTACGGAAATTTAAAAACGGACTCCTTTTAGGGTAGGAAGTGGAGGGAGGTTTGCTTTGTTAGGAGGAAGCTCAGGGGAGGCAAAAAGGGTTGAAAAGTTTTATGTTTGGGGGACAGTGTGGCCAAGAGAGGATTCGTATAAATCAATAAAGTAGGATTAAACCCAAATTTTTGGAAAGTAAAAGGATATACAGCCAAGGAGTGGGGGAGGGGTATTCCAAAAGAGGGGGAGACTGAAAAGAAGGTTAAGAGAGGAGCAGGGAGGATTTCAGCAGTGCGGGGCAGGCAGGAGTGGGGGAAGTGCTTGGGGGGGCAAACCCTCGGATGTTTTGAGGAGGAACAGCAAGAAGGACCGACCCGTGGGAATTTGGAAGTGCACCGAGGTGAAAAGGTTTTTTGGGGGGGGCAGGTGTTTAAAAAAAAGGGGGGAGAATATGTCGCGGCGAGTGGTATGGGCAATATTTGGAAAAATAAAGGGGTAAATAGGGGGGGTCCTTGTGGGGTTTTGGCGTAGGCCCCAGCTCTTTGGAGAAAGGAGAGGAACTTTGGGGTATATTTAAGAAGGGGGGAAAATTTGGGGGCGCTTGTAGACATGCGAGGGGGAAAGCACCATTATTGATGGACTGCCAAGTGAATTTTTCTTAAAAAATTGGGGTCAGTTAAGGGTTTTTTTTTTTATCGCGTTCAAAGAATGAAAGAGGGGGGGGAATTGGGGAGAACAAAGTACAAAAGGGGGCGTTGTGCTTTTGCCTAAGGGTAAGGTCAAGTACATTTAAAGGGTTACAGGGGGATTATTCTATGTGCAGACTACAAATTGTTCCGAAGGTTTTGGGGGTAGGTTAAAATGTGTAGTGGGAAGGTATATCAAAAGGCAAAATAGGGTTTTCCAGGACGGTCGAAGGTAAGGGGCACGGGAAACCTAAAGGGGTTGTTGAGAATTTTTGAGGGAACGCAGGGAAAGGGGTATGGTGGCAATTGTTGGCAGGGTGCTTATGATCAGGGGAAAGGGAGGGTTTTTAAAACAGACCTTAGCAAACAAGGTTTTGGGATAGATTGTGGGGTGGGTTGAAACATTGTAAAAGGGGGCAAAAGCGAGAATTCAGATCAATGGACGTGTGGGACGTGTGGTGAATATGGATAGGGGCTTGAGGCAGGGTTGCCCGCTATCACAGTTATTATTTGCATGAGTGCAAGATCCATTTTATAGGTTGGTAGAAACCAAAGTGTGTGGGAGGGAGGGGTCGAGGGAGGGCTTGATTAGGCATCATGTGGTAGGTTACGTAGATAACACGACCCTCCTAGTCCGGAAAGGAACAAGATTGAGTGAGCTGGGAGGGGTGGTTTGCATGTTAGGAGGGGCGACAGGTATGACGGTAAATGTAGAGAAAACAAAGACCATGGGGCTGGGGGCGTAGAGAGACAGAGTTGATTGGGACTGTGACGTGGTGAGAAAGCAGGAAGGGCAGTTATTAATATGTGGCATTTTGTATGAGGCGAATTCGTCGAGAATGGTGGAACGCGTGGAACGTCGGTTGGGGATGTTACGGCCTTATCACTTGACATTATTGCAACAGGCGATTGTTATTAATATATTGCTATACAGTAAGGTATGGTATGTAGCAGCAGTTTTTCCATTGATGAGGGCTGAGATTACTCGTATTCTTAGAGGTGTTTTTAGGTTCTTATGAGGTTCAGGATGTGAATGGATGAAGAGGGAGATGGTGACTTTGCCGATGAGTAAGGGAGGTTTAGGTTTGTTGGACCTGGGAAGGAGGGTGAAATGCATTTTCATCAGGTGGGAGTGGAAAAGACTAGGACAGAGGAGGCCACACAGGTTGCATGACATTTTGAGGGGAATGTAATGGAGGTGGGAAATGGAGGGAGGGTGAGATTTTGTTGAGGGCACTTTTGTGGGTGCACGAGCCAGAGAAATTAAAGGTGAGGGATTTGTATCGAATATTGAGGGTAGAGGAGACGGCCCCAATTGAGGGGCTGTTCCCAAAGTATGCATGGGGCACTATATGGAGTCTGTTTGGTAAATTAAAGCTAGGGCTCAGGGTGCGTGTTTAAATTTTTACACAGGATTCTGCCTACTGGATCAGTCCTCAGAAATAGACGTGTCGTTGAGGAGGGTTGGTGTGGGTTCTGTGGGGAGTTGGAGACAGCCTATCACGTGGTATACTTTTGCGATTATTGGGGAGAGTGAGGAATGGCTGGGAAAGTGGTCAGGAAGATAGGAGGGACTGGGTGTCGGTGTTGAGAGCACTAAGTCTTGATATAGGGGGGTGGGGTAGAATGTAGCATGGGTGTCGCTTATATAATGGTGGATTTCGTGTACATATCGTGGGGAATGAGAGGGGTGGATAATGGGGAGACGAGGAAACGAGCTTTAGCGAGGTGTTTTTGTAGGACAATGAATAAGAATCGGGAAATTTATGGAAGTAGATGGGAGGGAGATTTCACTGAGGGTTATAGGTCAATCACCGTTGGGGAGTTGCTAGAGTTGTGGGAGGGAGGAGAAGCGAGTTTAGATTGTTGTGTAACACATTCGATAAAAGGAGGGGTGTACCAAACGGCTTGCCAAACGAAAGATGTTGGTTTTGGCGTGCATGTGTGTGGGTGAGTGTTAGGTGCACGTGAGAAGGATTGTGTGTAATTGGGATGTGCAAGGGAGTACTGATTTCAGGTGTTCTTTGTGTTAATTCATATTTGTTAATTAATGCCTTCTGAAGAAAGCCTTTGTAGTAGCGTATAACGCTGCATGGGACAGCAAAAACGATAGGATTTGACTCCCATTGTAAACTAATTCAGGTATGATATCATGATACCTAAGGCTATGTTAATAATTATGGAAAGTCAAACACATCTTGTGATCCTGACTTATGCAACAATGTGGGGATGTCCAGAGGGGTGGGTACAGCAGGGAGGGGGGTGGGTGGGAGTAACATGATTGAGATCATGTTGAGAGGGAAAAATTAAGTAATATGCAAGGTGGGGGCTTGGATACATGTCAGGTTTATAATTGTATGATTGGGTATGCATTTGTATTCTTGTGGTATAACATACCTATGTTTTAGGTGTATTGGGGAATGTATGATGTAGCCGTTGTGTCGTTTGGCATAGTGTGTAGGAGGGGAAATAATGAATTTATTAGGCACGAGTTGTAATCTGTTTTTTTATATATTTTATTTAAAACATTATAAATACAAGGCTGCTTAAAAAGTAAATAGCATCACCATACATATTCTATAGAGTACACCAAGATACACACCATAAATACCAGAAAAAGTCTTTGTAACTAATACGAATAGATATATACGACAAACACACCATAAAACACATACGTACGTTTCACTAAACACACACAGTACCAAAAGATATAACTGTTTGCGCAACAAATATAACCCTGGTGAAAACCCCACTTAACCCATTATAACCTACATGCACATCATACAAACATGTTACATTAATGATTAAACAATAGTTTATGTAATTTGCATACAAAATATACAATTGTTTATAGAAATTCCAACTTAGACACAAATTCAATGATTTACTCTAACACAAATTCATTAACATAATAAATATTATATAAATTGACGATCATATTAATCGTCAGCAATTTCCATCCATTCTATATGTGTTCAATCTTGATACCTATGAACTACGTTTGAATCACAAACAACAATCACAACATTGCGAAATATTTATAGGATAAATTCGGTACGACTCAGGGTAATGTACACATGTTATATCCCTTTAATACTTTGGTGACTCACAGACTAGATTGAACAGTAACAGGGAAGGGATAAAACATGCATATATATATAATATATATATATATATATATATAATATATATATATATATATATATATATATATATATATATATATTTTATATATATATATATATATATGCATGTTTGTATACCCAAATATCTGGACCTCCATAATACAATCAAAAACAAAACTAAGAAAACTAGTGACTCAAGAATACAACGAGTCTTTACACAAAGGAAGCATCAAAAACATAACAAATATGTAAAGGCACCCCAGTCATTTTGTACACAAAAGGTACAATAAGTAACCCTAACCCCTGAATCTACAACCACACATCCATAACAACTAAAAAACATTCATGCCCAAACTCATATTCACGCAACTCACCCCCCCCAAGAGACGAGCCAGCTATTGCCCACTGACCTACACGACAACTTATTGGGCATGCTCGTATATTTATTCACAGATTCACAAGGGTTTCAATAGTGAGCCTTTCATAACCGTCCGAAAAACCCTTATCCCACCTCCTCCCATACAATTCCCTATTCCTACACATTGTACGATAAAACGTTATTGCAAGGACACGCCTTCTCACCTCACTGACCCCTTTCCCCCGCATTACCCACGAAATATAAATGTAATCCACGATAATATAATCTAAAGCCCGTTCAACGTCCTGGTCTAATCCACCGATGTCTAGACTTAACGCGCGCAGGACCTGCACTCCTCTGCCTCCCACCCTCTGTACCACTCTACCCAACCAACTCCTAACATCTTCTAAACCTTCGCAAAATAGACAACATGAAAAGCCGTGTCTTCCCACCACAAAACCCACACCCGCCTCCCTCCACGACTCTTCTGGATCGTAGTATTGCCCCTGACGGCAATATACCATGTAAAAACCGAAACATGACTTCACGCACCCTAGGCCGTAATTTCAACTTACTAAATAGGAGCCATATATTTTCTCACGAGTACATGGGGAACAAACCTTCTACTGGAGCTGTGCACGTACCCCCCAGTACCCTACTTAAAACCCTTATGCAAAGTTTCCTCCGTTCCTTTACCATCAACAAAGCTCGTAGTACAATCTCACATTCCCTTAACTCCATTCCCCTATACCACTTTTTCACCCTCGTATATACTTGGTCCACATTTCCCGCCATCACACCCACACGCCAAACCTCCCACTTTAGAAAAACACATTTCACCCTACGCTTTAAGTCCAACAATCCCAAACCTCCTCGACGTACAGGTAACATAACAACCTCACGTTTTAACCAATCACACCTCGATCCCCATAAAAAGGTTAATACTCTTCTCAATATTCCATTGATCGCTGTTCCTGTAATTGGGAATACAGCCGCAACGTGCCACACCTTACTATACAATAAAACGTTAACAACGATCAGACGTTGGGCCAGAGTGAGATGTTGGGGCCTCAAAACACCCAGACGACCGATTACCTTTTCCAATGTCCTTACTGAATTTTCCTCCCACGCCACATCCAAATCGTCTCTATAAATAATACCGCAAATCTTTAATGACATCGCAGTTGTGTTAACCACGTTACAGCTCACCATTCCACCCCCTTTCCAGGTACCCAACCCAATGATCATTGACTTTTCACTATTTACCTTCATACCCGTGGCACGTTCAAACATACGCACAACATCTTCCAACCCTTTCATAGACATTCGTTCACACACCAAAACAGTCGTATCATCCACATAACCTATTAATGCCAGCCAACAATCCCCTTCCTCTACCCCACCCCCACCCCAGGAACTTACTGTGCTCTCAACCATCCTGTAAAAGGGATCCTGAAAACACGCAAATAAGATCTGTGACATAGGGCACCCTTGTCTTAAACCTCTACCCATCTCAAAGTCCGTCCCCATACACCCATTTATTTGTACTCTCATCTTTGCCCCCTTATACAGCGTGTTTACCCACCCAACTATTTCTTCTCCATAACCCTGTCTCTAATCCTGCTTGCACCCACACTGCTTGAAACCGCTCATTATGCAACGTTCGCAAGCTCTCTTTTATGTCTACAATCTCGTCCATGGGGTAAACACCACCAACCGACCCCTGCCCATAACAACCTCATAATCGATCCTCTAAATAATTCACTAGCCCATATTTTAAAGTGTTTATACGCCTACCCTCCCTCACATAAAAGGATTTTATCCTTTCCTTTACCACCGAGTCCCCAGCACGTTACAATGAGTATCCACCTCCTGAGCTTCCCTTGAAAGCTCATCCTAGCATAAGAAAAACCCTCTAACCCTATCCTCATCACTTAACACACAAATATTTAATATTCCAATAATTATTATAAATTTTCCGCCATTCCCTGATCCCAGACCCCTACCGTACACTACAACTGCCCTATGATCTGACAAGACGTCTACCACTGTATTAAAAGACTTTACAAAAATACCCCTGGAGAAATATACCTCTGTCTAACCTTTCAGCATATCCCCATCCTGATAAAAGTATATTCTGTTCCCACAACCTCCCCCAAACACATCTCGTACCTTAACATCCCACAACAAAACTTCTGAAGGTGCAGACATATGCCAAGCCGCTTTTGGGTTCGTACGTCAGCCGCCCATTATGACACAGTATTCCAGTCACGCCCCCACTATCGCCACTCCCCCGGAAAAGACACGCAAAAAATAAACAAGGTCCACACACACAAAATTCCGTACGAACCGTCGAAGTCATTCTCACGCTTTCCATCCTAGTCCATCCCACTCACAAACACCCTCTCCCCCACCCCCTCACATCTCTGCAACACAAACTGGCTCGTCTCTTTATAAAAACCCACAACCACCTTTCAAATGGATAGTTTGGCAGGGTCATACTGTATAACCTGCAACCTGCAACAACTTCTCCTTAATTGAAATTGTGTTCTTGAAGAACAGAACATCAATTCTGTGTTTGCTAAGAAAACTGTTCAACCCAATCTCTCTTTAGTTTATTACATAACCGTTAACATTAGCAGTCCATACACCTAAGGCCCTGATATATTTTCCACCTTTTCCTCTCTCCTCCATGTTTCACCACTTGATTTGTTTATGTCTATGTGATCTTCTTTACAGTAACTTTCCCATTCGCCTCCCGTCTGTGCCGAGGCGTTCCCTCATGACCCCCCCCCTCCCTGCCCCTCCCCCTCACCCATCCTATCATTTTTTTTTCCAGTCCCTCTTGCCGGCTCAGTACGTCATCCGAATCTGACGTACTGCCCGTTTTCCTCTAACGTCTTACCTCCCATGTCAAGACCCAAAGGTAAGCGCCCGACCTGTGTACCTCAACATTCCACCTCAACAGAGAGTATTGAAGTCTCGCCCGACGTCCCAGTCTCGTCGTCCTTCTGCAGGAGTCTCATATTGTTGACAATCCGGACTTCAGAAATTCTCCACTACCTCTTCCGTAGACGAGCTTCCACCCGACTTGTCGAGACAAGGTCCATAAAACTTCGAGTCCCAATCCTCACCTAAACTCAACATGTCATGCATGGGTAACCCAATCCAGCAGAATGGTATCGGCAACGACTCAGGTGCAGGGAGCTTAGAGAGAACTCACTCTCATTTCGAAAAGCCTGTTCCACCATCTACACTCCACAAACGACCACGCCTCTTCCTTTGATGAACTCTCTCCAGACCCTCCAAGCCTCCCTCCCACTCACTAGACAGCTTGGTGTCCTCAAATTAGTAACCTATTGATACTGACCTGATCCCCACCTCGTATTCCTCCCTTACCCCTCCTGTATGCACCTTTGCACTGCCCTATAAAACGGATTCTGTAAAACATGCGAAATAATATTTGTGACAATAGGCCACCCTTGCCTCAATCCCCTGGCCCATTTCCAACATGCAACCCACCCTCTCATTTATCTGTACGACACATCCCACTCCCCGATATAAAGTACGTAGCCCAATTTACACTGGCCTCCCCGAACCCATGCCACTCCATGATTCTCCACAAAGCCTCCTCTGACACTGTCACATATGCCGATCTCCAAATCCCAACGCAATCCCCCAGAGGGGGGGGGGGGGGGGGTGGGGGGGGGGGGGGGTGGGGGGGGGGCACGTTTCTCCCCTCTGTGGACCCCAATAAACTTCTAATAAACCCCAAGCCACCTACATACTTTGACTCCCTCGGAATCCATATTGACCACCCTCACTATTACCTTCAATGACCTCTTTTTTAACGATTTCCCAATTTTTGCGAAAAGTTTTGTCGTACGCGCACATGAGTGATATCACCGTAATCTTTCACTGTCACATGCCTTCACCCTAGGCAACCAAAACACTAGTGCTGTCGCCTGCAAAGTTCCAACGCACCCCTCTCTTTTAGATATTAAATATGCACCAAAAAATCTTTTAATACTCCCAATGCCCTGTATGTAAAACTCCGCAGGCAGCCCATCCTATCCCCCGGTGCCTTACCCCTGGCCATCACTCATTAAAGAGCTGTCCACTACCACACCTCTTCCTCCACAATAGGCCCCCTGTAACTGTTTCCATGTCTTTCCTGTCCAGCACACTACGCACCCTTCCCCCTGTCCTCTCTTGAAGCCCCCTCTTCACACCCACACTCCCTCATATGTGCAGCAAAGCCAAGATCAACATACCCTCTCCATCCCCACCGTCGTCACCAAATCTTGTCCCTCCCTATACCCCTCGAAGGGATGTCCTCAAGAACCCTCAAACCCACCATTCATTGCAACGCGCGGCGTCCCCCTGCCCCTCGCACGACACTACGCCGATGGTCTATCACCCCCACATGACCTCCTCCAACCCCCCCTAAAACCCCTTGCCGCATCAAACCTCTCATTTTGCACTTCCATTAGCGTCCTTCACTCCTCTAATGTCAGCCACAGGGCTCCCATCCCCCCCTTCTCACTCATAAACTCCCTTAACTGCCCCTCAAGATACCAATAAGCCCATAAGCCCAATCTGATTCTCGTGCCTTCCCTGCGGAACATAGAACTCCTGAATCCTCGTCTCGTCGATCCACATCCCACCATCTCAACACATCCCATTGACTTCCATCCCTTCCAAAGCCTTTCCACCCTTGTGCAAATAGGACCCTCGCCCTCAACATCTGAAGCACCCAAACATTCAATTTTCCAATCACTTCTTATACCTTCTCGGCCGAGCCCTCCCATCCAAATCCACCAAACACCACTAGAACAGAAAAAACGACATCCAAAAACCTTACACTCCGCACCAAACTTTCCTTGTCACGTATATCCTGTCCAGCAGCCGTGACAGCATACCCCTGCCTCACAAAGTGTGCTGCACCCCCCACGCCGCCCCCCCCTCTACACCACAACCCCACCCCGGTATAACAAGTCCCTCAGAACGCCAAACAATATCCTGCTCCCCTAGGTTCCACATCCTTGCGGCGTATAACGCAATTCCAGTCCCCTCCCACCACAGCTAATGCTGGAAGCGACCTTAAGTGATACACCAACACTTCACGTACAAACTCATTCTTCACTCGGACTGTCCCCCTCCACCGGACCATAAACACACACAAAAGACATCTTATCTTTCCCTATGTCCCATCCACTCTTATAACCTCCCCTCACCCCCCTCCTCACAATGATGTACAGTAAACGGCTAGCCTCCCTCACCAAAATAGCCACTCCTCCTTTCAATCTCGTTGAGTGTGCCGCATATACAGTATAACCCCCCAATCATCAACATACAACCCCGGGTTGTGGTTGTGCTCTTGCACAAACACTACATCTACACCATACCTAATGAGCTTTTCATGAAACCATTCACACTTCCTAGAATTTTTCAGACCATTAACATTATAGAGAGACTCCTGAATTTGTCAATGGAGGTTTTCCTTTCGTATTGCACCACCTTTATCCCCCTTCCCCTTTATACGCCCTTGATATTCAATCACCATTCTGTGATCTGCTTTCACATGCCCCTTGCCCCTGGACCCCCCAGGTCCATGCTCAACCACTTCAGCCCAAACCTTTTTGCACCGAACGCTGTGCCGGAGTGAGCACATCCACATCGTCCCACGTCCGAGGGCACTGCCGCTCTCTTCCGTGACACTCGAGCCTTTCTCCCCGCCTCCACCTGGAAGCCATCCCCGTGCACTTCCGCCACCACCGTGCCAATTTGCAACCCAGCCTCTACCTGGGTCTCTGACATGCCTCCCCCCTCTCACCACCTGGAACCCCAGCAGCATCCAGGGCACCCACAGCCCCTCAACTGTGACCTCTCCTGGGGTCCCTAACAGGTCGTGGAGGACTGAATCAATGGTAGCCTCCACGGCCCTGTCCTCACCCAGTGACACCACATCTTTGGTCTCCGGTGCCTGTCCGGCAGTGCATGTCTCTCTCGGAAGAGTTATACACTCTTCCTCCCTCAAGGCCTCCTCGACACACTCCAAGCCTTGTTCAAGGAAACCGACTCAGGTCGTGCCAAATTCAACGTCTCAAGGTCCTCTGATGCCTCCTTATGCTGCTCCTTCGCCTGTGTACCCTGTTGTTTAACACACTGCACAGCAATGTCATCATTGGCACCGCATAATCGACAGGTACGTTGTTGCCCTGCGTAAGTCACCATTACTTGAGTTCTGAAGTCTTCTAGGAAAATATAGGAAGGAATAGGCTGCCTCAATGTCATTTTTAAGGAAAAACTTCCTTCAGGCATCCCAGAATACGATCCTTCCTTCCATTTCCCCAATGTCGCCATATTAACGGTCCCAAACTTCTCGAAGACGGCACGTAGGTCTGCCTCATTAGCCTCAAAGGGTACATTTCTTATCTTCACCCACGTATAATGGCGGGACATATCATGTAGCCTTACCGTCACTGCAGGATTCACTGGTACACAAAGATCTTGGAACCTGGCGACTATGTCCTCATATACACTTGCATTGAGAAATTTCACAAAATTTCTATATGCCCCGTTCAAGGCTACACCATACAGCTCTTCGTTGGCAATGCTGTATGTGTCCCTGATGATGGCAGGTAATAAACTTGAGCTGAGTGGGCATGCACAGCCCCACGCACCACTTCTATTCCGACAGTGTTTACCCTTCTTCTTGCCTGCTGCGCCATTTTGAGAAAACCAAGTTGTCACCAGCTGACAGCAGAGGGCAGGCTCAGCTCACGTCCGCTCGTCCCAAAGGTTGAGCGACGAATGCCTCCAGAGAAGTGAAAAGGGCAATTATGTATGTAGTGGTGGATTTTCTGTATATTTCCTGGGGGATGAGGGACACGGGAGGAGGAAGAATTAGGATTAGAGCAATTGCGGTGGGCATATATAGAACGGTTTGCAGAAACAAACTTATTTACGGGGAACAGTTTGAGGACACGTTTTCCGGAGACCTACTGCAAACTTACGGTCAATGGCCTCATTCAGTTGGCGAGATTATTATACGTAAAGGACTGGTTTCCTTTATAAGCGGTTGCATTAGTTTTTTCGGAGGGAGAGTGTATAAGGTAAAGACTGGTGAAGGAATGTGAGGGTCGGAAGGTATGTACTGAGTGGTGCTGTGTTGACATGTAAGTTTTTGTGTGCAAGATTTTGATTAGCCCAAGATTTGTATAAAATAGGTCCTTGAGATTAAAAGAGTTATAGAAGTCACTGTCCATGTTAGTCTACCAGTTGTTGCAAAGATAATTTTTCTGTATGTAATTTCGCAGTTTTTTATTGTAAATTTGTAGGGAATTTCTTTTCGCTTAGACGAGGTTTATATTCGTTTTTACATAATGTTTTCCATCACTTTTGTAATGTTATTAAGTTTCGTTGCTGATGCAACGTATGCTGTAAAAATCTTGCAGTTGTTGATGCTTTATACGCTTATGTAATTTTGTGTAATGCTTATTTTTGTTATAGAGAAATGTTGACGGATAATTACCAGACTTTGTTCTTAAGTTAAATCTCATAATCAGTTGCATGTATATATAAAGTGACGAAAATTTATGTTTGATCACTGCTGTGATCAATACGTGTGCGAATGATGTGTGTGTATTTATAGATGAGTTTTCATGGGGGGGGCCCCTCTCCAACAGTTTTGTGTGTATGTGACAGATATATTATCATTTTGTATAATGTGTGTCAGTGCATGGTGTGTATGTATTTTGCATGTTTCAAAATTTTTCTCTTGCACTTGTGATATAATTCTTCGTAATCTTGTTCAGATCCTGTATTATTGTGGTATTTAACATTTTATACTATCTTGTAATTTATGATGTTTTAAATAAAATTTGTGGGTTTATAATTAGTTTGAGAAACTAAATATGGGATTGGTCGGGGTATTAGGAGTCTTAGTGTTTCCTCATATGTAATCATGCATGCTAGATCTGTGAAAGTTTTTATGTTAATTATTAAAGGATTTTTGCAAGTTTTGATTCCTTTTTCAATTAGCAAACCAAAAATAAAAAACATCTGTGAA
>NC_069404.1:50496321-50532042 GCF_026875155.1 Cherax quadricarinatus
AACCTTCCTCTTGAGGGGGTGGTACCCGGTTTCCCAGGGCCCTGGATGTTTTGTATCTTTTTGTCCCCTTTAGATGGTATGCCTGGCAATTTAAGTTATAGCACAGTCTTTCCTGTACTAAAGAGGTACACATTTCAGGGTGAAAAAGCTACAGGAAGGGAGTTTGCATTTTCCTGTTGTCATATGGGATGGCATTTTCTAGGGTGGTCATAGTGCACGCCCCATTGTTTTTCCAGATTTTCCCATGCCAGCAGATCCCAAGTGCATAGTATGTGCACAGGCTTGGTTTCCGCTTGCCTTGGGTTTCTGTGACTGTATTCCCTGTTGGTGCATGTTTCCCGTCTTACTTCTATCCCCCCTAGCACCAACAAGGGGAGCTCCCACCAGTTGTTTTTGGTAATTTATCCTCACTATTGCTATTGGAGTCCTCTTGTTTGCTATTTCCTGCGGTATTTCTAGTTTGCAATATTGGTTTTATCTTATCTTTGACTACACTTGTTTCCCTACTATGGCTCCTTTTCCCCTATGAGGTCATTTATATGTATTCCTTCCTGCGTATAATTCCCGACTACCTGGACAAAACCCTCCAGCTTCACCATTACTGTCTCCCAGGACAGTATCTCCAGCTTCACCATTTCTGTCTCCCAGGACAGCACCTCCAGCTTCACCATTACTGTCTCCCAGGACAGCACCTCCAGTTACCATTACTGTCTCCCAGGACAGCCCCTCCAGCTTTACTATTCTGTCTCCCAGGACATCACCTCCAGCCTTACAGTTTGTGACTACATGGCCAGTATAAAAGGGCAGAAACCATTCAGCCAGACTTTTTATTTTCCCCATCTGTTGTAGAAAGCTTCCAGGTTTTCTATGAAAGCAGCTTTGATGTTGTCCTCTTTTAATACCCTTGTGATTTTAGTCCACAGTTTTTCCCTCATTTGGGCATACCCAGAAACACTTCTCTGTTTTAATACTGCTTGTAGCTAGTTCTGGGATATCTGCACAAGGGGGCGTGACACCAATTTCCACAAAATGACAATTTATCCATGTGGAGGCCCGTTTGTTTGACTGACCACAGACTACACACAGCTTCATAATGATTTGAATGGTTGATTTACTGCAATTTACTAGCAACCTCTTGAATATTATATTAATAACCTTAAATGAAGCTCTAGCTATTTGTATTTCTGTTTCTAACTCTTTTTTGTATATTGGACAGCTTACCGTCACATTCCTGATTTTTAATGTTTGTGTTTATTAAGGGCGCCTACAACCCCATCCGTTTACAGTCTGCTTTATTGTCCAACGAAACTGTTGAACCAGTCCCCGGGGTTTGGACCAGTCAAGGGGGTTTGGACCGTCAAGGGGTTCGGACCAGTCAAGGGTTTGGACCAGTCGATCTGCTCTGATCGTGGGTCACTTATTTAAAACATACTGGTCGGTGATTTGAGCTAAAAACATGAAGGATTTTACTGGAAATTATCTACCCGGGGTAATATGTGATTTGACTGATACAAAAGTATAACTTGTGTGTTGAAGAGCCGGTGATATCTGGGAGCTCCCACAATGACGAACGGTCACCTCCTTGTTTATCAATCGCTGTATCTGGCTTTTCTATTTTTTTTTCCATCTCCACCGCAATAAATGCTATATTATCACTATAGTTGACTGGTGCAAATTTTGGAGGAAGGACGCTTTTTCTGTAGTAATAATTGCTTCTCGTTGTGTATATTGCGACCGCTGGTAACTACAGGTTATATGAAATTCACAGTAACGTCTCGTATTTCAAGAAAAGAAACTAATGAAAGTCACTCCACTCCACTAAGTACCATTATAATACTGGTTAGTTGCTACTACAACACTGTATTCTGCTATTCACTGGTATCACTAGATTATATGCGAGTACACTAGCAGGCCAGGAAGATTATTAAAAACAGCTGACCTGTGGTAAGTTTCTGGCGACTTCTGGCACCTGCCTCTATAGGCTTATCCCTTCATTTACAAATTCACCTGTTTTCAAATGACACTTTAGCCTTTATCATCAATATACTAGGGAGCCACTGTAGTATACACTATACACTATGTATACTCAATGATATCAGGGAGACTTTCTTTCCTCTGACATGAAAAGTTCAATTATTATTATTTTTTCCACACGGGACATAGGCCTATGATTCCCCTCTGGCAGTAAACTCTGCTACGCAGTGCGGTATTATTTGCGGTATTATTTATAGAGACGATTTGGATGTGGCGTGGGAGGAAAATTCAGTAAGGACATTGGAAAAGATAATCGGTCGTCTGGGTGTTTTGAGGCCCCAACATCTCACTCTGGCCCAACGTGTGATCGTTGTTAACGTTTTATTGTATAGTAAGGTGTGGCATGTTGCGGCTGTATTCCCAATTACAGGAACAGCGATCAATGGAATATTGAGAAGAGTATTAACCTTTTTATGGGGATCGAGGTGTGATTGGTTAAAACGTGAGGTTGTTATGTTACCTGTACGTCGAGGAGGTTTGGGATTGTTGGACTTAAAGCGTAGGGTGAAATGTGTTTTTCTAAAGTGGGAGGTTTGGCGTGTGGGTGTGATGGCGGGAAATATGGACCAAGTATATACGAGGGTGAAAAAGTGGTATAGGGGAATGGAGTTAAGGGAATGTGAGATTGTACTACGAGCTTTGTTGATGGTAAAGGAACGGAGGAACATTTGCATAAGGGTTTTAAGTAGGGTACTGGGGGGTACATGCACAGCTCCAGTAGAAGGTTTGTTCCCCATGTACTCGTGAGAAAATATATGGCTCCTATTTAGTAAGTTGAAATTACGGCCTAGGGTGCGTGAAGTCATGTTTCGGTTTTTACATGGTATATTGCCGTCAGGGGCAATACTACGATCCAGAAGAGTCGTGGAGGGAGGCGGGTGTGGGTTTTGTGGTGGGGAAGACACGGCTTTTCATGTTGTCTATTTTTGCGAAGGTTTAGAAGATGTTAGGAGTTGGTTGGGTAGAGTGGTACAGAGGGTGGGAGGCAGAGGAGTGCAGGTCCTGCGCGCGTTAAGTCTAGACATCGGTGGATTAGACCAGGACGTTGAACGGGCTTTAGATTATATTATCGTGGATTACATTTATATTTCGTGGGTAATGCGGGGGAAAGGGGTCAGTGAGGTGAGAAGGCGTGTCCTTGCAATAACGTTTTATCGTACAATGTGTAGGAATAGGGAATTGTATGGGAGCATGGTTTTACAAAGGGGCGTTCCTGCCTTACGAATTTATTAACTTTTTTCACTAAGGTATTTGAGGAGGTAGATCATGGTAATGAATATGATATTGTGTATATGGACTTCAGTAAGGCTTTTGACAGGGTCCCACATCAGAGACTATTGAGGAAAATTAAAGCACATGGAATAGGAGGAGAAATTTTTTCCTGGATAGAGGCATGGTTGACAAATAGGCAGCAGAGAGTTTGCATAAATGGGGAGAAATCAGAGTGGGGAAGTGTCACGAGCGGTGTTCCACAGGGGTCAGTGTTGGGCCCCCTGCTGTTCACAATCTACATAAACGACATAGATGAGGGCATAAAGAGCGACATCGGCAAGTTTGCCGATGACACCAAAATAGGCCGTCGAATTCATTCTGACGAGGACATTCGAGCACTCCAGGAAGATTTGAATAGACTGATGCAGTGGTCGGAGAAGTGGCAGATGCAGTTTAATATAGACAAATGCAAAGTTCTAAATGTTGGACAGGACAATAACCATGCCACATATAAACTAAATAATGTAGATCTTAATATTACGGATTGCGAAAAAGATTTAGGAGTTCTGGTTAGCAGTAATCTGAAACCAAGACAACAGTGCATAAGTGTTCGCAATAAAGCTAATAGAATCCTTGGCTTCATATCAAGAAGCATAAATAATAGGAGTCCTCAGGTTGTTCTTCAACTCTATACATCCTTGGTTAGGCCTCATTTAGATTATGCTGCACAGTTTTGGTCACCTTATTTCAGAATGGATATAAATTCTCTGGAAAATGTACAAAGGAGGATGACAAAGTTGATCCCATGTATCAGAAACCTTCCCTATGAGGATAGACTAAGGGCCCTGAATCTGCACTCTCTAGAAAGACGTAGAATTAGGGGGGATATGATTGAGGTGTATAAATGGAAGACAGGAATAAATAAAGGGATGTAAATAGTGTGCTGAAAATATCTAGCCTAGACAGGACTCGCAGCAATGGTTTTAAGTTGGAAAAATTCAGATTCAGGAAGGATATAGGAAAGTACTGGTTTGGTAATAGAGTTGTGGATGAGTGGAACAAACTCCCAAGTACCGTTATAGAGGCCAGAACGTTGTGTAGCTTTAAAAATAGGTTGGATAAATACATGAGTGGATGTGGGTGGGTGTGAGTTAGACCTGATAGCTTGTGCTACCAGGTCGGTTGCCGTGTTCCTCCCTTAAGTCAATGTGACCTGACCTGACTAGGTTGGGTGCATTGGCTTAAGCCGGTAGGAGACTTGGACCTGCCTCGCATGGGCCAGTAGGCCTTCTGCAGTGTTCCTTCGTTCTTATGTTCTTATGTTCTTATGAGGTGGGATAAGGGTTTTTCGGACGGTTATGAAAGGCTCACTATTGAAACCCTTGTGAATCTGTGAATAAATATACGGGCATGCCCAATAAGTTGTCGTGTAGGTCAGTGGGCAATAGCTGGCTCGTCTCTTGGGGGGGGGTGAGTTGCGTGAATATGAGTTTGGGCATGAATGTTTTTTAGTTGTTATGGATGTGTGGTTGTAGATTCAGGGGTTAGGGTTACTTATTGTACCTTTTGTGTACAAAATGACTGGGGTGCCTTTACATATTTGTTATGTTTTTGATGCTTCCCTTTTTGTAAAGCTCGTTGTATTCTTGAGCACTGTTTCTTTTTTTTGTTTTTGATTTTATTATGGAGGTCCCGATATTTGGGTTACAAACAGCAATATATATATATATATATATAAATATATTTTTATATTATATTATATATATTTATATATTATATATATATATTTTAAATTATATATATTTTAATATATTATAATATTATAATATGCATGTTTTATCCTTCCTGTTACTGTTCAATCTGTTGTGAGCACCCAAATTTTTAAAGGGGATAAATGTGTAATTACCCTGAGTCGTACCCAATTTATCCTATAAATTTTCGCAAGTTGTGATTTTTGTTTGTGATTCAAAAAGTAGTTCTGGGTACAAAATTGAACCAATAGAATGGATGGGAAAATTTCTGACGATTAATATGATCGTCAATTTTATTTATTTATTATGTTAATGAATTTGTGTTAGAGTAAATCATTGAATTTGTGTCTAAGTTGGAATTTCTATAAACAATTGTATATTTTGTATGGAAATTACATAAACTATTGTTTAATCATTAATGTAACATGTTTGTATGATGTGCATGTAAGTTATAATGGGTTTAGTGGGGTTTTCACCAGTGTTATATTTGTTGCGCAAACAGTTATATCTTTTGGTACTGTGTGTGTTTAGTGAAACGTACGTATGCGTTTTATGGTGTGTTTGTCGTATATATCTATTCGTATTAGTTACAAAGACTTTTTCTGGTATTTATGGTGTGTATCTTGGTGTACTCTATAGAATATGTATGGTGATGCTATTTACTTTTTAAGCAGCCTTGTATTTATAATGTTTTAAATAAAATATATAAAAAAACAGATTACAACTCGTGCCTAATAAATTCATTATTTCCCCTCCTACACACTATGCCAAACGACACAACGGCTACATCATACATTCCCCAATACACCTAAAACATAGGTATGTTATACCACAAGAATACAAATGCAACCACAATCATACAATTATAAACCCGACATGTATCCAAGCCCCCACCTTGCATATTACTTAATTTTTCCCTCTCAACATGATCTCAATCATGTTACTCCCACCCACCCCCCTCCCTGCTATACCCACCCCTCTGGACATCCCCACATTGTTGCATAAGTCAGGATCACAAGATGTGTTTGACTTTCCATAATTATTAACATAGCCTTAGGTATCATGATATCATACCTGAATTAGTTTACAATGGGAGTCAAATCCTATCGTTTTTGCTGTCCCATGCAGCGTTATACGCTACTACAAAGGCTTTCTTCAGAAGGCATTAATTAAACAAATATGAATTAAACACAAAGAACACCTGAACTCAGTACTCCCTTGCACATCCCAATTACACACAATCCTTCTCCACGTGCACCTAACACTCACCCACACACATGCACGCCAAACCAACATCTTTCGTTTGGCAAGCCCGTTTGGTACACCCCTCCTTTTATCGAATGTGTTACACAACAATAAAAACTCGCTTCCCCTCCCTCCCACCCAAATCTGCAACCCCCCAAAGGGTTTTGATTGACCTAAACCTCAGTGAAATCTCCTCCATCTACTTAAAAAATTTCCCGTTCTTATCCATTGTCCTACAAAACCCTCGCAAAAAGCCTTTTCCGTCCCCCCATTATCCACCCCTCTCTTTCCCCCCACATAGACCAAAACCACCATTATATAAGCGACCCCCCATGTACATTTACCCCCCCCCCCTAATCAAATTAGTGTTCTCAACCCGCCCCCCCCCAGTCCCCCCTATTTCCGCCCCTTTTCCCCAAGCCTTTCCTATTCCCCCCAATATGCAAAAGTATACCACAAATAGGTGTCCCCAACCCCCCCACAAACCCCCCCAACCCCCTAAACGACACGTCTATTTTTGAGGACTGATCCAGTAGGCAAAATCCTGAAAAAATTTTAAACATGATTATGCACCCTGAGCCCTAGCTTTATTTCCCAAAAACAGACTCCATATATCCCCCCATGAACTTTGGGGAAACACCCCCTCAATTGGGGCGTTCCTCTCCCCTCAATTTTCGATAAAACCCCACCTTTTAAATTTTCTCTGGTCGTGCCCCCAAAAAAAGTGCCCTCAAAAAAAATCTCCCCCTCCCTCATTTCCCACCCCATACTTCCCCCTAAATGTTAAACCTTTTGTGGCCCTTGTCCTAGTCTTTTCCACTCCCACCGATGAAAATCATTTACCCTCCCTTTCCCAGGTCCAACAACCTAACCTCCTTACTCATCGGCAAAAATCACCACCTCCCTCTTATCCCTTCACATCTGAACTCAAAGAACCCAAAACACCTTAAAAAACGAGTAATTCAGCCCTCACAATGGAAAACTGCTGCTACATACCATTTTCCCTTTCTGTTTTTGCAATATTTAAAAAAACAATCGCCTGTTGCAATAATGTCAAGTGATAAGGCCGTAACATCCCCAAACCCCGTTCCCCGCGTTCCCATTTCGACGAAAATTGCCCCCCCTAGCTCCTGTATGGTCGCCCATACAAAAAGGCCACATATTAATAACTGCCCTTCCTGCTTTCTCACACTCACAGTCCCCAAACAAATCTGTCTCTCTACGCCCCCCGCCCATGGTCTTTGTTTTTTTTTTTAATTTACCGTCATGCCTTTGCCCTCCAAACATGCAAACCCCCCCTCCCGCTCACTCAATTTTGTTCCCTTCCGGACTAGGAGGGCGTGGGTTTTTCGTAACCCACCCCATGATGCCTAATAAGCCCTCCTCGACCCCCCCCCTCCCCCAACTTTGGTTTCTACCAAAAATATAAAAAAGGGTCTTGACTCAGCAAATAATAACTGTGATAGCGGGCACCCTGCCTCAAGCCCCCTCCATATTACCCCCCTTTCCCCCCGTCCATTACTGAATTCTCGCTTTTGCCCCTTGTACAATGTTTCAACCCACCCCCAATCCATCCCAAAACCCTTTTTTGCTAAGGATCTGTTTAAAACCCTCCCTTTCCCTGATCATAAGACCCCGCCAATCAATCGCCCCCATACTCCCTCCTTCTGCGTTCCCCCAGAAATTTTACAAAAACCCCTTTAAAGGATTCCGTGCCCCATTACCATCGACCGTCCTGGCAACCCTAGTTGACCTTTTGATACTACTCTTCCCACTACACATTTTAACCTATTCCCCAAAACCTTCGCGAACAATTTGTAGTCTGCACACATGAGAGTAATCGCCCTGTAATCCTTAAGTGTACTCTGCACCTTACCCTTAGGCACAAGCACAACGACCCCTGTACTTTGCTTCTCGCCCAATTCTCCCCCCTCTTTCATTCTATTGAACAGCGATGCAAAAAAAACCCTTAACTGATCCCAATTTTTTAAGTAAAATTCACTTGGCAGTCCATCAATAACTGGTGCTTTGCCCCTGCGCATGTCTACAAGCGCCCTCCATATCTCCCCTTCTTCAATATCACCACCCAAAGCTTCCCTCTCCTTTCTCCCCAGAGCTAAGGGCTCTACAGCACACACCCCATCAAGATCCTCCCTATTTACCCCTTTACTTTTCCAATATTGCCCATACCACTCGACCGCGAACATATTCATCCCCTCCATTGTTTTTAACACCTGCCCCTCCCTAAAACCTTTCACCTCAGAGTGCACTTCCAAATCCGCTATCGTGGTCGCTGTCCTTCTCTGCTGTTGCCTCCGCAACACACATGCCGATGGTTTGTCCCCCCATAGCACTTCCTCCACACCCGCTTGCACCCGCACTGCATGAAATCTCTCCTCCTGCTCCTCTTTTAAAAACCCTTTCCCTCTTCAGATCATCCATTGCCTCTGTTTGGAATACCACTCCCACCACTCCTTGCTCATGATAGTATCCTATTCTACTTTCCAAATAATTTGTTAATCCATACTTTAGTTGATTTATACGAATCCTCTCCTTGGCCACACTGTCCCACCAACATACAACATTATCAACCCTTTTTGCCTCCTCACTGAGCTTCCTCCATAACGAAGCAAACCTGCCCTCCACTTCCTCATCCTCAAGGAGTCGCGTGTTTAATTTCCAGTAGCTTTCAAACCGTTTCACTAACGAATCCCATGCCACTCCCACCACCACTGCCCTGTCATCTGAATAAATTGCTTTTATGGTATTAAAAGACTCTACTGAAACCCCTTGCGTTATATAGATCCTATCCAGTCTAGCTGCGTAGTCCCTCCTTACATACATATGTTGTACTTCACCTATTCCACCCCAAAATGCATCTCGAACGACAATATCTCTACACAAATCTCGCAACATGTTTGAGAAATATCCCGCCCCCCCCTGGCGTCACATCAACTCTCCTTATTATGCAATTCCAATCTCCCCCAGTCAATGCAACCCTGGGTAACGCTCTCAAGAAATACACCAGATCATCCCTTACAAATTCCGATTTTACCCTCACATACACTCCAACAAAAGACACGCGTTCACGCATCCACCACCCGTCCACTCTCATTATTCTTCCCTCACCCCCCCTCAAACCATTGCAAAACAAACGGGCTTGCCTCACGAATTAAAACACCTACTCCACCTTTTAAACGTGTCGTTGGCATTACAAAAGCCCTATATCCATTCACCTCCAGCAATTTTCCCACTTTCAAGTTATGCTCTTGTATAAAAGCCATATCTACCTTGTAACGATACAGCAGTCCTCTCAACCATACACACTTACCACCATTACATAAACCATTAACATTAATTGTCATACACCTTAGGCTTCCTTACGTTTTCCACCCAAGTTTCCCACTCATTTTTCCACAGACCTGTAGCCTCATACACACCATCCTTGGCACTCACTCCCCCCTCCACTCCAAACCTGCCTTGCTGCGTTTCTGTTTCTCTTGCCTCTACAACACACCTTCAATCCCGCCTTTTTCTCTGGTCTTTGTGCTGGAGTTGGGGTGGTTGGGGGGGGAAGACGTCATCGAGTCAACGTGACTGCTTACCACTTCCTCGAAAGGCTTCCTCGTTCCACCAGCTTGTCTCCATGATCCTTGCCTCATTGTGGCACCGTCCGCAGCGCGGTGCTATCGCCCGGATGCGATGGCCCGCTGATGGCGATCGCCGACTTGCGCAGCGACCAAGCGATTTATCTTCACTTATATCTGGGATCGTTCTAGGTCTTATTGTGGGTAGCGTGTTTGGTATTGGAGGTGTAGGGCGTGATTGATGAGGGGACCGAAAGACAGGGAGGCAAAGTTGGTGCGAGAGGTAGCAGACGGTAGAATATAGGAGACCCCGATAGGACATTCTTTCTCCTTTCGCCGTAACCAATTCCTCCCGTCTGACCTCTGTCAAGGTTTCCTCCGATTTAGGGAACATCCTCTTGCAAGACCCGTCTCAGCACTATGTCAATTCTACATCATCGTTCCGTCCTTGTCTGCCTCGTGCCGTCCACATCCCTCTGCAGACTCACGTCAAATGCTCCACTGCACCATCATGCTCCACCTCAGATTGCATTTCCTCCACTTCCTCACCACAACGACCACGCCTACCGTCCATCCTGGCGGTTCTGATCAGTCACCGTAGGTCCTTGCCTCGAAATGTCACTCCTTGGTATCCCTGGCCCGTCCTCTGCTCACACATTCAGCCTCAATGGTGATCAAACCAATACACAGTTCACAAGTTCTTACGTTGTCTCCCCCCCCCCACGTAAGTTACTAGTATTTGTGTCCTAAATTCCTCTAAGAACACATACAATGTATGTTTGCCTCAGAGTCATCTATAGCTAAAGCTACCTTCTGGAAAACCCTCATAAGCCCCTGCCGTCCACTTGCCTTGGTTGAGCTACGTGTACAGTTCCAAACTTCCCAAACCACTACGTAGGTCCAGCTTCATTCGCCTCGAAAGGCACATTACGTAAGTTAACCATACGAAATTGGCTCGAACATCGACATCATTACCAGAATGTCCTCATTAACCTCGATAGCATCATCCTGATAAGGATCGAGTAGATCCTCATACACCTGTGATGACAGCAGTTTCACGAACATTCGGTAGTTTCACATTTGAAATGAATTGAATGTAAGGCTACACCGTAAAGGTCACAATCCTCCAATCCAT
This sequence comes from Cherax quadricarinatus, assembly GCF_026875155.1. Classification (NCBI taxonomy): domain Eukaryota; kingdom Metazoa; phylum Arthropoda; class Malacostraca; order Decapoda; family Parastacidae; genus Cherax; species Cherax quadricarinatus. The sequence goes on from NC_069404.1 coordinate 50,507,286, forward strand.
ATATCTCCGAATAATCAGAGCAACAACGTCAACGCCGAATCTTGATTAATTGTACCTCTCAGTAATTCTATGCCGACAGTGATTATTTCTGCGGCGCACCCCAACCACCATTGTGACAGCCTGGCTAGCACTGCACTCTGACAGAGAGGTGGTAGCAAACGTCCACCCTCACCGGCAGCTTCAATACACAATTATACATGTAGACAATGTAAAAAAAAAAAAAAAAAAAAAATAACAAATAAAAAATAAAAAATGAAACGTAACCATATATAATACAACAAAAAGCATCCACATTCCCTACTTAGCACTAAAACTTATACATAAGAATCTGTATAGCTCTTGATAGGGCATAGCGCTTCTTTTGATTATAATAATAATATACAATAAGAACACACTTTTCAACTAAAAAAGTTTGAATACCCCCCCCAAAAAAAAACCAATCTTCATCACAATAAACAAGACCATAAGAACGAAGGAACCACTGCAGAAGGCCTACTGCCCATGCGAGGCAGGTCCAATTCTCCGTACTGCTTAAGCCATTGCACCCAATCCAGTCAGGTCATGTCACATCGACTTAAGGTAGGAACACGGCAAAACCGACCTGGTAGCACAAGCTATCAGGTCCAACTCACACCCACCCACATCCACTCATGTATTTATCCAATCTATTTTTAAAGCTACACAACGTTCTGGCCTCTATAACTGTACTTGGGAGTTTGTTCCACTCATCCACAACTCTATTACCAAACCAGTACTTTCCTATATCCTTCCTGAATCTGAATTTTTCCAACTTAAAACCATTGCTGCGAGTCCTGTCTAGGCTAGATATTTTCAGCACACTATTTACATCCCCTTTATTTATTCCTGTCTTCCATTTATACACCTCAATCATATCCCCCCTAATTCTTCGTCTTTCTAGAGAGTGCGATTCAGGGCCCTTAGTCTATCCTCATAGGGAAGGTTTCTGATACATGGGATCAACTTTGTCATCCTCCTTTGTACATTTTCCAGAGCATTTATATCCATTCTGTAATACGGTGACCAAAACTGTGCAGCATAATCTAAATGAGGCCTAACCAAGGATGTATAGAGTTGAAGAACAACCTGAGGACTCCTATTATTTATGCTTCTTGATATGAAGCCAAGGATTCTATTAGCTTTATTGCGAACACTTATGCACTGTTGTCTTGGTTTCAGATTACTGCTAACCAGAACTCCTAAATCTTTTTCACAATCCGTAATATTAAGATCTACATTATTAGTTTATATGTGGCATGGTTATTGTCCTGTCCAACATTTAGAACTTTGCATTTGTCTATATTAAACTGCATCTGCCACCTCTCCGACCACTGCATCAGTCTATTCAAATCTTCCTGGAGTGCTCTAATGTCCTCGTCAGAATGAATTCGACAGCCTATTTTGGTGTCATCGGCAAACTTGCTGATGTCGTTCTTTATGCCTCATCTATGTCGTTTATGTATATTGTGAACAGCAGGGGGCCCAACACTGACCTCTGTGGAAAACCGCTCGTGACGCTTCCCCACTCTGATTTCTCCCCATTTATGCAAACTCTCTGCTGCCTATTTGTCAACCATGCCTCTATCCAGGAAAAAATTTCTCCTCCTATTCCATGTGCCTTAATTTTCCTCAATAGTCTCTGATGTGGGACCCTGTCAAAAGCCTTACTGAAGTCCATATACACAATATCATATTCATTACCATGATCAACCTCCTCAAATACCTTAGTGAAAAAAGTTAATAAATTCGTAAGGCAGGAACGCCCCTTTGTAAAACCATGCTGAGATTCGTTGATTAATTTATGCTTTTAAAGGTGGCTACGAACTGCCTCGGCAATTATTGATTTCATAAATTTTCCCACTATGGAGGTTAGGCTTATTGGTCTATAGTTCGAAGCTAAGGACCTGTCACCTGCTTTGAAAATAGGTATCACATTTGCCATTTTCCACTTATCTGGCACCATGCCAGTTTGTAGTGATATGTTGAAAAGATTAGCCAAAGGTTTGCTAAGCTCCTATTTACATTCCTTTAGAACCCTTGCATACAGTTCATCAGGGCCTGGGGATTTGTTAGGTTTTAATTTATCTATTTGCCTAAGGACCATGTCACTTGTGACCCTAATCGTGCACAGTTTATTATTGTCCTGTTCCACATAATTTATCATTTCTGGAATATCGCTGGTATCCTCCTGTGTAAAAATTGAGAGGAAGTATGTGTTAAAACTTCTACACATTTCCTTATCACTTTCAGTGAGCTGACCCGAGGAACTTTTGAGTGGGCCTATCTTGTCCCGGATCTGCCTATATATACCTCTCTCTTGACCAATTAGATATTTTAATCTATTGTTCATCCATTTAGGATCATTTTTGTTTGATCTGATTTCACTATTTGGAACATAATTTGACTGAGCAGCTAGAACTATGCCCTGGAAAGCGTCATATCGGCAACCATCACCACGAACCTGACCCTTAGTCAGGTCATTCCAGTTCAGCCCACATAAGTAATTTTTCAGTCCTATGAAATCAGCCAAGCGGAAGTCAGGGACAGAGACTTGATTGCCATTATTAGGGGAATTCCATGATATATTAAAACTGAGTGATTTGTGATCACTTTCCCCAAGCTCATCATAACCTCAAGATTATTAATTAGTGTTTCCCTATTGGCAAGAACCAAGCCAAGGAGGTTATTTCCCCTAGTTGGCTCTGTCACAAACTGTTTTAAAAAACAATCCTGGATCGTATCAAGAAAGTCACCTGACTGTAAATTTCCTGTCAAATTGCTCCAGTCAATCTGTCTATAGTTGAAATCTCCCATTAGCACAACATTTTCGTATGTAGATGCCTTACAAAATTTCGTCCCATAGAAGTTTACTGCACTCCCTATCAAGATTTGGGGCCCTGTAAATCACACCCAAAATTAGTTTTTCTCGGCCCTCGAGAAGCTATAACCAAACAGATTCAGTGGCTGACGCTTCTAATTTAATATCTTGTCTAACACAACAATTTAAATTGTCTCTGACATACATCGCTACTCCACCACCTTTCCTGTTGACCCTGTCAGTGTGGAATAATTTATAGCCTTGTATGTGACATTCAGAGGGCATCTCTCTATCTTTCAGATTGAGCCAGGTCTCTGTTATAGCAATAATATCTATGTTTCCTGCACTTGCAATTAATCTTAGCTCATCTATCTTATTTCTTACACTCCTGCTATTAGTATAGTAAACCTTAAGGGAGCTAGTCCCTTGCTGCCCTCTGCTGTCCCCCTTTGCTGACCTGATCTATTGTTATTTATAACTTCATCATTCGCTGCCTGGATGAGGTAGAGTGCGGTCGTGCTTTGCACCCCTCTACTGTTTCCCAGACGAGCTACTCAGTCAACAACATGGCGCCAGGTGTGCGCAGGAGAGTGAATATTGTGGGCATTGAACTTATTAGTGGGGCTTTAACACCTACGTCAGTCGATGTGTTATTGCCCAAAATTATAAGAGAGACATACAGCATCAGAGACGAGGATTTATATGGAGTGGCACTGAACGGTGTATATAGAATTTTCGTGAAAGTGCTAACTGCTCAAGTATACGAGGCTTTGGTTGAGCGTTACCAAGATGTCAGCATTAACGTAACACCGGCAGTGAGGGTCAAGTTGACAGATGTATCATGACATTATTCGTGGGTTAAGCTCCGCAACGTGTCTTTTGAGGCTGATGAGGTAGATATTCGAAATGTATTCGAACGTTATGGAACTGTACATCTGGCCCAACCTGGCAAATGGGTAAAAGGTGCTTACACAGGATTTCCTGAGGGTTCTTTTAATCTCAAGATGACGCTAAGGCATCCTATACCCTCGTATGTATATCTCGAAGAGTTTAGAACCCAGGTAATGGTAGCATATGTGGGGCAGAGACGTACGTGCCGACTGTGTGGCGAATATGACCATATGGCGGCAGACTGTGGCAAGCAGAGTATGGCTCCTGGGCCGGCAAGGGGCGGAGCACCTGCGCATGAGCACCCGATGCCTAAGGAAGAACGGGGGCAAGGAGGAGGGCGTGGTCGCATGTGGAGTAAAGAGGTAGTTGCTCCTCCTGTGGAATCGGAAGAAGTGGTGATCCATGAATCACCTGGCCCATCAACAGTGGCTCCTGGGCCGGCAAGGGGCTTAGCACCTGCGCATGAGCACCCGATGCCTAAAGAAGAACGGGTGCAAGGAGAGGAGGCGTGGTCGCATGTGGAGTGAAGAGGTGGTGGCTCCTCCTGTGGAATCGGAAGTGGTGATCCATGAATCACCTGGCCCATCAACAGTACAGTTGTCAAGTGAGGAGGTACAGGAGGGCGCAGCAGTGAAGGCTATTGAGGAGGAGTTGGAGACGGTGATACAGGCTATGTTACAGTCTACGGAGGTGGAGAGTTACAGCGAACATGACCCTGGGATCAGGGCAGAAGGTGTGTGTGGGGAAGGGGAGGATCAGGTGGCACCTGTGGTGGACAGTGCGAGTGCCATGGAAGGGCATGGAGACGGATTAAGGGTGGTAGAGGTGGAAGTCCATTGTGCTGGCTCCCAGGACTCAGATATGGAAACTGAGGGAGCTACAAGGAAAAGGGCAGCAGCGTCAGATTCGGACGATGTTCTGACGCAGGCGCAAAGGCCGGGGAAAAAGACATGGGGTTATGGTACCCAGAGTGACTCTGCGAGCGGGCCACAACAGAAGGGGGGGGTGGTTTGGAAGGAGGGGGGAGTCTGTGGCAAAGGCACAGTCCAGGGGAACGGTCTGAAAGGGAAGAATCTTGACATGAGGCGGGGAAGGAAACCTTAAAACTGGCCTCAGGTGTGTAACAATAAATATTAATGGTCTGTGTAATGGTGTTAAACGGGAGTGCTTCAGGATGTTTTTGAATAGGTACAAGGTTGACATAGCTTTTGTGCAGGAGCACAATTTTAAGCTTGGTCGTGAATTAGTGGTGCCTGGGTATCAGGCTTATGTGTTGCCGTCTGAGCGTTTAAAAGGAGGAGTGGGTGTGTTGATCAGGGAGGCGAGCCCGTTTGTATTGCAAAGGAAAGAGGGGGGGAGGGGGGAGAGTATTACGTGTGGAAGGATGGTGGATGGGAGAGAGAGTGGCGTTTTGTGTGTGTGTATGCCCCAGCATAAAGTGACGTGAAAGTGAAGATGGATTTTTGTGCGGGAGGAGCTCGTGTACTACCTACGCACGTTACCGTCTATGGCGATTGTGGGGGGGATTGGAATTGTGTAATTAAGAGGACAGACGTGGAACCCAGAGGAGCGGGGTATTTTTCCTCAGTCTTGGGGAGCCTGCTTAGAGATCTTCAGTTACGTGATGCTTTCCGGGGGAGGTCTGTGGGAGGTGGAACATATGTTTATAAGAAGGGGATATGCGGCTCGTTTGGACAGGTTATATTTATCTCAGAGGGTTTTGTAGAGTCTTTTAAAACTATTGAGATGTGTCTTCCGATCATAGGGCGGTATTAGTGGAGGTGGGATGGGATGCTTTGGCTCGTAGGCAGGGAAGTTATTGGAAACTGAACACGATGGTTTTGGGGGATAGGGAGGGAGTGGAAGCGTTTGCAATATTTTGGGAACAGCTCTGTGCCGACAGAAGGACTGAGGAAGATGTGGTAGGATGGTGGGATAGTGTGGCTAAGTTACGAATACGTCAATTTTATGTGAGGGAGGGCAAACGCATTAATCAATTGCGGTATGGTTTGTCAAATTACTTAGAATCTAGATTACGGGATTGTTACGAGGGGGGGGGGCGGTGGCCGGGGTGTACCCGGTGGAGGATATACACATGTTGAAGGACAGAATACGGGATTTGCAAGAAGAACGTTTTGCAGCTGTACGGGTACAGGCGGGGTTGGACGAAGTACTCTGGGGCGACAAGCCATCAGCTTGTGTGCTGCGAGGACAGAAGGTACGACAGCGAACGACTACAACGCTCCAGCATAAGGCCCAGCGGCCCACCGACCTGCAGAGGCCATATGAACCATACCATAATTAGGTAGTTCATCTTTTATAACAAAATCAGTCGCCTCTAAAGGCACATTCCTGATTTTTACCCATGTGTAATGTCGAGATACATCATGAAGACATGCTGATACAGCTGAATTGACGGCTATAATGGTCTCTTGATACTTATCAACCACCGCTTCGTAGACATTTGCTGACATCAATTTAACGAAGATCCGTGTATTCCCATTAAGTGCTACACCACATATCTCTTCATTTGCAATACCGTAGATATCACGGATAATCGCCGGTAGTAACAAATCCATCGTGGCTCCCGTGACAGCCCCACGGGTCAACTCAACGCAGACAGTGTTGATGCGCCTGCCACTATGCAGTGCCATGTTGGAAAATAAAGTTTTCACCAGCTAATGCCAGGGGTAGCAGCTCAAACAGGTAAACTGCGCACAAGCCAACTCAATCAGGAGCGTCTGCGCAGCCTGTCCGCACGGCCCAATAGCGATGCGAACAGTGATTTTTTTTTTTTATATATATTTTATTTATAACATACAATACATTAACAAAAGCATACAGTATGAGAGCATCGACAGACAATATAAATTCATCAATTTCTATACACTGCAATATGCAGTAATATGTCAAATATATACACTTCATGCAGCTGATAGGTGAATACTGCCATATACATAATTCATTACTACAAAATATAACTATTCAAGTAATACAAAATAAAGAATCCTCTTACTCCTTCCTGACTGCTAATTTCAATATACACACACAATAATTACATGCCGCAAAAAATGCAAGCAGTATAACCCCCCTATTTACCCCAGCTCACCAAAATGTACAGCATTTCACCGTTGTTTATTTAACTTATAAACTAACCATACTAAATTAAACTTAAGAACATATTATATTGAAAACAATAACAACTCTACAGTAGTGAAAATGCCAGCTGTTGTCCTAATATTATTTATATATACATATCTACATATATACATTAGAAACTGAATTAGTTTACAATGGGAGTCAAATCCTATCTTTATTGCTGTCCCATGCAGCATTCTCAGACTTCTACTATTATACGCTACTACGATAGCCTTCAGCAGAAGGCATTAATTAACAATATTAAATAACACTAAGAACGCATGAACTCAGCACTCCCATGCACATCCCAATTACACACAACATCTTTTGTTTGGCAAGCCCGTTTGGTACCCCCCCTTTTTTATCGAATGCTTTACACAACAATCTAAACCCACTTCCCCCCCCCTCACAACTCTAGCAACTCCCCAACAGTGATGGACCTGTAACCCTCAGTGAAATCTCCCTCCCATCTCCTCCCATAAATTTCGCAATTCCTATTCATTGTCCTACAAAAAAACCTCGCTAAAACTCGTTTCCTCGTCTCCCCATTATCCACCCCTCTCATTCCCCACGATATGTACACGAAATCCACCATGATATAAGCTACTCCCCGTACCACATTCTCCCCCACCCCCCCTATATCAAGACTCAGCGCTCTCAACACTGACACCCCAGTTCCTCCTATCCTCCTGACCACTTTCCCCAGCCATTCCCTCACACTCCCCAAATAATCGCAAAAATATACCACATGATAGGCTGTCTCCAACTCCCCACATAACCCACACCAACCCTCCTCTACCACACGTCTATTTCTGAGGACTGATCCAGTAGGCAGAATCCCGTGTAAAAATTTAAACATGATCTCTCGCACCCTGGGCCCTAGCTTTAGTTTACCGAACAGACTCCATATAGCACCCCATGCATACAACAGGAACAGCCCCTCAACTGGGGCCGTCTCCTCTACCCTCAATATTCGATATAAATCCCTCACCTTTAATTTGTCTGGCTCGCGCACCCACAAAAGTGCCCTCAACAAAATCTCACACTCCCTCCATTCCCCACCTACATACATTCCCCTCAAAATATCATGCAACCTTTGCATGCATGTCCCCCTCAGTCCCCCTAATCTTTTCCACTCCCACCTGACGAAAATGCATTTCACCCTCCTTCCCAGGTCCAACAAACCTAAACCTCCCTTCCTCACCGGCAAAGTCACCACCTCCCTCTTCATCCATTCACATCCTGAGCCCCATAAGAACCTAAAAACACTTCTAAGGATACGAGTAATCTCAGCCCTCAGCAATGGAAAAACTGCTGCTACATACCATACCTTACTGTACAGCAATACATTAATAGCAATCGCCCATTGCAATAATGTCAAGTGATAAGGCTGTAACATCCCCAACCGATGTTCAACGCGTTCCACCATTCTCAACGAATTCGCCTCCCTAGCCTCCCGTATATACAAAATGCCACATATTAATAACTGCTCTTCCTGCCTTCTCACCACATCACAGTCCCAATCAACTCTGTCTCTCCACTCCCCTAGCCCCATGATCTTTGTTTTCTCAACATTTACCGTCATGCCTGTCGCCCCTCCAAACATGCAACCACCCCTCCCAGCTCTCTCAGTCTTGTCCCTTCTGGACTAGGAGTGTCGTGTCATCCACGTAACCTACCACATGATGCCTAATCAAGCCCTCCCTCGACCCCTCCCCCCACACACTCTGTCTCAACCAACCTATAAAATGGATCTTGCACACATGCAAATAATAACTTTGATAGCGGGCAACCCTGCCTCAAGCCCCTATCTATATTCACCACACCTCCCACACGTCCATTGATCTGAATTCTCGCTTTTGCCCCTTTATACAACGTTTCAACTCACCCCACAATCTCATCCCCAAAACCTTGTTTGCTAAGGATCTGTCTTAAACTCTCCCTTTCCACCTGATCATAAGCACCCTGCCAATCAATCGCCACCATACCCTCTCCTTCCTGTGTCCCTCAAAACTCTCAACAAACCCCTTTAGAATTCTGTGCCCCATGACCATCGACCGTCCTGGCAACCCTAGTTGACCTTTTGAAACTACACGTCCCACTACACATTTTAACCTATTCCCCAAAATCTTCGCAAACAATTTATAGTCTGCACACATAAGAGTAATCGCCCTGTAATCCTTAAGTGTACTCTGCCCCTTACCCTTAGGCACAAGCACAACGACCCCTGTACTTTGCTTCTCGCCCAGTTCTCCCCAGTCTTTCATTCTATTGGACAGTGTTACTAAAAAACCCCTTAACAGATCCCATGTTTTAAGTAAAATTCACTTGGTAGTCCATCAATACCTGGTGCTTTGCCTCTGCACATGTCTACAAGCGCTCTCCATATCTCCCCCTCTTCAATCTCACCACCCAAAGCTTCCCTGTCCTTTCTACCCAGAGCTACAGGCTCTACAGCACACACCCCATCAAGATCCTCCCTATTAACTCCTTTACTTTTCCAATAATGCCCATACCACGCATCCGCGAACATACTCATCCCCTCCATTGTTTTTAACACCTGCCCCTCCCTAAACCCTTTCACCTCAGTGTGCACTTCCAAATCTGTTATTGTGGTCGCTGTCCTCCTCTGCTGTTGTCTCCTCAACACATACCGATGGCTTGTCCCCCCAAAGCACTTCCTCCACACCCGCCTGCACCCGCACTGCATGAAATCTCTCCTCCTGCACTTCTCTTATCCTGCTCTTCAGATCATCTATTGCCTCTGTTTGGAATACCCCTCCCACCACTCCTTGCTCATGATAGTATCCTATTCTACTTTCCAAATAATTTGTTAATCCATACTTCAGTCGATTTATACGCTTCCCCTCACCCACGTAAAACCTACGAATCCTCTCCTTGGCGACACTGTCCCACCAACGTACAACATTATCAACCCTTTTTGCCCCCTCACTTAGCTTCCTCCACAGCGAAGCAAACCCCACCTCCACTTCCTCATCCTCATCCTCAAGGAGTCGTGTGTTTAATTTCCAGTAGCTTTCAAACCGTTTCACTAACGAATCCCATGCCACCCCCACCACCACTGCCGTGTGATCTGAATTAATTGCTTCTATAGTGTTAAAAGACTCTACTGAAACCCCTTGCATTATATAGATCCTATCCAGTCTAGCTGCGTATTTCCTCCTTACATACATATGTTGCACTTCACCTATTCCACCCCAAAATGCATCTCGTACCCCAATATCTCTACACAGATCTTGCAACACGTTTGAAAAATATCCCGCCCCCACTGGCGTCACATCAAATATCCGTATTATACAATTCCATTATTATTATTATAATCAAGGGGAAGCGCTAAACCCGTAGGATTATACAGCGCCTGGGAGGGATATGGAAGGCATTCAGGCTTAATTCGGGGAACTGGAGCACAGATCCAATTCACTAAATCAAGAGCCCCTCACCAACATCAAGGAACCTTCCCTGAGGGGTATACAATTCCAATCTCCCCCAATCAATGCAACCCTGGGCAGCGCTCTCAAGAAATACACCAGATCATCCCTTACAAATGCCGATTTTACCCTCACATCGTTCTCCGCCGGAGCATACACTCCAACAAAGGACATGCGTTCACGCATCCACCACCCATCCACTCTCATTATTCTTCCCTCACCCTCCCTCAAACCTTCGCAAAACAAACGGGCTTGCCTCACGAATTAAAACATCTACTCCGCCTTTTAAGTCGTTGGAGTTACAAAAGCCCTATATCCATCCACCTCCAGCAATTTTCCTGCTTTCAAGTTATGCTCTTGTATAAAGGCAACATCTACTTGTAACGATACAGCAGTCCTTGCAACCACACACACTTACCACTCTTACATAAACCATTAACATTAATTGTCATACACCTTAGGCCTGCTTACGTTTTCCACCCACTTTTCCCCACCACATTTTTCCCTCTGTCCAGTAGCCTCATACACACCGTCCTTGGCACTCACCCCACCCCCTCCACTCCTAACCCCTTGCTGGAGTTTCTTTTTCTCTGTGCCTCTACACACACCTTCAATCCCAGCCTTTTTCCCTGGTCTTTGTACTGGAGTGAGGACGTCATCCGAGTCAGACGTGACAGCTGCCCGCTTCCTCGACACTTCCTCTTCCGCCATGCTTGTCTCCTGACCTTCCTCATTTTGCACCTCCACCTCTATCACTTCATTCCCCTTCTCACTACTTGGCCAAGCCGACATTACATTCCTTTCTCCAGACCCGCATGCTTCCCCTTGTCCCTGTACCTGGTCTCCCGTCGTTACCTCTGTCAAGGCTTCCTCCGATTTAGGGAACATCTGCAAAACTGTCTCAAGCACTACGTCAATTTCTACGTCATTCGATACGTCCTTGTCCGCCTCGTGCATCACATCCTCTGCAGACGCACTCAATTGCTGCACTGCACCCTCATGCTCCACCTCACGTTGCATTTCCTCCACTTCCTGACTCCACAACCGACCACGCCTACGTCCATCCTGGCGGTTCTGATCAGTCACTGTAGGTCCTCGCCTCGAAATGTCACTCCTTGGTATTCCCTGGCCCGTCCTCCGCCGCACACATGTGATCATAACCATCACACAGTCCACAAGTTCTACGTTGGCCAGCGTAAGTTACAAGTATTTGTGTCATAAATTCCTCTAAGAACACATACGAAGGTATAGATTGCCTCAGTCATCTTTAGGCTAAAACTACCTTCTGGATAACCCACATAAGCCCCTGCCGTCCACTTGCCTTGTTGAGCTACGTGTACAGTTCCAAACTTCCCGAACACACTACGTAGGTCAGCTTCATTTGCCTCGAAAGGCACCTTACGTAACTTTACATACGTAAATTGACTCGAAACATCGACCATCTTTACCAAGATGCCCTCGTTAACCTCGATAGCAACATCCTGATGATGAGCAAGATCCTCATACACCTGTGATGACAGCAGTTTCACGAACATTCGGTAGTTTCTATTTAAGGCTACACCGTAAAGGTCGCAATCCTCAATCCCATGCCTCTCGAATAATCAGAGGCAACAACGTCAAGGCCGAATCTTGATTAATTGTACCTCTCAGTAATTCTATGCCGACAGTGTTAATTCTGCGTCGCACCCCAACCACCATTGTGACAGCCTGGCTAGCACTTGTGCCTGTCAGAGAGGAGTAGCAAACGTCCACCCTCACCGGCAGCTGGGCGAGGAATACGAACAATGATTATGCTAATGTATCATTTTTAACTAATGTATTTCCTGTGTCTCGCAGGGGTGTGGGTATGTATGAAGGATGCTGAAGAAAGCTTCTGTGTTAAGATATGTTGATTTATGTTTTTTTTTTTTTTTCATTTTATTGGATTTTAATTTTTATATTATTAATACTTCTATGAAGTGATTGTATGTTTAAGTAGACTATTTTATTATGCTGTATTATGTAGGGGTTTAATTACGTGTTTGGAGAGGTATGCTGTGTCTGTATGCCGCTGTATTCATTGTTGTTTTTGTTCGTATGTAATAAATGTTTATGCATCTGTATTTCCTCTGTTATGCAGGAATGTGGTTATGTATGAAGCTTGTTTGAGAATGTTTATTTTCAACCATGTTAATTAATGTTATTTTATAGTTTTGGTTATGATGACGGCAGATACAGCTGTTGGGAATGGGGGGAGGGAGGTTGCAGTGTGCAGTTATTCTTATAACTATTTGCACAGGGATGTTGCATACGGGTTATAATGTTTCATTTCTATATTTCCATGAGCATCTGTTTTATGTCTGCATGTAAAACTATATGCTTCCTTGTGTTGCGATTTACGTTATATGTTTTGCTTTCATTTATATATTATGGGTTCAAGCCACTAATTTAAGTGTATTTTTTTTTATATTTTTATTTAAAACATAGGACAAATACAATAATGTATAAGAGTATAAAATTAAAAACCATACTAGATATTACAAAACCTCTAGTACACAATCCTGGTACATTTAAAGAACACCATAGATAATGGCCATATTACAACCATATACATAACCCACAACCATATACATAACCCACAACCATATACATAACCCACAACCATATACATAACCCACAACCATATACATAACCTACAAACCCTCCTTTTACAATAATCATTATTGCCAGTGCAGACACAGCTGACACTTCTACCCCCCCCCCCCCGTATGTACAGTCCCCGTTCTAAATAACATACATTAATTATCCTAATGAATGGTCATACACTGACCTCATCAAAACCTTAATGAGTATTTACCTAAGAGTTGATAGTGCATGAACAAGACAAAACATAAATTTACAGACTAAAACAGTTATGAAACCTTACATTCCTATACACATACACTGTAATAAGTAGAAGAATATACACCACCAATATAATATCAATTATTAATGTTAACCATGAATTACAAACTTTCAAAACATTGCATATGGTGAAGTTTACACTCAAAATGCAAGATAATACACCACATGCTACATAGCGGTACATTACTAGGCTATGTAAATAATTAAAAGAACCCAAGACTAGAACATGAATAAGTATTATCCAAAAGGTTCATCATGATTTTAGTAACTTAACAACACCAAACTTCTTATAACACCTAACACGCCAACATGCATACTTATCAACACGTAACATACATTCCACAAGAGTATACTTTCGCTGCCATTGTCCTCTTCGCTTCCGGGCCGAGTGGACGTGCTGCGCAGGCGCTCCCGATTCAGTTGATTTTCTGCGCAGTTTACCTGTTTTGAGCAATCAAAATGGCGGACAGACATGGACGCAGGGTGAATACTGTCTGTGTGGTGCTGGTACGTGGTGCCCTGAGTAGTTCTACAATGCAGGTGCTGCTGCCAAGTATTATCCGCGATGTATATGGCATACCGAACGAAGAGTTGTATGGTGTAGCAGTGAATGGAGTGTACAGGATCTTCATCAAGTTCAAGAGTGCTGGGTTTTACTCCAGCATAGTCGACGCGTTTCAAGAAAAGAGGATGACCGTTAATTCTGCAGTGGAGGTCTGCCTACATGACGTATCAAGCTATGTAAACGTGGGTAAAGTGAGAAATGTCCCCTTTGAGGCCTTGGAATATGATGTTGTGGAGGTATTCCGTAGGTATGGCAAGATCCATTCGGCACAGTTGGGAGTGTGGAAGGATGGGCCTTATATGGGGCTGCCAGAGGGGTCTTTCACATTGAAGATGACATTGAGACAACCTATACCATCGTATGTTCTGATGGAAGAGTTCAGAACACAGGTTTATGTATATTATGCAGGACAGCGTCGGACATGTAGGCTGTGCGGGTCTCATGACCATATGGCGGCCCAATGTCATCAAAGGCAGGGACGGAGGGAACAGGTGCCAACAACTGTGGAACGACAGCTGCCCTCCTTGGCACCTGCGACAGGTGAAGCTGCAAAACAGGCGTCTGCAAGTTGGAGTGAAGAAGTAGACAGAGCGGAGTCGGAGATGGGAGCGTGCGACACGTTACCTGTGGGAACTGTGTCTGAGCGACATCTACGGATGAGACTGTTGACAGAAGTGACTTACAACAGGATGGTCTGCTGGACGAGGTCTTGAAAGACTTCTTGGGGGAGGTGGAAGACAGTCAGGAAGGGGAGAAGGACGGGAGGGTATTGGAGGGGGTAGCAGCTGCACAAAAGTGTGAGAACACCTTGTGCAATGAGAGTAAGCAGCACATGGTGGAGGTTGAGGTGCACCAGGAGGACATGGATGTGAGGCAACGTGTGGAGGTGGCACACGTAAGCGATCAGCTGGGACGTCGGATATGGAAGATGTCCTTAACGCCAGGGCAGAGATCTGGAAAGAAACCTTGGAAGACTGGGCTAGAGCTACCGGGGAATGGTGGCACCGGTTCTGTGGTGCTGCAAGGGTCGAAGGAAAAGGGGGGAAACGGAGGTCTGGATAGACCAAGTGACAAACGTGGATATAGTCAACAACCACGTCTTTCAAGCAACCTTCAAAGCGGCGGGGAAAGCCGCCTTTATTGTAATAATTCAAGGTGGTCACCATTAATGTTAACGGCCTGAGAGCTGAGATTAAGAGAGTGTGGATGGAATGGTTTTTAAGGAGATTTGATGTGGATATATGTTTCATACAGGAACATAATTACAAGTTTGGATGTGAGTTGCGCTTGAAGGGTTATAAGTTATATGTGAGTGGATCGGTGAGGTTAAAAGGGGGGGTTGCTGTGGCTGTGAAGGAAACCAGTCCTTGCGTGTGTTGGGGTGGGAGGAGGTGGGGGTGGAAGGGTGGTGCGGGTAGAGGGAGAGTGGGGTGAGACAAGGTTTGTTTTATAGGAGTATACATGCCGGCGGATGGAAATGCAGCAGTTAAGGTAACTTTCGTGAGGGATGTTTTGCTTTTTTATTTGAGGGGATTGCCTTTAGTTACTGTGATAGGAGGAGATTGGAATTGTGTCATACGACAGGGTGATGTGGAACCGAGGGGGGCGGGGGTGTGTGTTGGGGTTTTTATGCAATGTGTTGGGGGATGTGGGAGTTTTAGATGTAGTGGGGAGAGGTGGTTGGAGGATTGAGTATACATTTGTACGAAGGGGTTATGCTGCACGTCTGGATAGGCTCTATGCTACGGAGGCAATAAGAGTTCTGGGAGTTAGGACCTTCGATGTGGGGTTTTCGGACCACAGGGCGGTTATTGCGGATCTTGATTGGGAGGTATGGTTAGGATACACACTGGTTATTGGAAATTAAATGCGAGACTTGTGAAGGGGGAGGGGGTGAATGAGGCTTTTGGGGATTGGTGGCACTTTTTTGGGATCAAGGGATGTGGGGTCGTGTGTCTTGGAATGGTGGGAGAAGCGAGCTAAGCCGGGTATTGCTGGATTCTTTAAAAATAGGGGACGGGAAAGAGGCCAGGTGGAGGTATGGGTTACAGAATTATTTGGAATGTCAGCTGAACGAGTGTTATGAGGAGGAAGTGGGGAAGCAGTATGGGACCGTGGAGCAACTTAGAGGTAGACTGGCGGAGATACACAATGACAGATTTGATGCTGTGCGTGTGAGGGCAGGATTGGAGGCTGTATTGTGGGGGGATAAACCTTGGGAAGTGTTTTAAGACGTTTTAGGGTGAGGCAGAAGGAGTCAACTATTTTGCAATTAGAGGTTAGTGAGGATATGGGTGGATATCATAAGGGACAGGTGCTTACTACTACAGAAGGCATGAGTAATTATACTGATTTCTGGTTTCGAGAGAAATGGAGAAAGGGGGGGGAGGGCGATGCTTTGAGGAAGTGTTGGAGGGGGGGTGTGGGTTAGGGCAGAAAGAAGTGGAGAGGGATGGAGATGGGAGGAGCGATTAGTGTGGGGGAAGTTGAGGAGGCAGTGTTTAACATGAGTACTGGAAAAGCGCCGGGCATCGATGGGATTTCAAATGATTTTTACAGAGTTCATTGGAGCATATTAAGACTTGTCTGGTGGAGGTCATGAATTGTATGCTGCGGGAGGGCAAGCTAAGTCAAACACAAAGTATTGGAGTGGTGGTGTTGGTTCGGAAAAAGCAAGTGGAAGTGTTTTAAGTGCATATAGAGCTATCTCACTAATGTGTGCTGACTACAAGATTTTTGCAAAGATATTAGGTAATAGGATGAAGAAGGTAATTGGTGCAGTTGTACATAGGGACAGATGGGTATACCGGGACGAAGTATGAGAGTTGGGCATGGGCGCATAAGGGACTTTTTGGAGGGTTGCGAGGGGGGAGGACTTTTGGGTATTGATTGGGAGAATGCATATGACTGTGTGAATAGAAAATTTTTGAGGGCTTGTTTGTTGCGTCTGGGGTTTGGACTGGGAGTGGCGAGGTGGGTTGATACGCTATACTCAGCGGCTATGGTACGGGTCCAAGTTAATGGCAGATTGGGAAGGCTGGTTAAAATGGAGAGGGGATTACGGCAGGGGTGCCCTCTTTCACAAATTCTGTTTTGCGTGCATGCAACATCCGTTCTATGGGCTCGTTGAGGGGGTGGGAGCTTTAAATGGGGAGAGGGAAGGGCGCTCAGGCATTGTGGGGTATGTGGATGATACCACTATCCTGATAGAAGGGGTGGAGGAATTGCGTATGGTGGGGAGGGTGTTGGGGATTTTTGGGGAGGTGTCGGGAATGAGAGTAAATAGGGCGAAATCGTGTTTACTGGAGGTGGTGCTTGGGTGGGGGGGGCTTGGGGTTGGAGTTTGGGTGGGCAGTGGTGGATAATTTGAAGATTTGTGGAGTTTTATACATGGCGAATGCGCAGGAGGCTAGGCAGGTAAATTCAGAGAGGGTAGTGGAGAAAGTAGTGAGTAGATTACGGGGTTTACGGGCGGGAGATGTCACATTACAGCAGAGGGCGGTAATAGTTAATTCGCTGGTTTACAGTAAGGTTTGGGGTATAGCAGAAGTGTATCCTTTGAGAACACAGGACGTACAAGAAATACAGAGACGTGCTCTACGTTATGTTTGGGGTTTTGGGCGAGCATGGCTGAGCAAGGGAAGTGGTGATGTCGAATGTACGCAGAGGGGGTGTGGGTCTTTTAGCAATGGGGCCGAGGGTGAAAGCGATATATGTAAAACAGTCATTCGTTAGGGCTGGAGGAGAAAGAGGGGTAAGAGTGGGAAGGTGATGGGGGATGTGCGGAGATGGTGGGGAGGTAAAGAGTTAATTGAATGTGAGGATATGCTGAGGGTTTTGTTATTGGTTAAAGATGTTGAGCGACTTAAAGTGGGGCGTTTGGTATCATGAGTGGGAGGAAGGAAATCCTGCAGGGCGTATCGGTCTATCCATTGTATGATTGGGGGACGATATGGGAAGACTTCAGGAGGCTCAGGTTAATGCCTAGGGTACGTGAGTTGGTATACAGATTCATGATGGGGACCTAGCTTCAAAAGCAGTTTTGAGTTTAATGGGTTTGGTGAGGGAACCGTCCTGCAGTCAGTGTGGTGAGCTGGAAACGGCATTTCATGCAGTTTATTTTTGTGAAGAATTGAGGGAGGTACGGATGTGGTTGGCGAGGGTTTTTCGTCTGTTTAGGTGGGGTAATGTAGAGACCCTGCGAGCTTTAACATTAGAGGTAAAAGGGGTATCACGGGAGGTAAAAAGGGCGATTATGTATGTGGTAGTGGATTTTCTGTATATTTCCTGGGGAATGAGAGATGCTGGGGGTATGATTCGAATTAAGGCAATAGCAGCGTGTATATACAGGACTGCTCGTAGGAACAAACTTATTTATGGGAGTCAGTGGGGAGCTTGTTTTCCAGAGAACTACAGAGAGATTACAGTCAGTCGTCTCCAGCAATTGGTACAGTGATAACCATGTAGGGGACTGGTATTCTTTGGTAGTCGGGTTTTCAGGGTTTTTTCAGTGGTGGTGGCGTATATGGGAATGGTTTTAGCGAATGACAAGGGTGGATGGTATGTAGTGTAATGGATTATGGTTGGGTGGTAACTAGTCTGATTCCGGTTGCTGTTGTAGGAATGGAACACGTAAAACTGTGTGTACGTGTGAATTGCTTTGGGTATGGAGGTGAATGTGTGTGAATGTAGTGTTTGTGTTAAAAGTAATGTATTATTAGATAGGAAAACTCCCGGTGTGTGGCGTTAAAAATAAAAAAAAAAAACTTTCGCTGTGCCTTCTAGCACGTGCCTAACTAGTATTACTTACAAATATAGATACAAAAATTTTTATCTAGAGACTTTTATTTTTATTTAAAACATAGAACAAATACAATAATGTATAAGAGTATAAAATTAAACCATACTAGACATTGCAAAACCTCTAGCACACAATCCAAGTACAGAAAATAAACACCATATATAATGGACCATATTACAACCATATACATAACCCACAACACATCCTACAAACCCTCCTTTTACAATAATCATTATTGCCAGTGCAGAAACACAGCTGACACTTCTCCCCCCCCCCTTAACATATGTACAGTCCCCCTTCTAAATAACATAATTAATTATCCTTCGTCTCTCACCCATTGAGTAAGAGGACTGTTCTACACGCTCCCCCTCTATGCTGTTCGGCCCCTCAAGAATTTCCCTTGATTTTTGGTGGGGGTCTTGTTTGGGGGAATTGGTCTGTGCTCCATTCCCAAATTTAAAACCCTGAAGCCTTCCCCACATCCCCCCCCCAGCGTTTGTATAATCCCCCCCGGGTTTACCCTTTCCCCTTGTTTAAAAATAAAACTGTTCGGGGGGCATTTTTCATTTTCTCAAATGCGCGGGCCCCAGACCCCCGCGTCAAAACACTGTGTGTTTGGAATTAACTCGTGGGACAGTGCTTGGACCATAATGGCGTATTATTCCAGCGTAACCGAACACCTAGGGTTCGCCAACGAGGATTTTGGGGTTTAGCGATGAAGGGTGTGAAAAGAATTTTGAAAGTTTGGGCCGGGCCAAAGTTTACGAGAAGTCTCGACAATATCAAAGGTCAATCTGGGGGTTAACCACTGTTCGTGAAGCTACACGATGTGTCCCGCCATTATACGGGGGAAAAAAGTAAAAATGCCCCTTTTGAGGCGTGCACTGATATACGGCGCCCTGAGTAATTTACGGGCACATACACTAGCTACAGCGGGGAGGGGGCCTGATGGCCCATATAAAGGGACTAACTGAGGGAACGTTTTGGGAAAAAATGACATTACGACATCCACCCTTCAATTGATCCTCAAAACTTCGGGACCAAATTTTTTTGTGACTTATGCAGGGCAACCCGCACTTGTAGGTTGTGTGGAGCATACATCTTTGGCGGGCAGTGGAAAGGAGACAGGTGCCAGGTTGTAAAACAGACAAGGATTTAGGGAGGAGGTATAAGGCAAATGTCCTGAACGCCTGTGCAACCCCAAGTTTGTCTTGGAGCGAAAGGTTGAGAGGTCTTGAACCGGTGTGGCTACATTTCCCGGAAGTTGCCTCCTTTGGAGGCACCCCCAGAGGGGGAAACGGTTCGCGAAAAACAGGCCAATGATTGGAGACTCCATTGCCTGTGTTGACAATTATTTACGGGGGACAGCAGAGTCCTGCACGGCCCCACCCTTTAAACTTGGGACAGGCTGCGACGGCGGAGGGGATCCGACGTGCATGGATGGACGCCACTGAGGGCCTTTGCTAAAACAAACTGGAGGTGGAAATTCACCGGGATTGCACTGTGGACGAGAAAGCATTAAAAGTGAACACAAAGCGCTCTTTTTACATTTTTCAGTTTTGATGATGTGTTAAACGCCACCCCAAAGATCGGGGAAAAATCATGGCGGATGGGGCACGAAAGGGTCCGTGCCCAAAGCACAGGGATGATAAAGGGAGTGCTTCAAAAGGAGGAAGGGGAAAATTTTGGAAAAAAAAAATCTAGTCCATGTCGAAAGGAAAACCATCATTTCGATTTTAAGTGCCTCACAATAAACTTAAGGGTTTTGGAACTGTACGAAAGTGTGCTGGTTACGTGATTTTTTTGGTGCGAATAATGTGGACGTTGTTTTCAACAGGAAACACAATCTAAATGGGGTAGTGAATTGCGGATAAAAGTTAATGTGACATGGAGAATGCAATTCGGTTGAAAGGTGGCGTTGCTCATGATCAGGGGACTAGCCCGTTTTTGTAGACTAGTAAGGGGGGGAGGGGAGGAAATAAGGGTGGAAGGGCTAGGGGGAGGGGGGAAGGGTGTCTTTTGGTGTGTAGGTCCAGCTAGAAGAGGGGCGTGAAAAAAACCCTTTTTGTAAAAGAGGTGTTAATTTTTATTTGAGGTCACCCCCCTGAAGTACTATTGTAGGGGGGGATTAAATTTGCGTGACCCGGCGTAAAGTAAAACCCCGGGGGAAGTGGGATTTTCAGGGGTTTGGGAGTTTTAATGTCAGGGGTGGGATTAAAGGACGTGGGGGGGGGGGAGGGGTTGACATACTTTTGTAGCGGGGATATGCGGGCGATTTGTAAGGTAGTTCAGCCCACGTAGTTAATAGTGGCGTGTTTTAGATGGGTGTTTTCGAAAAAGAGGATTTTTTTGGGGACGCAGGGTGGGAGGGTTTTACCTAAGAGGGGTTGTAGTTTTTGGAAATTGAATGTTAAATTTTTAAAAGGGGAGGAAAAGGAAATCTTTTTGAGTTTTTTTGGGAGGGTTTTGTTAGCGGGGGGCTCCGGGGGTAGAGCTTGTTAGGTGGTGGGATGGGGTGGCTAAGAAACTTTTCGGGATTACATGTTCGGCGGGGAGGGAAAGTAATAACTTTTATATGGCTACAGGGGTATTTAAAAGGGACATTACGCAATTTTTATGGGGTGAGGGTGCGAGATCCCCTGTGGGGGGAAATAAGGATTTAAAGCAACTTTTAAAGGGTTTGCAAAATGATCGATTGAGGGCCCCCCCCCCCACGGTGGCGGGGGGTTTTGGAGGAGGTTCCTACGGGGATCGGCCTTGGCGTGTGCTTTAAAGGGGCAACAGAAGAGGGGGGCAGCCCCGGAGAGAGGGGGTTTAAAGTTCAATGGGGATGGGAGGGAAAGGGGAAAAGGGCGGTATGATTCACTGAAGGGTAGAGTGGGTATATTTATGCATGGTTAGGTCATATGCACAACATGTGGGTATACGAGTGATGCTTTAAGGGAAATGGGTGGTTATGTGCAATGCCTTGATGGTAGAGTAGGGAGACTTTGGAAGCAGATTACGGAAAGGGGGGAAATTTGGGGGAGTATAGCAGGTGCAATTTAGGTAGGCACCGGGTGTAGAGGGTTCCTAATGATTTTTTTGTTAAAAACTGGGAAGTATTTAGGGGATTTTTATCGATTGTTCAATGTAATGAAGGGAAAAGGGCAATGGGTGGGCACAAAGGGCGTGTTGTTTTATTAGTGCCGAAGGGGGGGACAGACCCCGGGGAAGATTACCCTGCAATACGCTTAGTCGGGGATTATAAGTTATTTGCAAGGATTAGGAACAGAATCAAACAGGTTTTAGGGAAAATAATTGATAGAGGCAATATGGCATACCGGGTAGTCAATGTTGAAGGGCAGGGGAAATATTTGGGGTTTTTTTAAAGCATGGGGGGAGGGGGGGGGGGGTTTTTTGGCTCTGGATTGGGGAGCTGCTTATGAAGCGTAGAAAAGGGGTGCATTTGGAGTTTTTAAAACGTTGGTTGGGTTTCGGAGGGAAATTGTTTCTTGGGCAAAAACTTTTTTCTGGGTCATTATGAGAATACAGGTTAATGGACGACAGGTGTAGCATTCAGATGGGGAAGGGGTTTGCGCAGGGATGCCCCCTGTCGAAAAATTTTTTTTGCATGGGCCTTCAAAAACCCTTTTATAGGGCATTTAGGGGGAGTATGCGAGAGCGAGGGTTGGTGTTGCACGTAAAAGGGAAGCGGGGATAGTGGGTTTTCGTGGGTGATACAATGCTTGGAGGGATGTGGGGGGTTTACATAAGGGGAAAAAGGGGGAAGACGTTTTTGGTAGGGTCAGGGGGAAAAATTTAAAGTATAAAGTCCAAGTATTTGGATCTAGGGGGTAGTGTACATAATGGTGAGACTGTTTAGGGTGGTGGCGTGGGAGATCGTTGTTATATGTGGGGTAGTGTACAGCGGAAAGTAGGGATGCAAAGAGGCAAATTCGAGGCGCCCGTGGATGGGGTTTTGAAAAGATGGGGGGCTTGAGGGCAGAGCAATTATCGTTTCATCAAAGGGGTTTTAGTCACAATGTCCGTTGTATAGCAATTATTTGGGACGTGGTGGCAATATATCCGTTACGACGGTTAGGTGCAACGGTTGCAACTGCGGGGATTCAATTTATATGGGGGTCGGTTTGTGACTGGGTAAAATAAGGGGGGGTGTCGCTTCCCCTTAGCCAGGGGGGGCTGGCTTAACCCTTGAAAGCGTATGTTGAGTGTTTTCTGAAAAGGGGTTTGTGAGGGAGGGGGGGGGGGGGGAGGCCTTTAAAGATGCACATGGATACAACGGGGTGGGGGGTAGGGATTTAAAGTTTGGGGGGCATGTTCAGTTTTACTGAAGGTAAGGGATCCGAAAAAATTAAATTGAAGTTTTGAGAGGGTGGGGGGGGGGTCTGTGGTCGGCAGTTGAGGGGGGGGGTACCCTATGATGCATGGGGTTCTGTATGGAAAGTCTTCAAAAAATACGTGTAAAACCAGTGTCAGGAGGTTATGTTTTGGTTTTTAATGGGTCTTGCCTCGGGGTTTTGTTATTTTAAAAGGAGATTAAGGGAAGGTGGGGAGTGCAAAGCGTGTGGGGTGTCTGGAAAACCCTATTTCACCTGTGTCTTTGTACTTTTTTAGAAGAGTAGGGTCTGGCTAATAAAATAGTTAGGTTTGTGGGTGGGGAAGATTACGGTGTTGGGGTGTTAAGTTTTAATATAGGTGGGGGGGGTCAGCAGGTGGGAATGCGGTTGCTAGTGGGCACAGTTTTTATTTATATTTTGGGGGCAATGAGGGAGGTGGGAGTCGAGGAAAGGATAAGGTGTTAGGGGGCCCCGAGTTTTAAAAACGTGCCCCCCCCTGACTTTTTGGGGGAAGATGGGGGACAGCATTTACTGAAGGTTTTTCGTAGATTTGGTTGAAGGGTTTTAAGAGATTTAATGAAAGTAAGGGGGGGTTTCGGCGGCTAGTTTTTCTTGAGTATGGAAATGTGTAAGATGTTAACGTGTGTGGGGATGTTTGGTAATATAATAAATAAGCTTCTTTTGTGATGTGAGTTTGGTCTGGGTATTGGTTTAAGATATGTTATTCACATTTTTTTTTCAGAAGTATCGAAATTTAATAGTAAAAATATGGTGTTTTACACTACTGATTGTGGTATAATGTGTGAGAGGGTACATTCACGTATTTGTGTTTTGATGGTTGAGGGGACACAAGGGGATGATTAAGTATGTCTGGATTTTCCTTTTGTCCTCAAAGGGTTATACAAAAATGTACTGTGGTTAGTGATGTGTTTGGTTTTTATTTATTCAACACATGCTTGTTGTATGTTCCCTTGTTACTTTTTTCAATTGTCATTTCAATCACTTTGTATAGCAAAAATTTTTCAACGGTATCGTTTTTACCATTGAAGTAATTTTTTTTTTGACGTATTCCTTTTGTGTCTGAGATTTTTGTACACGGGTTAATTAAAAGTAATGGTCGGTTTTTAGATCTAAACTCTTTTCTTTGTATGTTTATTTGTATTTTTTGGGAATGTAAATTATTATTATTATAATCAAAAAAAAGCGCTAAAAGCCACAAGGCTATACAGCGCTGCAGGGTAGGGGGAAGGAAGCAAGGAATTGGATCAAAGGGGGGGGGGGATGATAGCAGGTTTCAGAAAACAGCGGGCAGGGGATAGTACGGGGGTAGAGGGTACAAAAGATACAAGTAGAAAGGGGGAAAGTATCAGAATTTGTGAAACATCAGTCGTTGTCAAAAAGTCAAGAGAGAGCCCCAGAAAGGTGGGTCCTCAGCGAGAAGGGGAAAGGAAAGAGAGGCAGCGGGGGGAAGACACCGAGGTAAAATTTTGCGGCTCGTTGATAAAGGGGCAGTCCAACAGAATGTGGCTGACTGATAATGGGCTTTGGAAAATTTTACAGAGAGGAGCAAGACGCCCCCTCCATGAGATACCCTGGTAAGAGAGTATGGCCAAAAGCGAAGACGGGAGGGTATCCCAAACCTCGACACTGGTGATAAGAAGACGGCCAGTAACCCATACCGGGTTTTAAAAGATTTAATTTGTTGCCGAGCATAGTAGACCAACGTGTTTTTCCAAAGGGGGTTTAAGGGGGGAAGATATTACAGCAAAATATCCGTCAAAGGGAAAACCTCTATAAGAAAATGGGAGGTCATGTACTGCGGGGCCGCGCAGCAGTGTCTGCCTTTTCATTTCC
>NC_069404.1:50532542-50584033 GCF_026875155.1 Cherax quadricarinatus
CGAATGACGTAGAAATTGACGTAGTGCTTGAGACAGTTTGCAGATGTTCCCTAAATCGGAGGAAGCCTTGACAGAGGTAACGACGGGAGACCAGGTACAGGGACAAGGGGAAGCATGCGGGTCTGGAGAAAGGAATGTAATGTCGGCTTGGCCAAGTAGTGAGAAGGGGAATGAAGTGATAGAGGTGGAGGTGCAAAATGAGGAAGGTCAGGAGACAAGCATGGCGGAAGAGGAAGTGTCGAGGAAGCGGGCAGCTGTCACGTCTGACTCGGATGACGTCCTCACTCCAGTACAAAGACCAGGGAAAAAGGCTGGGATTGAAGGTGTGTGTAGAGGCACAGAGAAAAAGAAACTCCAGCAAGGGGTTAGGAGTGGAGGGGGTGGGGTGAGTGCCAAGGACGGTGTGTATGAGGCTACTGGACAGCGGAAAAATGTGGTGGGGAAAAGTGGGTGGAAAACGTAAGCAGGCCTAAGGTGTATGACAATTAATGTTAATGGTTTATGTAAGAGTGGTAAGTGTGTGTGGTTGCAAGGACTGCTGTATCGTTACAAGGTAGATGTTGCCTTTATACAAGAGCATAACTTGAAAGCAGGAAAATTGCTGGAGGTGGATGGATATAGGGCTTTTGTAACTCCAACGACTTAAAAGGCGGAGTAGATGTTTTAATTCGTGAGGCAAGCCCGTTTGTTTTGCGAAGGTTTGAGGGAGGGTGAGGGAAGAATAATGAGAGTGGATGGGTGGTGGATGCGTGAACGCATGTCCTTTGTTGGAGTGTATGCTCCGGCGGAGAATGATGTGAGGGTAAAATCGACATTTGTAAGGGATGATCTGGTGTATTTCTTGAGAGCGCTGCCCAGGGTTGCATTGATTGGGGGAGATTGGAATTGTATACCCCTCAGGGAAGGTTCCTTGATGTTGGTGAGGGGCTCTTGATTTAGGGAATTGGATCTGTGCTCCAGTTCCCCGAATTAAGCCTGAATGCCTTCCATATCCCTCCCAGGCGCTGTATAATCCTACGGGTTTAGCGCTTCCCCTTGATTATAATAATAATAATGGAATTGTATAATACGGAGATTTGATGTGACGCCAGTGGGGGCGGGATATTTTTCAAACGTGTTGCAAGATCTGTGTAGAGATATTGGGGTACGAGATGCATTTTGGGGTGGAATAGGTGAAGTGCAACATACGTATGTAAGGAGGGAATATGCAGCTAGACTGGATAGGATCTATATAATGCAAGGGGTTTCAGTAGAGTCTTTTAACACTATAGAAGCAATTTATTCAGATCACACGGCAGTGGTGGTGGGGGTGGCATGGGATTCGTTAGTGAAACGGTTTGAAAGCTACTGGAAATTAAACACACGACTCCTTGAGGATGAGGATGAGGAAGTGGAGGTGGGGTTTGCTTCGCTGTGGAGGAAGCTAAGTGAGGGGGCAAAAAGGGTTGATAATGTTGTACGTTGGTGGGACAGTGTCGCCAAGGAGAGGATTCGTAGGTTTTACGTGGGTGAGGGGAAGCGTATAAATCGACTGAAGTATGGATTAACAAATTATTTGGAAAGTAGAATAGGATACTATCATGAGCAAGGAGTGGTGGGAGGGGTATTCCAAACAGAGGCAATAGATGATCTGAAGAGCAGGATAAGAGAAGTGCAGGAGGAGAGATTTCATGCAGTGCGGGTGCAGGCGGGTGTGGAGGAAGTGCTTTGGGGGACAAGCCATCGGTATGTGTTTGAGGAGACAACAGCAGAGGAGGACAGCGACCACAATAGCAGATTTGGAAGTGCACACTGAGGTGAAAGGGTTTAGGGAGGGGCAGGTGTTAAAAACAATGGAGGGGATGAGTATGTTCGCGGATGCGTGGTATGGGCATTATTGGAAAAGTAAAGGAGTTAATAGGGAGGATCTTGATGGGGTGTGTGCTGTAGAGCCTGTAGCTCTGGGTAGAAAGGACAGGGAAGCTTTGGGTGGTGAGATTGAAGAGGGGGAGATATGGAGAGCGCTTGTAGACATGTGCAGAGGCAAAGCACCAGGTATTGATGGACTACCAAGTGAATTTTACATAAAACATGGGATCTGTTAAGGGGTTTTTTAGTAACACTGTTCAATAGAATGAAAGACTGGGGAGAACTGGGCGAGAAGCAAAGTACAGGGGTCGTTGTGCTTGTGCCTAAGGGTAAGGGGCAGAGTACACTTAAGGATTACAGGGCGATTACTCTTATATGTGCAGACTATAAATTGTTCGCGAAGATTTTGGGGAATAGGTTAAAATGTGTAGTGGGACGTGTAGTTTCAAAAGGTCAACTAGGGTTGCCAGGACGGTCGATGGTCATGGGGCACAGAATTCTAAAGGGGTTTGTTGAGAGTTTTGAGGGGACACAGGAAGGAGAGGGTATGGTGGCGATTGATTGGCAGGGTGCTTATGATCAGGTGGAAAGGGAGAGTTTAAGACAGATCCTTAGCAAACAAGGTTTTGGGGATGAGATTGTGGGGTGAGTTGAAACGTTGTATAAAGGGGCAAAAGCGAGAATTCAGATCAATGGACGTGTGGGAGGTGTGGTGAATATAGATAGGGGCTTGAGGCAGGGTTGCCCGCTATCAAAGTTATTATTTGCATGTGTGCAAGATCCATTTTATAGGTTGGTTGAGACCAGAGTGTGTGGGGGGAGGGGTCGAGGGAGGGCTTGATTAGGCATCATGTGGTAGGTTACGTGGATGACACGACACTCCTAGTCCAGAAGGGAACAAGACTGAGAGAGCTGGGAGGGGTGGTTGGCATGTTTGGAGGGGCGACAGGCATGACGGTAAATGTTGAGAAAACAAAGATCATGGGGCTAGGGGAGTGGAGAGACAGAGTTGATTGGGACTGTGATGTGGTGAGAAGGCAGGAAGAGCAGTTATTAATATGTGGCATTTTGTATATACGGGAGGCTAGGGAGGCGAATTCGTTGAGAATGGTGGAACGCGTTGAACATCGGTTGGGGATGTTACAGCCTTATCACTTGACATTATTGCAATGGGCGATTGCTATTAATGTATTGCTGTACAGTAAGGTATGGTATGTAGCAGCAGTTTTTCCATTGCTGAGGGCTGAGATTACTCGTATCCTTAGAAGTGTTTTTAGGTTCTTATGGGGCTCAGGATGTGAATGGATGAAGAGGGAGGTGGTGACTTTGCCGGTGAGGAAGGGAGGTTTAGGTTTGTTGGACCTGGGAAGGAGGGTGAAATGCATTTTCGTCAGGTGGGAGTGGAAAAGATTAGGGGACTGAGGGGACATGCATGCAAAGGTTGCATGATATTTTGAGGGAATGTATGTAGGTGGGGAATGGAGGGAGTGTGAGATTTTGTTGAGGGCACTTTTGTGGGTGCGCGAGCCAGACAAATTAAAGGTGAGGGATTTATATCGAATATTGAGGGTAGAGGAGACGGCCCCAGTTGAGGGGCTGTTCCTGTTGTATGCATGGGTGCTATATGGAGTCTGTTCGTAAACTAAAGCTAGGGCCCAGGGTGCGAGAGATCATGTTTAAATTTTTACACGGGATTCTGCCTACTGGATCAGTCCTCAGAAATAGACGTGTGGTAGAGGAGGGTTGGTGTGGGTTATGTGGGGAGTTGGAGACAGCCTATCATGTGGTATATTTTTGCGATTATTTGGGGAGTGTGAGGGAATGGCTGGGAAAAGTGTCAGGAGGATAGGAGGAACTGGGGTGTCAGTGTTGAGAGCGCTGAGTCTTGATATAGGGGGGTGGGGGAGAATGTGTACGGGGAGTAGCTTATATCATGGTGGATTTCGTGTACATATCGTGGGGAATGAGAGGGGTGGATAATGGGAGACGAGGAAACGAGTTTTAGCGAGGTTTTTTTTGTAGGACAATGAATAGGAATTGCGAAATTTATGGGAGGAGATGGGAGGGAGATTTCACTGAGGGTTACAGGTCCATCACTGTTGGGGAGTTGCTAGAGTTGTGAGGGGGGGGAAGTGGGTTTAGATTGTTGTGTAAAGCATTCGATAAAAAAGGGGGGTACCAAACGGGCTTGCCAAACAAAAGATGTTGTGTAATTTGGGATGTGCATGGGGTGCGATTCATGCGTTCTTAGTGTTATTAAATTTTAATTAATTTATGGGAGGAGATGGGAGGGAGTTTTCATGAGGGTTACAGGTCCATCACTGGGGGGGATTTTTGCTAGAGTTGTGGGGGGGGGGGGGAAGGGTGGGTTTAGTTTGTTGTGAAAAGCATTCGATAAAAAAGGGGGGTTTCCCAAACGGGGCTTGCCAAACAAAAGATTTTTGGTGAATTGGGTTGCTGGAGTGCTGGTTCTGCGTTCTTAGGTTATTTAATTTTTTTAATTACCCTTCTGCTAAAGGGGCTATCGTAGTAGTATAATAGTAGAAGTCTGAGAATGCTGCGGGCAGAAATAAAGATAGGATTTGACTCCCTTGTAAACTAATTCAGTTTTAATGTATATATTAGATATGTATTATAAAAAAATTTTAGGACAAAGGGGGTTTTTTTCACTACTGTAAGTTGTTTTTTTTTCAATAAATATGTTTTAAGTTTAATTTAGTATGGTTAGTTTTAAATTTAAAATAAACAACGGTGAAATTGCTGTACTTTTGGTGGGGGCTGGGTAAATGGGGGGGTTATACTGCTTGCATTTTTTGGGGCATGAATTATTGTTGTGTTATTGAAATTAGCAGTCAGGAAGGAGTTAAGAGGATTCTTTTTTTTGTATTCTTGAATATTATTTTTTTGTAGTAAGAATTATGAAATTTTGGCAGTATTCACCTATACTGATGAAGTGTATATATTGCATATTACTGCATATTCGTGTATGAAATTGATAATTTATATTGTCTGTCGATGCCTCATATGTATTTTTGTTAATGTATTGTTGTTTAAATAAAATATTATAAAAAAAAAAAAAAACAATGTTCGCATCGCTATTGGGCCCTGCGGAAGGCTGCGCAGACGCTCCTGATTGAGTTGGCTTTTGCGCTTTCCTGTTTGAGCTCTCCCCCCGGGTTATGGTGAAAACTTTATTTTCCAAATGGGAAATGCATAGTGGGGGGGGCATCAAAACCGTCTGCGTTGAGTTGACCCCTGGGGCTGTCAGGGAGCCCCGATGGATTTTTTCTACCGGGGATTATCCCCGATTTCTACGGTATTGCAAATGAAGAGATATTGGTGTAGCACTTAATGGGGAATACACGGGTCTTCGTTAAATTTATGTCAGCAAATTCTACGAAGCGGTGGTTTATAATATAAAAGACCATTATAGCCCTCAATTCAGCTGTATCAATGTCTTCAGATGTATCCAAAAATTTTCACAGGGGAAAAATAGGAAGTCCTTTTAAGGCGATGATTTTGTTAAAAGAGAACTACCCAATTATGGTATGGTTCATATGCCTTCAGGTCGGTGGGCCCTGGGCCTTATGCTGGAGCGTTGTAGTCGTTCCCCGTCGTACCTTCTGTCCTCGCAGCACACAAGCTGATGGCTTGTCGCCCCAAGTACTTCGTCCAACCCCGCCTGTACCCGTACAGCTGCAAAAACGTTCTTCTTGCAAATCCCGTATTCTGTCCTTCAACATGTGTATATCCTCCACCGGGTACACCCCGGCCACCGCCCCCCCCCCTCGTAACAATCCCGTAATCTAGATTCTAAGTAATTTGACAAACCATACCGCAATTGATTAATGCGTTTGCCCTCCCTCACATAAAATTGACGTATTCGTAACTTAGCCACACTATCCCACCATCCTACCACATCTTCCTCAGTCCTTCTGTCGGCACAGAGCTGTTCCCAAAATATTGCAAACGCTTCCACTCCCTCCCTATCCCCCAAAACCATCGTGTTCAGTTTCCAATAACTTCCCTGCCTACGAGCCAAAGCATCCCATCCCACCTCCACTAATACCGCCCTATGATCGGAAGACACCATCTCAATAGTTTTAAAAGACTCTACCAAAACCCTCTGAGATAAATATAACCTGTCCAAACGAGCCGCATATCCCCTTCTTATAAACATATGTTCCACCTCCCACAGACCTCCCCCGAAAGCATCACGTAACTGAAGATCTCTAAGCAGGCTCCCCAAGACTGAGGAAAAATACCCCGCTCCTCTGGGTTCCACGTCTGTCCTCTTAATTACACAATTCCAATCCCCCCCCACAATCGCCATAGACGGTAACGTGCGTAGGTAGTACACGAGCTCCTCCCGCACAAAATCCATCTTCACTTTCACGTCACTTTATGCTGGGGCATACACACACACAAACGCCACTCTCTCTCCCATCCACCATCCTTCCACACGTAATACTCTCCCCCCTCCCCCCCCTCTTTCCTTTGCAATACAAACGGGCTCGCCTCCCTGATCAACACACCCACTCCTCCTTTTAAACGCTCAGACGGCAACACATAAGCCTGATACCCAGGCACCACTAATTCACGACCAAGCTTAAAATTGTGCTCCTGCACAAAAGCTATGTCAACCTTGTACCTATTCAAAAACATCCTGAAGCACTCCCGTTTAACACCATTACACAGACCATTAATATTTATTGTTACACACCTGAGGCCAGTTTAAGGTTTCCTTCCCCGCCTCATGTCAAGATTCTTCCCTTTCAGACCGTTCCCCTGGACTGTGCCTTTGCCACAGACTCCCCCCTCCTTCCCCACCCCCCCCCCCCCCCCCTTCTGTTGTGGCCCGCTCGCAGAGTCACTCTGGGTACCATAACCCCATGTCTTTTTCCCCGGCCTTTGCGCCTGCGTCAGAACATCGTCCGAATCTGACGCTGCTGCCCTTTTCCTTGTAGCTCCCTCAGTTTCCATATCTGAGTCCTGGGAGCCAGCACAATGGACTTCCACCTCTACCACCCTTAATCCGTCTCCATGCCCTTCCATGGCACTCGCACTGTCCACCACAGGTGCCACCTGATCCTCCCCTTCCCCACACACACCTTCTGCCCTGATCCCAGGGTCATGTTCGCTGTAACTCTCCACCTCCGTAGACTGTAACATAGCCTGTATCACCGTCTCCAACTCCTCCTCAATAGCCTTCACTGCTGCGCCCTCCTGTACCTCCTCACTTGACAACTGTACTGTTGATGGGCCAGGTGATTCATGGATCACCACTTCCGATTCCACAGGAGGAGCCACCACCTCTTCACTCCACATGCGACCACGCCCTCCTCCTTGCACCCGTTCTTCTTTAGGCATCGGGTGCTCATGCGCAGGTGCTAAGCCCCTTGCCGGCCCAGGAGCCACTGTTGATGGCCAGGGATTCATGGATCACCACTTCTTCCGATTCCACAGGAGGAGCAACTACCTCTTTACTCCACATGCGACCACGCCCTCCTCCTTGCCCCCGTTCTTCCTTAGGCATCGGGTGCTCATGCGCAGGTGCTCCGCCCCTTGCCGGCCCAGGAGCCATACTCTGCTTGCCACAGTCTGCCGCCATATGGTCATATTCGCCACACAGTCGGCACGTACGTCTCTGCCCCACATAATGCTCACCATTACCTGGGTTCTAAACTCTTCGAGATATACTACGAGGGTATAGGATGCCTTAGCGTCATCTTGAGATTAAAAGAACCTCAGGAAATCTGTGTAAGCACCTTTTACACCCATTTGCCAGGTTGGGCCAGATGTACAGTTCCATAACGTTCGAATACATTTCGAATATCTACCTCATCAGCCTCAAAAGACACGTTGCGGAGCTTAACCCACGAATAATGTCATGATACATCTGTCAACTTGACCCTCACTGCCGGTGTTACGTTAATGCTGACATCTTGGTAACGCTCAACCAAAGCCTCGTATACTTGAGCAGTTAGCACTTTCACGAAAATTCTATATACACCGTTCAGTGCCACTCCATATAAATCCTCGTCTCTGATGCTGTATGTCTCTCTTATAATTTTGGGCAATAACACATCGACTGACTAGGTGTTAAAGCCCCACTAATAAGTTCAATGCCCACAATATTCACTCTCCTGCGCACACCTGGCGCCATGTTGTTGACTGAGTAGCTCGTCTGGGAAACAGTAGAGGGGTGCAAAGCACGACCGCACTCTACCTCATCCAGGCAGCGAATGATGAAGTTATAAATAACAATAGATCAGGTCAGCAAAGGGGGACAGCAGAGGGCAGCAAGGGACTAGCTCCCTTAAGGTTTACTATACTAATAGCAGGAGTGTAAGAAATAAGATAGATGAGCTAAGATTAATTGCAAGTGCAGGAAACATAGATATTATTGCTATAACAGAGACCTGGCTCAATCTGAAAGATAGAGAGATGCCCTCTGAATGTCACATACAAGGCTATAAATTATTCCACACTGACAGGGTCAACAGGAAAGGTGGTGGAGTAGCGATGTATGTCAGAGACAATTTAAATTGTTGTGTTAGACAAGATATTAAATTAGAAGCGTCAGCCACTGAATCTGTTTGGTTATAGCTTCTCGAGGGCCGAGAAAAACTAATTTTGGGTGTGATTTACAGGGCCCCAAATCTTGATAGGGAGTGCAGTAAACTTCTATGGGACGAAATTCGTAAGGCATCTACATACGAAAATGTTGTGCTAATGGGAGATTTCAACTATAGACAGATTGACTGGAGCAATTTGACAGGAAATTTACAGTCAGGTGACTTTCTTGATACGATCCAGGATTGTTTTTTAAAACAGTTTGTGACAGAGCCAACTAGGGGAAATAACCTCCTTGGCTTGGTTCTTGCCAATAGGGAAACACTAATTAATAATCTTGAGGTTAATGATGAGCTTGGGGAAAGTGATCACAAATCACTCAGTTTTAATATATCATGGAATTCCCCTAATAATGGCAATCAAGTCTCTGTCCCTGACTTCCGCTTGGCTGATTTCATAGGACTGAAAAATTACTTATGTGGGCTGAACTGGAATGACCTGACTAAGGGTCAGGTTCGTGGTGATGGTTGCCGATATGACGCTTTCCAGGGCATAGTTCTAGCTGCTCAGTCAAATTATGTTCCAAATAGTGAAATCAGATCAAACAAAAATGATCCTAAATGGATGAACAATAGATTAAAATATCTAATTGGTCAAGAGAGAGGTATATATAGGCAGATCCGGGACAAGATAGGCCCACTCAAAAGTTCCTCGGGTCAGCTCACTGAAAGTGATAAGGAAATGTGTAGAAGTTTTAACACATACTTCCTCTCAATTTTTACACAGGAGGATACCAGCGATATTCCAGAAATGATAAATTATGTGGAACAGGACAATAATAAACTGTGCACGATTAGGGTCACAAGTGACATGGTCCTTAGGCAAATAGATAAATTAAAACCTAACAAATCCCCAGGCCCTGATGAACTGTATGCAAGGGTTCTAAAGGAATGTAAATGAGGAGCTTAGCAAACCTTTGGCTAATCTTTTCAACATATCACTACAAACTGGCATGGTGCCAGATAAGTGGAAAATGGCAAATGTGATACCTATTTTCAAAGCAGGTGACAGGTCCTTAGCTTCGAACTATAGACCAATAAGCCTAACCTCCATAGTGGGAAAATTTATGAATCAATAATTGCCGAGGCAGTTCGTAGCCACCTTTAAAAGCATAAATTAATCAACGAATCTCAGCATGGTTTTACAAAGGGGCGTTCCTGCCTTACAAATTTATTAACTTTTTTCACTAAGGTATTTGAGGAGGTTGATCATGGTAATGAATATGATATTGTGTATATGGACTTCAGTAAGGCTTTTGACAGGGTCCCACATCAGAGACTATTGAGGAAAATTAAGGCACATGGAATAGGAGGAGAAATTTTTTCCTGGATAGAGGCATGGTTGACAAATAGGCAGCAGAGAGTTTGCATAAATGGGGAGAAATCAGAGTGGGGAAGCGTCACGAGCGGTTTTCCACAGAGGTCAGTGTTGGGCCCCCTGCTGTTCACAATATACATAAACGACATAGATGAGGGCATAAAGAACGACATCAGCAAGTTTGCCGATGACACCAAAATAGGCTGTCGAATTCATTCTGACGAGGACATTAGAGCACTCCAGGAAGATTTGAATAGACTGATGCAGTGGTCGGAGAGGTGGCAAATGCAGTTTAATATAGACAAATGCAAAGTTCTAAATGTTGGACAGGACAATAACCATGCCACATATAAACTAAATAATGTAGATCTTAATATTACGGATTGTGAAAAAGATTTAGGAGTTCTGGTTAGCAGTAATCTGAAACCAAGACAACAGTGCATAAGTGTTCGCAATAAAGCTAATAGAATCCTTGGCTTCATATCAAGAAGCATAAATAATAGGAGTCCTCAGGTTGTTCTTCAACTCTATACATCCTTGGTTAGGCCTCATTTAGATTATGCTGCACAGTTTTGGTCACCGTATTACAGAATGGATATAAATGCTCTGGAAAATGTACAAAGGAGGATGACAAAGTTGATCCCATGTATCAGAAACCTTCCCTATGAGGATAGACTAAGGGCCCTGAATCTGCACTCTCTAGAAAGACGAAGAATTAGGGGGGATATGATTGAGGTGTATAAATGGAAGACAGGAATAAATAAAGGGGATGTAAATAGTGTGCTGAAAATATCTAGCCTAGACAGGACTCGCAGCAATGGTTTTAAGTTGGAAAAATTCAGATTCAGGAAGGATATAGGAAAGTACTGGTTTGGTAATAGAGTTGTGGATGAGTGGAACAAACTCCCAAGTACAGTTATAGAGGCCAGAACGTTGTGTAGCTTTAAAAATAGATTGGATAAATACATGAGTGGATGTGGGTGGGTGTGAGTTGGACCTGATAGCTTGTGCTACCAGGTCGGTTGCCGTGTTCCTCCCTTAAGTCAATGTGACCTGACCTGACTAGGTTGGGTGCATTGGCTTAAGCCAGTAGGAGACTTGGACCTGCCTCGCATGGGCCAGTAGGCCTTCTGCAGTGTTCCTTCGTTCTTATGTTCTTATGTTTATGTGTGATGGTTTTTTTTTGGGGGGGTATCAAACTTTTTTAGTTGAACGTGTGTTTCTTATGTATATTATTATTATAATCAAAAAGAAGCGCTAAGCCACAAGAGCTATACAGCTTCTTATGTATAAGTTTAGTGCTAAGGTAGGGAATGTGGAGCTTTTTGTTGTTATATATAATGGTTACGTTTCATTTTTTATTTTTTATTTTATTTTTTTTTTTTTTTTTTTTACATTGTCTACATGTATAATTGTGTATTGAAGCTGCCGGTGAGGGTGGACGTTTGCTACACCTCTCTGTCAGGTGCAAGTGCTAGCCAGGCTGTCACAATGGTGGTTGGGGTGCGCCGCAGAATTAACACTGTCGGCATAGAATTACTGAGAGGTACAATTAATCAAGATTCGGCGTTGACGTTGTTGCCTCTGATTATTCGAGAGACATATGGGATTGAGGATTGTGACCTTTACGGTGTAGCCTTACATTCAATTCAATTCAAATGGAAACTTCCGAATGTTCGTGAAACTGCTGTCATCACAGGTGTATGAGGATCTACTCGATCCTTATCAGGATGATGCTATCGAGGTTAATGAGGACATCCTGGTAAAGATGGTCGATGTTTCGAGCCAATATACGTATGTTAACTTACGTAATGTGCCTTTCGAGGCGAATGAAGCTGACCTACGTAGTGTGTTTGGGAAGTTTGGAACTGTACACGTAGCTCAACAAGGCAAGTGGACGGCAGGGGCTTATGAGGGTTATCCAGAAGGTAGCTTTAGCCTAAAGATGACTCTGAGGCAACCAATACCTTCGTATGTGTTCTTAGAGGAATTTAGGACACAAATACTAGTAACTTACGCTGGACAACGTAGAACTTGTTGACTGTGTAATGGTTATGATCACATAGAGGCTGAATGTGTGAGGCAGAGGACGGGCCAGGGAATACCAAGGAGTGACATTTCGAGGCAAGGACCTACGGTGACTGATCAGAACCGCCAGGATGGACGTAGGCGTGGTCGGTTGTGGAGTGAGGAAGTGGAGGAAATGCAACGTGAGGTGGAGCATGATGGTGCAGTGAAGCAATTGAGTGCGTCTGCAGAGGATGTGACGCCCGAGGCAGACAAGGACGGAACGAATGATGTAGAAATTGACATAGTGCTTGAGACGGTCTTGCAAGAGATGTTCCCTAACTCGGAGGAAACCTTGACAGAGGTACAGACGGGAGAATAGGTACCGGGACAAGGGAAAGAATGTGGGTCTGGAGGAAGAAATGAAATGTTGGTTTTGCCAAGTAGTGAGAAGGGGCATGAGGTGATAGAGGTGGAGGTGCACAATGAGGAAGGTCAGGAGACAAGCATGGTGGAAGAGGAAGTTTCGAGGAAGTGGGAAGCAGTCACGTCTGACTCGGATGACGTCCTCACTCCAGCACAAAGACCAGAGGAAAAAGGCGGAGGATTGAAGGTGTGTGTAGAGGCAAAGAGAAACAGAAACGCCAGCAAGGGGTTTGGAGTGGAGGGGGTGGAGTGAGTGCCAAGGATGGTGTGTATGAGGCTACAGGACAGTGGAAAAATGAGGTGGGGAAACTTGGGTGGAAAACGTAAGAAGCCTAAGGTGTATGACAATTAATGTTAATGGTTTATGTAATGGTGGTAAGTGTGTATGGTTGAGAGGACTGCTGTATCGTTACAAGGTAGATATGGCTTTTATACAAGAGCATAACTTGAAAGTGGGAAAATTGCTGGAGGTGAATGGATATAGGGCTTTTGTAATGCCAACGACACGTTTAAAAGGTGGAGTAGGTGTTTTAATTCGTGAGGCAAGCCCGTTTGTTTTGCAATGGTTTGAGGGGGGGTGAGGGAAGAATAATGAGAGTGGACGGGTGGTGGATGCGTGAACGCGTGTCTTTTGTTGGAGTGTATGTGAGGGTAAAATCGGAATTTGTAAGGGATGATCTGGTGTATTTCTTGAGAGCGTTACCCAGGGTTGCATTGACTGGGGGAGATTGGAATTGCATAATAAGGAGTGTTGATGTGACGCCAGGGGGATTGGCGGGATATTTCTCAAACATGTTGCGAGATTTGTGTAGAGATATTGTCGTTCGAGATGCATTTTGGGGTGGAATAGGTGAAGTACAACATATGTATGTAAGGAGGGACTACGCAGCTAGACTGGAAAAGGAATCTATATAACGCAAGGGGTTTCAGTAGAGTCTTTTAATACCATAGAAGCAATTTATTCAGATGACAGGGCAGTGGTGGTGGGAGTGGCATGGGATTCGTTAGTGAAACGGTTTGAAAGCTACTGGAAATTAAACACGCGACTCCTTGAGGATGAGGAAGTGGAGGGCAGGTTTGCTTCGTTATGGAGGAAGCTCAGTGAGGAGGCAAAAAGGGTTGATAATGTTGTATGTTGGTGGGACAGTGTGGCCAAGGAGAGGATTCGTATAAATCAACTAAAGTATGGATTAACAAATTATTTGGAAAGTAGAATAGGATACTATCATGCGCAAGGAGTGGTGGGAGGGGTATTCCAAACAGAGGCAATGGATGATCTGAAGAGAAGGTTAAGAGAGGAGCAGGAGGAGAGATTTCATGCAGTGCGGGTGCAAGCGGGTGTGGAGGAAGTGCTATGGGGGGACAAACCATCGGCATGTGTGTTGAGGAGGCAACAGCAGAGAAGGACAGCGACCACGATGGCAGATTTGGAAGTGCACTCTGAGGTGAAAGGTTTTAGGGAGGGGCAGGTGTTAAAAACAATGGAGGGGATGAATATGTTCGCGGTCGAGTGGTATGGGCAATATTGGAAAAGTAAAGGGGTAAATAGGGAGGATCTTGATGGGGTGTGTGCTGTAGAGCCCGTAGCTCTTTGGAGAAAGGAGAGGGAAGCTTTGGGTGGTGATATTGAAGAAGGGGAGATATGGAGGGCGCTTGTAGACATGCGCAGGGGCAAAGCACCAGTTATTGATGGACTGCCAAGTGAATTTTACTTAAAAAATTGGGATCAGTTAAGGGTTTTTTTTGTATCGCTGTTCAATAGAATGAAAGAGGGGGGAGAATTGGGCGAGAAGCAAAGTACAGGGGTCGTTGTGCTTGTGCCTAAGGGTAAGGTGCAGAGTACACTTAAGGATTACAGGGCGATTATTCTCATGTGTGCAGACTACAAATTGTTCGCGAAGGTTTTTGGGGAAATTTAGGTTAAAATTTTGTAGTGGGAAGAGTAGTATCAAAAGGTCAACTAGGGTTGCCAGGACGGTCGATGGTAATGGGGCACGGAATCCTAAAGGGGTTTGTTGAGAATTCTGAGGGAACGCAGGAAGGAGGGGTATGGTGGCGATTGATTGGCAGGGTGCTTATGATCAGGTGGAAAGGGAGGGTTTAAGACAGATCCTTAGCAAACAAGGTTTTGGGGATGAGATTGTGGGGTGGGTTGAAACATTGTAAAAGGGGGCAAAAGCGAGAATTCAGATCAATGGACGTGTGGGAAGTGTGGTGAATATGGATAGGGGCTTGAGGCAGGGTTGCCCGCTATCACAGTTATTATTTGCATGAGTGCAAGATCCATTTTATAGGTTGGTAGAAACCAAAGTGTGTGGGAGGGAGGGGTCGAGGGAGGGCTTGATTAGGCATCATGTGGTAGGTTACGTAGATAACACGACCCTCCTAGTCCGGAAGGGAACAAGATTGAGTGAGCTGGGAGGGGTGGTTTGCATGTTTGGAGGGGCGACAGGCATGACGGTAAATGTAGAGAAAACAAAGACCATGGGGCTGGGGGCGTAGAGAGACAGAGTTGATTGGGACTGTGACGTGGTGAGAAAGCAGGAAGGGCAGTTTATTAATAAAGTGGCATTTTGTTATGAGGCTGAGGCGAATTCGTCGAGAATGGTGGAACGCGTGGAACGTCGGTTGGGGATGTTACGGCCTTATCACTTGACATTATTGCAACAGGCGATTGTTATTAATATATTGCTATACAGTAAGGTATGGTATGTAGCAGCAGTTTTTCCATTGATGAGGGCTGAGATTACTCGTATTCTTAGAGGTGTTTTTAGGTTCTTTTGAGGTTCAGGATGTGAATGGATGAAGAGGGAGGTGGTGACTTTGCCGATGAGTAAGGGAGGTTTAGGTTTGTTGGACCTGGGAAGGAGGGTGAAATGCATTTTCATCAGGTGGGAGTGGAAAAGACTAGGACAGAGGAGGCCACACAGGTTGCATGACATTTTGAGGGGAATGTATGGAGGTGGGAAATGGAGGGAGGGTGAGATTTTGTTGAGGGCACTTTTGTGGGTGCACGAGCCAGAGAAATTAAAGGTGAGGGATTTGTATCGAATATTGAGGGTAGAGGAGACGGCCCCAATTGAGGGGCTGTTCCCAAAGTATGCATGGGGCACTATATGGAGTCTGTTTGGTAAATTAAAGCTAGGGCTCAGGGTGCATGAGATCATGTTTAAATTTTTACACGGGATTCTGCCTACTGGATCAGTCCTCAGAAATAGACGTGTCGTTGAGGAGGGTTGGTGTGGGTTATGTGGGGAGTTGGAGACAGCCTATCACGTGGTATACTTTTGCGATTATTTGGGGAGAGTGAGGGAATGGCTTGGGAAAGTGGTCAGGAAGATAGGAGGGACTGGGGTGTCGGTGTTGAGAGCACTAAGTCTTGATATAGGGGGGGTGGGGTAGAATGTAGCATGGGGTGTCGCTTATATAATGGTGGATTTCGTGTACATATCGTGGGGAATGAGAGGGGTGGATAATGGGGAGACGAGGAAACGAGCTTTAGCGAGGTGTTTTTGTAGGACAATGAATAAGAATCGGGAAATTTATGGAAGTAGATGGGAGGGAGATTTCACTGAGGGTTATAGGTCAATCACCGTTGGGGAGTTGCTAGAGTTGTGGGAGGGAGGGGAAGCGAGTTTATATTGTTGTGTAACACATTCGATAAAAGGAGGGGTGTACCAAACGGGCTTGCCAAACGAAAGATGTTGGTTTGGCGTGCATGTGTGTGGGTGAGTGTTAGGTGCACGTGAGAAGGATTGTGTGTAATTGGGATGTGCAAGGGAGTACTGAGTTCAGGTGTTCTTTGTGTTAATTCATATTTGTTAATTAATGCCTTCTGAAGAAAGCCTTTGTAGTAGCGTATAACGCTGCATGGGACAGCAAAAACGATAGGATTTGACTCCCATTGTAAACTAATTCAGGTATGATATCATGATACCTAAGGCTATGTTAATAATTATGGAAAGTCAAACACATCTTGTGATCCTGACTTATGCAACAATGTGGGGATGTCCAGAGGGGTGGTGTATAGCAGGGAGGGGGGTGGGTGGGAGTAACATGATTGAGATCATGTTGAGAGGGAAAAATTAAGTAATATGCAAGGTGGGGGCTTGGATACATGTCGGTTTATAATTGTATGATTGTGGTTGCATTTGTATTCTTGTGGTATAACATACCTATGTTTTAGGTGTATTGGGGAATGTATGATGTAGCCGTTGTGTCGTTTGGCATAGTGTGTAGGAGGGAAATAATGAATTTATTAGGCACGAGTTGTAATCTGTTTTTTTATATATTTTTATTTAAAACATTATAAATAAAGGCATGCTATAAAAAGTAAATAGCATCACCAAACATATTCTATCGAGAACACCAGATACACACCATTAAATAGCCAAAAAAGTCTTTGTAACTAATACGATAGAAATATAGCGAACAAACACACCTAAAACGCATACGTACGTTCACTAAACACACACAGTACCAAAAAAATAACTGTTTGCGCAACAAATATAACACTGGTGAAAACCCCACTAAAACCCATTATAACTTACATACATCATACAAACATGTTACATTAATCATGTAAACAATAGTTTATGTAATTTCCATACAAAATATGACAATTGTTTATAGAATGTCAACTTAGACACAAAAACAATGATTTACTCTAACACAATTCATTAACATTATAAATGATTATATAAAATGACGATCATATTAATCGTCAGCAATTTCCCATCCATTCTATATGTGTTCAATCGATGATATACCATGACTACGGTTGAATCACAAACGAGACAATTCACAACATTGCGAAATATTTAATATAGGAAAATAAATTCCGGTACGACTCAGGTAATGTACTCATTTATATCCCTTTAATACTTTGGTGACTCACAAGACTAATTGAACAGTAACAGGGAGAGGATATAAATGCCATAGATAGTATATATATATTAATATATATAAATATATATATAATATATATATATATATATATATATATATATATAATAATATAATATATGATATATATATAATAATAAATATATATATATATATGCATGTTTTGTATACCCAAATATCAGAACCTCCATATACAATCATAAACAAAACTAAGAAAACTAGTGACTCAATATACAACGAGTCATTACAACAAAGGAACATCAAAAACATAACAAATATGTAAAGCACCCCCATTCCAATTTGTACACAGGAAGGTACAATAAGTTAACCCTTAAGCCCCTGAATCTACAACCACACCATCCTAACAACTAAAAAACATTCATGCCCAAAACTCATTATTCACGCAACTCACCCCCCCCCAAGAGACGATCCAGCTATTCCCACAG
Organism: Cherax quadricarinatus; assembly: GCF_026875155.1. NCBI lineage: Eukaryota > Metazoa > Arthropoda > Malacostraca > Decapoda > Parastacidae > Cherax > Cherax quadricarinatus. The sequence goes on from NC_069404.1 coordinate 50,550,128, forward strand.
ACCTACCGACAACTTATGGGCATGCCCGTATATTTATTCACAATACACAAGGTTTCAACAGTGGAGGCCTTTCATAACCGTCCGAAAAACCCGTATCCCACCTCATAAGAAGCCTAAGAACATAAGAACGAAGAACACTTGCAGAAGCCTACTGCCCATGCAGGCAGGTCCAAGTCTCCTACACGCTTAAGCCAATGCACCCAACCTAGTTCAGGTCAGGTCACAATGACTTAATAGGGAGGGAACCACGGCAACCGACCTGGTACACAAGCTATCGGTCTAACTCACTCCCACCACATCCCACTCATGTATTTATCCACCTATTTTTAAAGCTACCCTACGTTCTGCCCCTAATAACGGTACTTGGGAGTTTGTTCCACGTCATCCACAACCTCTATTACCAAACCAGTACTTTCCATATATCCTTCTGAATCTGAATTTCTCCAACTTAAAAACCATTGCTGCGAGTCCTGTCTAGGCTAGATATAATCAGCACACTTATGTACATCCGCCTTTTTTATTTATTCCTGTCTTCCATTTATACACCTCAATCATATCCCCCCTAATTCTACGTCTTTCTAGAGAGTGCAGATTCAGGCCCTTAGTCTATCCTCATAGGGAAGGTTTTCTGATACATGGGATCAACTTTGTCATCCTCCTTTGTACATTTTCCAGAGAATTTATATCCATTCTGAAATAAGGTGACCAAACTGTGCAGCATAATCTAAATGAGGCCTAACCAAGGATGTATAGAGTTGAAGAACAACCTGAGGACTCCTATTATTTATGCTTCTTGATATGAAGCCAAGGATTCTATTAGCTTTATTGCGAACACTTATGCACTGTTGTCTTGGTTTCAGATTACTGCTAACCAGAACTCCTAAATCTTTTTCGCAATCCGTAATATAAGATACATTATTTAGTTTATATGTGGCATGGTTATTGTCCTGTCCAACATTTAGAACTTGCATTTGTCTATATTAAACTGCATCTGCCACTTCTCCACCACTGCATCAGTCTATTCAAATCTTCCTGGAGTGCTCGAATGTCCTCGTCAGAATGAATCGACGCCTATTTTGGTGCATCGGCAAACTTGCCGATGTCGCTCTTTATGCCCTCATCTATGTCGTTATGTAGATTGTGAACAGCAGGGGCCCAACACTGACCCCTGTGGAACACCGCTCGTGACACTTCCCCACTCTGATTTCTCCCCATTTATGCAACTCTCGCTGCCTATTGTAAACCATGCCTCTATCCAGGAAAAATTTCTCCTCCTATTCCATTGTTTTAAATTTTTCCAAAATAGTCCCCTGATTGGGGGCCCCTGTCAAAAGCCTTACTGAAGTCCATAACACAATATCATTTTCATTCCCCTGATTACCTCCTAAAACCCTTTAGGAAAAAAAGTTAATAAATTCGTAAGGCAGGAAGCCCCTTTGTAAAACCATGCCCCCATACAATTCCCTTTTCCCTACACATTTACGATAAAACGTTATTGAAAGGGGACACGCCTTCTCCCCTACTGCCCCCTTTCCCCCGCATTACCCACAAATTAATGTAATCCACGTAAATAATCAAAGCCGTTAACGTCCTGGTCTAATCCCCGATGTCTAACTTAACGCGCGCGGGCCGCACCCTCTGCCTCCCACCCCCCTGAAACCACCCAACCCCCCCTCCCCCTAAATTTCAAAACCTTTCGAAAAAAATAACACATGAAAACCCCGTGTCTTCCCCACCACAAAACCCACACCCCCTCCCTCCACGACTCTTCTGGATCGTAGTATTGCCCTGAGGGAAATATACCATTAAAAACCGAAACATGTTCACGCACCCTGGGCCCAATTTCAACTTAAAAAATAGGAGCCTATTTTTTCTACGATACATGGGGAACAAACCTTCTACTGGAGCTGTGCATGACCCCCAGTACCCTACTTAAAACCCTTATGCAAATGTTCCCCCCGTTCTTTAAACCCTCAAAAAAGCTCGTAGTACAAACTCACATTCCCTTAACTCCATTCCCCTATACCACTTTTTTACCCTCTTAACTTGTCCCTATTTTTCCCCCCATACACCCCCCGCCAAACCTCCCACTTTAGAAAAAAACTTTCACCCTCCTTTAAGTCCAACAATCCCAAACCTCCTCGACGTAAGGGAACATAAAACCTCAGTTTTAACCAATACACCTCACCCCCTAAAAAGGTTAATATCTTTCAAAATTTTTTCCCTTTATCGCTGTTCCGTAATTGGGGAAAACAGCCGAACATGCCACACCTTTCATACAATAAAAAATTTTAAAAACGATCACACGTTGGGCCAGATGAGAGTTGGGGCCTCAAACACCAGACGACCGTTACTTTCCATGTCCTTACTGAATTTTCCTCCCACCCACATCCAAATCGTCTCATAAATAAACCCGAAATAATACCGCCGCGTACAGGTTTTCTGCCAGAGGGGAATCATACCCCTATGTCCCGGGGGAAAAAATAAAAATAATTGAACTTTCAGTCAAGGAAAGAAAGTCTCCCTATATCTTTGAGTATACATGTTAAGTGTATACTACATGGCTCCCTAGTATTTTGATGATAAAGGCTAAAGTGTCATTTGAAAACAGGTGAATTTGTAAATAAAGGGGAAAAGCCTATAGAGGCAGGTCCAAAAAGTCGCCAAAAACTTACCACAGGTCACTTTTTTTAATAATTTTCCCGGCCTCTAGTGTATCGCATTAATCTAGTGATACCAGTGAAAAGCAGAATACGGTTGTATAGCAATAACCATATTAAAATGGTATTTAGGGAGTGGAGTGACTTTCATTATTTTTTTTCTTGAAATACGACTTACTGTGAATTTCATATAACCTGTATTCCCAGCGGTCGCAAAAACACAACGAGAAGCAATTATTACTACAAAAAAAAGCGTCCTTTCTCCAAAATTTGCACCAGTCAACTATAGTGAAAATATACATTTATTGGGTGGAAGGAAAAAAAAAATAAAAAGCCAATACAGCGATTGATAAACAAGGGGTGCCCGTTCGCTTTGTAGGAGCTCCAGATATCCCCGGGCTCTTCAACACACAAGTTTACTTTTGTACGTAAAATCAATTTTTATCGGGTAATTTTTCCATAGATCCTTCTGTGTTAGTAAACACCGACCATATGTTTAAAAAAGTGCCCCACTGTCAGGAGATCGACGGGGCCCAAAACCCTTACGGGTCCAAACCCCTTACGGGTCCGAACCTTGACGGGCCCAACCCGGACTGGTTTCAAAAGTTGTTGGCAAAAAAGCAGACTGTAAAGGGAGGGGGTTGTGGGCCCCTAAAACAAAAACATTAAAAATCGGGAAATGTGACGGTAAAGTCCAATAAAAAAAAGATTAGAAACAGAAAACAAATAGCTAAGCTTCTTTTAAAGGGTTTTTAATAAAATATTCAAGGGGTTTGCTAGTAGAATTTCGTAAAACAACCATTCAAATCATATGAAGCTGGGTGTCTGTGGCATCAAAAAAACGGGCCTCCACATGGGTAAATTGTCATTTTTTGGAAATTGGTGTCACGCCCCTTTGCAGATATCCCAGAACTAGCTACAAGCATATTTTAAAAAAAGAAGGTTTTTTTTGGGTATGCCCAAATGAGGAAAATCTTGGACTAAAAAACAAGGGTATTAAAAGAGACAAAATCAAAGCTCTTTCATAGAAAACCTGGAAGCTTTTTACAAAGATGGGAACATAAAAAAATTGGTGAAGGTACTGCCCCTTATACTGGCCATGTAGTCCAAACTGAAATGGAGGTGAGTCCTGGGGGACGTAATAGTAAACTGGAGGTGCTGTCCTGGGGGGCAGTAAGGGGAACTGGAGGTGCTTCCCCGGGGGACAGTAATGGTGAAGTGGGGGTGCTGTCCTGGGGCAGAAAAGGTGAAGCTGGAGAACTGTCCTGGGAGACAGTAATGGTGAAGGGAGATTTTGTCCCGGTAGTCGGGGAAATTTTTAAAGAGAAGGAATACATAAAAATGACCTCATAGGGGGAAGGGGCCATAGTAGGGAAACAATGTGTCAAAGAAAGATAAAAAACCCAAAATTGCAAACTAGAAAAACCGCAGGAAAAAGCAAACAAGAGGATCCAATAGCAAAATGAGGAAAATTCCAAAAACCAAATGGTGGGGGGGTCCTTGTTGGTCAAGGGGGGAAGAATAAGACGGGAAAATGCACCAACAGGGAATACAGTCACAGAAACCCAAGGGAAAAGGAAAAACCAAGCCGTGCACAACATGCACTTGGACTTCCCCGGCATGGGGAAAACTGGAAAAACAATGGGACGGCAACTATACCACCCTAGAAAAAGCCTGCCCAAATTACAACAGGAAAATCAAACTCCCTTCCGTAAGCTTTTTCACCCTGAAATGTGTACCTCTTTAGTAAGGGAAAGACTGTGCTAAACTTAAATTCCGGGGCATACCATCAAAGGGGCAAAAAGATACAAAAAAACCCAGGCCAGGGGAAAACCTGGTAGCCACAGCCACTCAAAGGGAAAGGTTTTTAGTGCCGGGAAAGGGAAAAAAAAACTGGCGGGAAAATGGCAGAAACGAAAAACCAAAAACCCAGTCATTCCTGAGTGGAACCACAGTCGATGGCCCACTCCAAACCAACAGATACAATACTAATCCGGAAAAAAACCCCCCCATACCAACAATACCACCAGTCCGAAAACATTTTTCTTTGAAAATATACGGGGTCTAAAGCCAGCAACAAAAACAAAAAACCTTTCATCCTGGACGCTTGCAGAGGAAAAGGCAAGTTCGCGGCTTTCACTGGCCCCAAAAAAGGATCACTTGGACAAGGAAATATGACCCGGGTTAAACCATACAATGTGACAGAGTGAAAGGCAAAAGGGGGGGGGTTGGCCGTACATTGCAGAGTCACTTTTGCACAGAACTGCTTAAAGCTCAAATGACGAGTGGGAATTTTAGAGTAAAGGTCCCCCCCAAAACCCAGTCATTGTGGTAGTCACAAGCCTCCGGAGCAACATCCCACAATTCCAGAACAGCTGTTAAAAATTGCCACTGTCCCGGAAAATCTTCCCGCTCCCCGCACCCAACATCTTGCCCCTGGGGGATTTCAACTTTGGCACCTAAAAAGGAGGTAACAAATAAAATTGTTTTCGTAATAACACCAGAGGCAGCCCCTGATGAAAACTCACACTCACAAGGGTTTTTAAAACCTCCAAAATTTAATTTAAAACCCGCAAATAATCCCCACTAGATGGAGAATAACTAGACCTCATATTCCTAACAATATGATTGATAAGAAAATTTCCCAAAAAAAAAACAATATACCAATCACAACATAATGAGGGTTTAACATTAGCAGGAGCCCCGACCCACAAAATGGACATCACAGGGAGCATTCACCAAATTCAACTTCAAAAACAAAAAAAATAAAGGGGACCAAGTAAACCCAAATCCTAACCGTATAAGTGGGAAGATATACTAACAAAACAGACCCAAACTTATGCCCCAAACAGATTTAAATTTGGGGGCACTCGTGTGCACAAGGCTTATTCCTCTAAAAAAAAGGGGATAATTTAAAATAGAAAGAGACAGGGGCTCCCTTTACAGCGACGAAAAAAAACAGAACGGGTAAAAAAGTCAAAATTCGAAATGCGCAGGGGGACATGGTCAGAGAAATAGCAAGATCGAACTTAAGCAAAAAAAACCTTTAGGGGCAGGAATCGCGGGAAGAACTAGAAGCTATAAATGAAATCGAAAGAAACCCAAAGTATTTTTTCTCCTATGCCAAATCAAAATCGAGAAAAAACGCCCAGTATTGGCCCCTACTTAAACAAATGGGTCCTACACAGATGACAAAAGGGAAAATGATGACTACTCAAGTCCCAATATGACTCATTTTTAGCAAGCCGCTAACCGGACTGAGAGTCGAAGATCAAAATGAATTTTTTATGAGAGAGCCACAAAATTTGATTAACACAAGCCAAACCGATGTTATCCTGACGCCAAATGACTTCGAACGGGCGATAAATAAACATGCCCATGCACTCTGCCCCAGGGCCAGACTCATCAAGAACTGCAAGAAGCCCCTATCACGAGCCTTTTCCATCCAAATGGAAGGGAGCATGGACACGGGGGTCGTCCCTTAGTTACTAAAAACAACAGACATAGCCCCACTCCACCAAAGGGGGCAGTAAAGCAACAGCAAAGAACTACAGACCAATAGCACTAACATCCCATATCATAAAAATCTTTGAAAGGGTCCTAAGAAGCAAGATCACCACCCATCTAAAACCCATCATTACACAACCCAGGGCAACATGGGGTTTTAGAACAGGTCGCTCCTGTCTGTCTCAGCTACTGGATCACTACGACAAGGGCCTAAAAGCACTAGAAACAAAAAGAATGCAGATGTAATATATACAGACTTTGCAAAAGCCTTCGACAAATGTGACCATGGCGTAAATAGCGCACAAAATGCGCGCTAAAGGGAAAAACAGGAAAAGTCGGTCGATGGATCTATAATTTCCTCACTAACAGAACACAGAGAGTAGTCATCAACAGAGTAAAGTCCGAGGCAGCTACGGTGAAAAGCTCTGTTCCACAAGGCACAGTACTAGCTCCCATCTTGTTCCTCATCCTCATATCCGACATAGACAAGGATGTCAGCCACAGCACCGTGTCTTCCTTTGCAGATGACACCCGAATCTGCATGACAGTGTCTTCCATTGCCAGACACTGCAAGGCTCCAGGCGGACATCAACCAAATCTTTCAATGGGCTGCAGAAAACAATATGAAGTTCAACGATGAGAAATTTCAATTACTCAGATATGGTAAACATGAGGAAATTAAATCTTCACAGAGTACAAAACAAATTCTGGCCACGAAATAGAGCGAAACACCAACGTCAAAGACCTGGGAGTGATTATGTCGGAGGATCTCACCTTCAAGGACCATAACATTGTATCAATCGCATCTGCTAGAAAAATGACAGGATGGATAATGAGAACCTTCAAAACTAGGGAGGCCAAGCCCATGATGACACTCTTCAGGTCACTTGTTCTATCTAGGCTGGAATATTGCTGCACTCTAACAGCACCTTTCAAGGCAGGTGAAATTGCCGACCTAGAAAATGTACAGAGAACTTTCACGGCGCGCATAACGGAGATAAAACACCTCAATTACTGGGAGCGCTTGAGGTTTCTAAACCTGTATTCCCTGGAACGCAGGAGGGAGAGATACATGATTATATACACCTGGAAAATCCTAGAGGGACTAGTACCGAACTTGCACACGAAAATCACTCACTACGAAAGCAAAAGACTTGGCAGACGATGCACCATCCCCCCAATGAAAAGCAGGGGTGTCACTAGCACGTTAAGAGACCATACAATAAGTGTCAGGGGCCCGAGACTGTTCAACTGCCTCCCAGCACACATAAAAGGGATTACCAACAGACCCCTGGCAGTCTTCAAGCTGGCACTGGACAAGCACCTAAAGTCAGTTCCTGATCAGCCGGGCTGTGGCTCGTACGTTGGTTTGCGTGCAGCCAGCAGCAACAGCCTGGTTGATCAGGCGCTGATCCACCAGGAGGCCTGGTCACAGACCGGGCCGCGGGGGCGTTGACCCCCGAAACTCTCTCCAGGTAATCTCCAGGTACATCGCAGTTGTGTTAACCACGTTACAGCTCACCATTCCACCCCCTTTCCAGGTACCCAACCCAGTGATCATTGACTTCACTATTTACCTTCATACCCGTGGCACGTTCAAACACACGCACAACATCTTCCAACCCTTTCATAGACATTCGTTCACACACCAAAACAGTCGTATCATCCACATAACCTATTAATGCCAGCCAACAATCCCCTTCCTCTACCCCACCCCCACCCCAGGAACTTACTGTGCTCTCAACCATCCTGTAAAAGGGATCCTGAAAACACGCAAATAAGATCTGTGACATAGGGCACCCTTGTCTTAAACCTCTACCCATCTCAAAGTCCGTCCCCATACACCCATTTATTTGTACTCTCATCTTTGCCCCCTTATACAGCGTGTTTACCCACCCAACTATTTCTTCTCCATAACCCTGTCTCCGAAGAATACTCTGCAGTGCACCCCTTTCCACTCTATCATAGGCAGCCCGCCAGTCCAAGGCCAGTAAAGCCGCCCCCTCCCCTCCCCCCTTTGACTCCATAAAACTTCTTAAAAGCCCGTGACCTTCTAACATCGACCTGCCCGGCAACCCATACTGCGATGGCGAAACGACCCTCCCCATCACGCATTTTACCCTATTACCCAAATTTTTTGCAAAAACCTTATAGTCTGCACAGAGCAACGGTATCGCCCTATACTTCCCAAGGTTTGGCTGCCCTTTGCCTTTCGGGACCAACACCATAACTGCTGTATTCTGCTTATCCCCTAACGTACCCTTCTCCTTCATACAATTTAATAATCTTACCATGAACTTCCCAATCAGCTCGCAATGCTGCAAATAAAATTCCACCGGTAAGCCGTCAATACCCGGGGCCTTGCCCTTCCTCATTCCGTGTAAAGCAATTTCAATTTCCTCCTCAGTAATAACCCCACACAAAGCCTTCCTATCACTGTGACCCAAAATGCACTTAGCTTACATGCACACCTTATTTAATTCCACTTCATCCATGCCACTACTAGTCCAGTATTTTTTATACCACGTATCCGCATATGCACTCATAGCTTTTGAGTTTCTTATCACTTGACCTGGTCTATGGCTTCCCATCGTCTCATTTACCTCCAAGCTCGGGATTGCCGTCAGCGCTTGCTTTTGCTTTTGTTGTCTCAACACACACGCGGATGGCCTGTCTCCCCACAAAACTTCTTCTAATCCTGCTTGCACCCACACTGCTTGAAACCGCTCATTATGCAACGTTCGCAAGCTCTCTTTTATGTCTACAATCTCGTCCATGGGGTAAACACCACCAACCGACCCCTGCCCATAACAACCTCATAATCGATCCTCTAAATAATTCACTAGCCCATATTTTAAAGTGTTTATACGCCTACCCTCCCTCACATAAAAGGATTTTATCCTTTCCTTTACCACCGAGTCCCAGCACGTTACAATGTCTTCCACCTCCTGAGCTTCCCTTGAAAGCTCATTCCATAGCATAGAAAAACCCTCTAACCCTTCCTCATCACTTAACACACTAATATTTAATTTCCAATAATTCTTATAAATTTCCGCCATTCCCTCCCACCCTACCTCCACTACAACTGCCCTATGATCTGACAAGACCGTCTCCACTGTATTAAAAGACTTTACAACTACTCCCTGAGAAATATACACTCTGTCTAACCTTGCAGCATATCCCCTTCTGATAAAAGTATATTCTGTTTCCCACAACCCTCCCCCAAACACATCTCGTAACTTAACATCCCTCAACAAATCTCTGAGAGGTGCAGACATATGCCCAGCCCCTTTGGGTTCGACGTCAGCCGCCCTTATGACACAGTTCCAGTCACTCCCCACTATCGCCACTTCCGGAAGAGCACGCAAAAAATAAACAAGGTCCTCACACACAAAATCCGTTCGAACCTTCGTGTCATTCTCCGCTTTCCCATCCAAGTCCCATCCACTCACAACACCCTCCCCCCACCCCCTTCACATCTCTGCAACACAAATGGGCTCGTCTCTTTTATTAAAAGACCCACACCACCTTTCAAATGGATAGTTGGCAGGGTCAGTACTGTATAACCTGCAACCTGCAACACTTCTCCTTAATTGAAATTGTGTTCTTGAAGGAACAGAACATCAATTCTGTGTTTGCTAAGAAAACTGTTCAACCAATCTCTCTTTAGTTTAGTACATAAACCGTTAACATTAGCAGTCATACACCTAAGGCCTGTTATATTTTCCACCTTTTCCTCTTCTCCTCCCATGTTTCACCACTTGATTTGTTATGTCTATGTGTCTTCTTTACAGTACCTTCCCATTCGCCTCCCTTCTTGCGATGGCGTCCCTCATGACCCCCCCCCCTCCCTGCCCCTCCCCTCACCCATCCTCTCCGTTTTTTTCCAGTCCTCTGTGCCGGCGTCAGTACGTCATCCGAATCTGACGTAGCTGCCCGTTTCCTCGTAACGTTCTTATCCTCCATGTCAAGACCCAAGGAAGCCTCACGGTGTACCTCAACATCCACCTCACAATGAGGTATGAAGTCTCCCGACGTCCCAGTCTCGTCGTCCTTCTGCTGAGTCTCATATTGTTGACAATCCGGACTCAGAAAGTCTCCAGCTACCTCTTCCAGAGACGGAGCTTCCACCACTTGCGGTGACAAGGTCCTTAAAACTTCGTCCAAATCCTCACCTATACTCAACATGTCATGCCGGGGTACCAATCCAGCAGATGGTATCGGCAACGACTCAGGTGCAGGGAGCTTAAGAGAGAACTCACTCTCATTTCGAAAAGCCTGTTCCACCATCTCACTCCACAAACGACCACGCCCTTCCTCTGATGAACTCTCTCCAGACCCTCCAATCCCTCCCTCCCACTCACTAGGACAGTTGTGTCATCAATGTAACCTATGATACTGGGACTCCCACCTCGTATGTCCTCCCTTACCCCCTCCTGTATGCACCTTTGCACTGCCCTATAAAACGGATTCTGTAAACATGCAAATAATATTTGTGACAACGGGCAACCTTGCCTCAATCCCCTGCCCATTTTCACATGCAACCCCACCCTCCCATTTATCTGTACACACATCCCAGCTCCCCGATATAAAGTACGTGCCCAATTTACAATGGCCTCCCCGAACCCTTGCCACTCCATGATTCTCCACAGAGCCTCCCTCTTGACACTGTCATATGCCGTTCTCCAATCCAACGCCAATACCCCACGTTCCCCCTCTTGTGGACCCTCAATAAACCTTCTAATAACCCCATGCCCTTCATACATTGATCTCCCGGAATCCCATATTGACCCCTCACTATTACCTTTCCAATGACCTTTTTTATACGATTTCCCAAAATTTTTGCAAAAAGTTTGTAGTCTGCGCACATGAGTGATATCATCCGGTAATCTCTCACTGTGCACTGACTTTCACCCTTTGGCACCAAAACTACTAGTGCTGTCGCCTGCAAAGGTCCCAACGCACCCCTCTCTTTTATGATATTAAATAATTGCACCAAAAAATCTTTTAATACTCCCCAATGCTGTATGTAAAACTCCGCAGGCAGCCCATCTATCCCCGGTGCCTTACCCCTGCTCATACTCATTAAAGCCGTCCACACCTCTTCCTCCACAATAGGCCCCTGTAACTGTTCCCTGTCGTCCCTGTCCAGCACACTCCGCACCCATCCCCCTGTCTCTCTTAATGCCCCCTCTCTCACACCCACACTCCTCATATGTGCACTAAGCCAAGAATCAACATACCCTCCCATCCTCTCCGTCGTCACCAAATCTTGTCCCTCCCTATACCCCTCGATGTCCTCAAGAACTCTCAAACCCACCATTTCCATTGCAACGCACCGGCGCCCCTGCCCTCGCAGGACACACGCCGATGGTCTATCACCCCACATGACCTCCTCCAACCCCCCTAAAACCCTTGCCGCATCAAACCTCTCATTTTGCACTTCCATTAGGCGTTCCTTCACTCCTTCTATGTCAGCCACAGGGGCTCCCATCCCCCCCTTCCTCTCTCATAATACTCCCTTAACTGCCCCTCAAGATACCTAATAAGCCCATAAGCCAACTGATTCTTGTGCCTTCCCTGTCGGACATAGAACTCTCGAATCCTCGTCTTCGTCGTCACATCCCACCATCTCAACACATCCCCATTGACTTCCATCCCTTCCCATAAGCCTTTCCACCATTGTGCAAATAGGACCCTCCCCTCAACATCTTGAAGCAACCAAACATTCAATTTCCAATAACTCTTATACCTGTTCGGCCGACCCTCCCATCCAAATCCACCAAAACACCTCTATGATCAGAAAAAAAGACATCCAAAACCCTTACACTCCGCACCACAGCTTTCCTTGTCACGTATATCCTGTCCAGCCGTGCAGCATACCCCTGCCTCACAAAGGTGTGCTGCACCTCCCACGCCGCCCCCCCTCTACATCCACCAACCCCACCCCGGTTAACAAGTCCCTCAGAACGCCAGAACAATATCCTGCTCCCCTAGGTTCCACATCCTTGCGGCGTATAACGCAATTCCAGTCCCCTCCCACCACAGCTAATGCTGGAAGCGACCTTAAGTGATACACCAACACTTCACGTACAAACTCATTCTTCACTCGACTGTCCCCCTCCACCGGACCATAAACACACACAAAAGACATCTTATCTCTTCCCTATGTCCCATCCACTCTTATAACCCTCCCCTCACCCCCCTCCTCACAATGATGTACAGTAAACGGGCTAGCCTCCCTCACCAAAATAGCCACTCCTCCTTTCAATCTCGTTGAGTGTGCCGCATATACAGTATACCCCTCAATCATCAACATACAACCCGGCTTGTGGTTGTGCTCTTGCACAAACACTACATCTACACCATACCTAATGAGCATCTCATGAAACCATTCACACTTCCTAGAATTTTTCAGACCATTAACATTTATAGAGAGACTCCTGAATTTGTCAATGGAGGTTTTCCTTTACGTATTGCACCACCTTTATCCCCCTTCCCCTTTATACGCCCTTGATATTCAATCACCATTCTGTGATCTGCTTTCACATGCCCCTTGCCCCTGGACCCCCCAGGTCCATGCTCAACCACTTCAGCCCAAACCTTTTTGCCCGAACGCTGTGCCGGAGTGAGCACATCCACATCGTCCACGTCCGAGGGCACTGCCGCTCTCTTCCGTGACACTCGAGCCTTTCTCCCCGCCTCCACCTGGAAGCCATCCCCGTGCACTTCCGCCACCACCGTGCCAATTTGCAACCCAGCCTCTACCTGGGTCTCTGACATGCCTCCCCCCCTCTCACCACCTGGAACCCCAGCAGCATCCAGGGCACCCACAAGCCCCTCAACTGTGACCTCTCCTGGGGTCCCTAACAGGTCGTGGAGGACTGAATCAATGGTAGCCTCCACGGCCCTGTCCTCACCCAGTGACACCACATCTTTGGTCTCCGGTGCCTGCCCGGCAGTGCATGTCTCTCTCGGAAGAGTTATACACTCTTCCTCCCTCAAGGCCTCCTCGACACACTCCAAGCCTTGTTCAAGGAAACCGACTCAGGTCGTGCCAAATTCAACGTCTCAAGGTCCTCTGATGCCTCCTTATGCTGCTCCTTCGCCTGTGTACCCTGTTGTTTAACACACTGCACAGCAATGTCATCATTGGCACCGCATAATCGACAGGTACGTTGTTGCCCTGCGTAAGTCACCATTACTTGAGTCCTGAAGTCTTCTAGGAAAATATAGGAAGGAATAGGATGCCTCAATGTCATTTTTAAGGAAAAACTTCCTTCAGGCATCCCAGAATATGATCCTTCCTTCCATTTCCCCAATGTCGCAATATGAACAGTCCCAAACTTCTCGAAGACGGCACGTAGGTCTGCCTCATTAGCCTCAAAGGGTACATTTCTTATCTTCACCCACGTATAATGGCGGGACACATCATGTAGCCTTACCGTCACTGCAGGATTCACTGGTACACAAAGATCTTGGAACCTGGCGACTATGTCCTCATATACACTTGCATTGAGAAATTTCACAAAAATTCTATATGCCCCGTTCAAGGCTACACCATACAGCTCTTCGTTGGCAATGCTGTATGTGTCCCTGATGATGGCAGGTAATAAAACTTGAGCTGAGTGGGCATGCACAGCCCCACGCACCACTTCTATTCCGACAGTGTTTACCCTTCTTCTTGCCTGCTGCGCCATTTTGAGAAAACCAAGTTGTCACCAGCTGACAGCAGAGGGCAGGCTCAGCTCACGTCCGCTCGTCCCAAAGGTTGAGCGACGAATGCCTCCAGAGAAGTGAAAAGGGCAATTATGTATGTAGTGGTGGATTTTCTGTATATTTCCTGGGGGATGAGGGACACGGGAGGAGGAAGAATTAGGATTAGAGCAATTGCGGTGGGCATATATAGAACGGTTTGCAGAAACAAACTTATTTACGGGGAACAGTTGAGGACACGTTTTCCGGAGACCTACTGCAAACTTACGGTCAATGGCCTCATTCAGTTGGCGAGATAATTATACGTAAAGGACTGGTTTCCTTTATAAGCGGGTTGCATTAGTTTTTCGGAGGGAGAGTGTATAAGGTAAAGGACTGGTGAAGGAATGTGAGGGTCAGGAAGGTATGTACTGAGTGGTGCTGTGTTGACATGTAAGTTTTGTGTGCAAGATGTTGATTAGCCCAAGATTTGTATAAAATAGGTCCTTGAGATTAAAAGAGTTATAGAAGTCACTGTCCATGTTAGTCTACCAGTTGTTGCAAAGATAATTTTTCTGATATGTAATTTCGCAGTTTTTTATTGTAAATTTGTAGGGAATTTCTTTTCGCTTAGACGAGGTTTATATTCGTTTTTACATAATTGTTTTCCATCACTTTTGTAATGTTATTAAGTTTCGTTGCTGATGCAACGTATGCTGTAAAAATCTTGCAGTTGTTGATGCTTTATACGCTTATGTAATTTTGTGTAATGCTTATTTTTGTTATAGAGAAATGTTGACGGATAATTACCAGACTTTGTTCTTAAGTTAAATCTCATAATCAGTTGCATGTATATATAAAGTGACGAAAATTTATGTTTGATCACTGCTGTGATCAATACGTGTGCGAATGATGTGTGTGTATTTATAGATGAGTTTTCATGGGGGGGGGCCCCTCTCCAACAGTTTTGTGTGTATGTGACAGATATATTATCATTTTGTATAATGTGTGTCAGTGCATGGTGTGTATGTATTTTGCATGTTTCAAAATTTTTCTCTTGCACTTGTGATATAATGCTTCGTAATCTTGTTCAGATCCTGTATTATTGTGGTATTTAACATTTTATACTATCTTGTAATTTATGATGTTTTAAATAAAATTTGTGGGTTTATAATTAGTTTGAGAAACTAAATATGGGATTGGTCGGGGTATTAGGAGTCTTAGTGTTTCCTCATATGTAATCATGCATGCTAGATCTGTGAAAGTCTTATGTTAATTATTAAAGGATTTTTGCAAGTTTTGATTCCTTTTTCAATATATGCAAAACCAAAAATAAAGAACATCATGTGTAAATTTCAAGAGTCATGCAGGTTTCTGATAGTTATTTTGTATAACCATAGTACCATTGAGTGTACAATGTATTAGTTTATATGATATTGTTTTTGTATATAAAATTTTTTATATAATCATAGTGCCATGGAGTGTGCAATGCATTAGTTTATATGAAATTGTTTTAGTATATAAAATTTCATATATAAAATGAATAAGACTGTCAGGTTTTGGTTATATAGCTATTTTGTGGTTAAGATATGTTCCGGTAGTTCTCTGTTTAGTTATATGATGTCTTGTTATATAAAGTTTCCATGTATACTGTATTTTAAATAAAATATAAAAAAAAGAACAGATTAACTCGGTGGCACTCGATGTATGCACAAGGCTTATTCCTCTAAGAAAAAGGAGGAGTAGATGTAAAATAGAAAGAGACAGGCGCTCCCTTTACAGGCGACGGTAAAGAATAACAGAGCGGCTAAAAGAGGTCAACTGGTCAGAGGTCACTGGTCAGAGAAATAGCAAGCATTGAACTAAAGCTAAAAGAATCCTTTAGGAGTCAGGAATCGCGGGAAGAACTAAAAGCCATAAATAATAATAATAATAATAATAATTAATTAATAATAATAATAATAATAATTATTCAGAGCTCTCATAGCAACAATATGGCGCTGAGTATCCGACGTAGGGTGAACACTGTCGGCGTTGAGGTGCTTCGTGGGGCGATTTCCCCCTCTACAGCGCAGGTGTTACTTCCGACAATCATCAGGGAAATGTACGGAGTGCAGGATGATGAGGTTCATGGTGTGGCCCTGAATGGGGCCTATCGTCTATTCGTCAAGTTAAATTCGACGGCTGTGTACGAGTCGTTAGTGACAAAATTTGAGCATGTGAGTATTGATGTAACTCCAGCTGTCAAAGTGCGACTCATAGACGTCTCTCGCCACTATACGTGGGTGAAGTTGCGAAATGTCCCCTTCGAGGCTGACGAGGAGGATTTACGGAAGGTGTTTGCAGCTTATGGTACCGTGCATCTGGCAACCCAAGGCAAGTGGGCGGCAGGTGCGTACATGGGATGTCCGGAGGGTACATTCTCCCTCAAAATGACACTGAGGCACCCGATCCCATCATACGTCGTGATGCCGGAGTTTAGAACCCAAATTCTAGTGGCGTATGCTGGGCAGCGACGAACATGCAGGTTGTGTGGGGAGTATGATCATATGGCGGCGACATGTGGGAGGCAGTGGAGGGCGCCGGCACAAACAGGTGGAGCACCAGTTACAGGTGTGGATGTCGTTGAGGAGAATTCCAAAGGAAAACGAGGAGATGGCCGTCTGTGGAGTGAAATTGTAGAAGAGTCTCTTGTGGTGCATGATGGGCGAGGCACGAGTTGTGTGGAGCCAAAAATGGCCACTTTGCCGGTGACGGGGGAGGAAGTGCTAATTCAGCAGGAGGTGCGGGAGCTGGAGGAGGAGCTCAACGAGGTATTGAAAACTTTACCTTCTTCGGGCGAGGATAATGGCTTGGTCCATGAAATGGTGCCTGAGTTGAAAGGAGAGTGTGGCGGGACAGGCACGAGAAGGAAGGAGGACAACTGCAGGCACAGAGAGGAGTCACCGTGCTCTGTGCGACAGGTCACAGTAGAGGTTGATGTTCACTGTGAGGAATCTTCGGAAGACAGTATGGCGGTAGAGGGTGTCACGAGGAAGAGGGCGGCTGCGTCAGACTCAGATGATGTCCTGACGCCCGCGCAGAGGTCTGGGAGGAAGGATGTATTTTCTCGAGACAGCCAGGATAAGAGGCATCGGAAAGGGGGGGGGGGTGGATGGTGACAAACCACATGTTGACCCTGGGGCAGGAGGCCCTGTGGAGGTTGAGAGGAGAAAGGGTTGGAAGCTTTAGAAAGGCCTTAAGTGCATGACTGTGAATGTGAATGGGCTGTGTAGTGGTGTGAAGAGGGAATGCTTTCGTATGGACGTAGTCTTTCTCCAGGAGCATAATTTCAGGGAGGGTAGAGTGCTCGAGGTCGCAGGGTATAAGGTGTTGACTCTGCCATCGGCACGTTTGAAAGGTGGTGTGGGTTTATTGATAAAGGAGGCGAGCCCGTTTGTGTTGCAAAGAAGTGAGGGAGGGGGGGGAGGGTGTTGCGTGTGGATGGGTGGTGGATGGGGCAGAGGGTAACCTTTGTAAGTGTGTATGCACCAGCTGAAAATGATATGAAAGTAAAGAGGGATTTTGTGTGTGATGATCTAGTTTTTGCTTTCCGTGGTTTACCTGCAGTGGCCATCGTTGGTGGGGACTGGAATTGTGTGATCAGGAGAGCGGATGTGGAACCACGAGGGGCGGGGCATATGTTGACAGCATTATGCAATCTTTTGATGGATGTTCAGTTGAGGGATGTGGTAGGTGGGGGAGCGTGGGAGGTGGAGCATACTTTCGTGAGGCGAGGTTATGCAGCTAGGTTAGACAGGTTGTATATATCTCATAAGGTATTGTCAAAGTCTGTCCGTACTATTGAACTAGCTTTTTCAGATCATAGGGCGGTTGTAGCAGAAGTAGAGTGGGATTCCCTAGCTAGTATCTCTAGGGGATATTGGAAATTAAATACGAGTCTGTTGGAAGATGAGGAGGGGTTGGGGGGTTTTACAGAGCTGTGGGAGAGATTAACTGTGGAGGTACAAGGTGTGGAGGATGTGGTGACGTGGTGGGATGGTGTGGCTAAGGACCGATTCGGCATTATTATGTGAGGGAGGGGAAAAGGATTAATTCTTTAAAATTTGGGTTGCTTAATTATTTGGAGGACAGGGACGAGCGGTACCAAAAACATGGTTTTGCGCCCCCTTTCTGACCAGGCTTTGTTTGACTTAGTCTTCAAGGTGTAACATTTACCATATTGTGATAATCTCTCAAAAAACAACTTCAAGAAAAGTCCCAACGTCTTCAAGTTTGGAGCGTTTCTTGATGTTGAGGTCTTGTATTTGGGCGGTGTCGGTTATTCCACATACGGACCATGGAAAGGGGTTGTAGCGGCAAGCGATGACCGCAATGTACTTGTTCGGGAGGAAGGCGTAAGATTAGGGGATTTACCGAGAGGGCCGCCACCCCCTGTGTGGAACGTGGCCACGTAGGTAAGTTAGGACACAGTTGATAGGAAGCTTTGGGGGGGACATAACTGAGTGGGAAATATGGAGTAGCTTTAGAAAGTGCCATGCGAAAAAGGGCAAAGCACGGGAACGAAGGATTGCCGCGGAGTTTTATCAACAGCCATTGGGACGTTTATTAAAGGGTTTTTGGTGTGGTTACTAAACTTGATGAAGGTAAGGGGCCAGGTTGGGTGAAAGACAGCAACAGATGTAGTTGTTTGGTACGAAGGGTAAAGGAACAGCGTTCGCTCAGGGACTATAGGACAATATCGTTGTTATGTGAGGATTATAAGTTATTTGCGAAAATTTAGGAAATAGGATTAAGTGTGTTCGTAGGGAGGGTTGATCGGAACCCAGTTTGGGTTGCAAGGTAGGTCTATGGGGGTGCGGGCTTGGTTTTTTAGGGATTTCGTGGAAGGAGAAAAAGGGGGGGAGAAAGGGGGGGGTTGGTTGCACTAGACTGGCAAGTGTTATGATTGAGGTGTAGAGAGAGGCGTTGCTGGAGCTAAGGCTTAGGAAAACAGGGGCTATGGGGAAGAAATAGTGGATGGGTAGAGGCGTTATATTAGAGGGGCAAGGTGAGACGTACAGATTAATGAAGATTAGGGGGTGGATTCGCAATGGGCAGAGGTCTTGACAGGGGTGTCCTATGTCACAGCTTTTATTTGAATGAATACAGGACCCCTTTTATAGAATGGATGGAGCACCATATGGGCGTTTGTGGAGGGAGTTGGGTGGTACAGGGGCGTTTGGCTGTTCTCATAGGGTATGTAGATTTACCATGTTTGGTTAGAGTGGGGATGTCATATACGCTTAGATGGGACCGTGGTTGAACACGTTTGCATGTTGCCAACTGGTATGAGGTAAATTCGGTGAAGTCCGTGGTTATGGGTGTTAGGAACTTGGGGGTAAGTGGTCGAGTGGGGGTAGTGCAGTCGTTAGGAAGAGGGTGATGTCATTTAAAAAATTTGTGGTCTAATCTAGCAGATGATCTTGATGTTGCACAGTGGTTAATAATTCGGTCAGGTGTTAGGCAGAAAGGATTCTGGGTCGATTGGGAGCATGCCGCATTATCATTTGGACCTTGTGCAGCGTTGCCATTGTAATTACGTTTTATTGTATAGCAAGGTTTGGCCAATGTGGCTGCCGTGTTCACTTTAATGGGACGGCATTTGCAACTATAATTAGAGGGTTTTTTAAATTTTTGTGGGGTTGTTCGGATTGTGATTGGCTTAAAGGGATGTGTAGTAATGTTACCTGTGCGTCAAGGGAGGGGTGGGTTTAATGAAACTTAAGAGGAGGGTCAAAGTATCTTCATTAAAAGGGAGAGTGATCGAGGTGAGGGTGTGAGTGGGGTGGGTTGGTTAAGGTACATAATATTGAAAGCATGTTTTCTAGGACGGGTGTTGAGGGAGTGTTGAAACTATTTTTTTTGAGGCAGTGGAGATGGTTAGGGATTCTGGGTTAGGTTATAAAATAAGTAGGCTTGTGTAGGATGTCAGTGGAAGGTTGTGGGCTCCGGTGGTGGGGATTTTACCCCTATGTATGACTGGGGGTTGTATATGGATGTATATGTATAAGGGACGTGAGGTTGATGTTCGTTTTTGCTTGGGATTTTACCATCGGGAGTGGTCTTACGAGCTAGAGGGTGGTTTTGAGGGGGGGGGGGTATGTGTGGAATTTGTGGCGGGGGAGGATTCTGCATTCATGTAGTGTTTTTTTTTTGACTCTTCCTTTCTGGATGTGTGGTCGCTAGAGCGCAAACATCTCTGCTTATCTCTGAGTGCGCAACTTCCTGTTTTCACAGATGGCTGCCAGCTACCACGGAGGAGCCAAACACGTGTGTGTTGACCTTGTTAAAGGTGGCAATTTACCTACGTATGCCTCGGTTTTATTACCAACGGATTTACGGGACTCGTTGGGGGGGCAAATTGAAGTTGAAGACTTACCACGGAATAGCACTTAATGGATCATACGAATATTCAATAAAGTTCTGCACAGTGGCAGGTATATGAACGGGATTGTGACAGTTCCAGGAGAAGAACATCACCGTATCATCTGGTCTGGGGTACGCACTGTTGGGATGCCTCAAAATACTACACCGCGAGGTAGGAGGATCTGCACGTTCCTTTCGAGGCAGACGATGTGATATCAGAGGACATTTCAAAGATATGGTGAGGGTGCATGATATAACTTTAGTTCGATGGACGGAGGGAATCTATGAAGGGTTGCTGGCTGGATCATTACACCGTCAGATGTCTCTTTAAGAAGACTATTCCTCGTAGTTGTGCTGGGAGGATTTTAGGACAGCTGAACTGTACGTGACTTGCTGGGTCATCAAAAGACGTGTCGCTGTGCGGCGGACTTTTGACCTACATGGCGGCCCGGATGTGGTTAATAGGGGCAAGCAAGCGACCGCGGCCTTGGGAACGGCAAGTAGCCATAGACTTCAGCGGAACCTATGCCGAGAATTTGAGATTTGAGTGCAGCAGCAAAGGTAATTGGGGCGGACGAAGTGGAGGCGTGTTAGAGAATTGTAGTGACACTACCAGTGGCTTCGGTTACTCCCCGGCAAAAGGTGTAGGGATTTGAGCAGCAGCCTTTTGGGGGGTGGGGAGAGACCGGTGATCCACAGGAGTTATCTATGCCCCATACAGGAGATGATTAAGTCTTTCCTGGCGTGGCCTGCGGAGGAGGAAAACCCAGCTACAGACAGGAGGAATTTGACGTTGAGAAGGACTTGATTGAGGCAGAATACAGAGCCTCTGGGGTCAGAGCCTGGCATGTTGCAGTTGCTAAGGTGAAGCTGAGGGTGCACAAGGGCATGGAAATACTGAATGAAAATTGAGTGCACATATAGGAAAGAGGGCTGGCAGGCTCGTGGATGAGGAGGTTAGTACAACCAGCTCAGCGTAAAGTGAGAAAAAGAAAAAGAAACAAGAAAAAAAAAAAAAAAAAAAAAGGGGAAGAAGAAAAAAAAAATAAATAAAAAAATAGAAAGAAAAAAGATAAAAAGCATAAAAGAAAAGGCATAAAAGAAAAGAAAAAGAAAAAATAAAAAAAAAAAGAAGAAAAAAAAAAAAAAAAGGAGAAAAAAAAGAGAATAAGAAAAGAATAAGAAAAATAAAAAAGAAAAAAAGAAACGAAAAAAAAAAAAAAGAAAAAAAAGAAAAAAAAAATGAAAAAATCAATAAAGAAGAAAAAACGGGTATAGAAAGAAAAAGAAAAAGAGAAAAAAAATAGAACAAAGAAGAAGAAGAAAAATGAAGAGAAAAGGAAGAGAACAGAATGAGAAAGAAAGAGAAGGAAAAAAAAAAAAAAAAGAAAAGGTAAAGGAAAAAGAAAAAGGAAAGATAAGAAAAAAAAAGAAAGAAGACGTGGGCAGAGTGATTGAGAAGGTGCAGGGTAGTGCACAGTGGGGGGCGGAGGGGTACGGCGGGGAAATGAGTGCACGAGAAAAAGACACAGAAGCAGCAAAAGTGAACAGACCAGGACACAGAAGACATAGAGGAAGGCCACCCTTTCTGAATCTTTAAGTGTCTAACGATAAACGTGAATGGCCTTAGATGCTGGACGGGTAACGGGTATGGTTGGAGGTGTTTGCGGCGTTTTAACAATTGATGTGGTTTTATTTCAAGAACACAATTTCAAGTAATGGGGGGGCAGAGAGTTGAGGCTGAACGTTTTAGGATGTAATGTTGGTAGTTCAGGGGAAAATTAAAGGGTTGGGGTGGCAAGTGGCAGTGATGGGGTAGTCAAGCAAGATTCCACATGACTCAAAGTGGGTAGAGGGAGGGGAGGAGAGGGGTGTTAGAGGGTGGAAGGGATTTGGGGTGAGATTAGAGTATGTTTTATGGGAATATTTATGCCGGCGATAGTAACATACCGGGTAAAGCGTGAAATTTTGTAAGGAGAGTTTTTGCTTATTATTCATGACAGGGGTTGTACAATGGTTTCTATAATAGGTGGGGATTGGAATTATTGTCTTGTAATCAGAATAAGGATGTGGGTGCCGAGAGGTGCAGGCGTGTGTGCTTGGGGGTATTGTGGATTTTTGAGGGATGAAGGGGTTTTGACATAGTAAGGGCGATTGGGTGGAAGGTAGAGGCACACGTTTTATGCGGAGGGGTTATGCTGACAAGGTTGGATGTATAATATTTACTGAGATTTAATCAGTAGAACGTGTAATGACGATAGATTTTGAGTTTTTCGGACCATCGTGCCGTTTTGGCCAGAGATGGCATGGGAAGGGATGTTTCGTAGGTATGTGGGTTATTGGAAAAATGGAATGTGAGGCTACTTCAGGGAGAGGGGGAGGGGTTGTTTTTTAGGGAATTGTGAAAGAACTATGGGAGGCTCGTCAACGAAGAGGAGGATGTCTTGGAATGGTGGGAGAAGAAGCAACGCTAATTTGCAGGATTAGGGGTAGTATTACCATGCATAGAGGAAGTGGATGAAGGCGAGGTGGAGGTACGGTTTACAGAAATAATATTTAGAGGGGCAGTTTGAATGATTGTTTATGTAGGGGAAGGGGGGTAGACATGGAGAAATTAGAGTTTTTAAGGGGAAGATTGAAGGGATAT
This sequence comes from Cherax quadricarinatus, assembly GCF_026875155.1. Lineage (NCBI taxonomy): Eukaryota > Metazoa > Arthropoda > Malacostraca > Decapoda > Parastacidae > Cherax > Cherax quadricarinatus. The sequence goes on from NC_069404.1 coordinate 50,573,045, forward strand.
ACAAAATTCTCGGTTTTGATGCGATACCGTGTGAGGGGAAGGTTTAGAGGGAGGTTCTTTGCGGGTGACAACCGTTCAGGATGTGTTTTGAGGAAATTTAGGGAATAGGCAACAGATGACCACGATTTGGGATTTTGTGGTGTGTAAAGGGTGGGGATTCTAGGGATGGGCGCAGGTACCTAGTACCACGAGTGGAATGAAGCAATTATGTGTTTATTGTTTAGGGAGAATTGTTAAGCAGAGGGAGGGAGGAGTGGGGAGGGAGAGATTCTGGGAAGCAAGAATTCGAGTATTTAGCGGCAGGAGGAAGAGTGTGAGTTGCGGTTAATAGTAGGGTTAGATCAGTGAGGAGGAGGTGGAGGAGGCGATTAATGGGCTTGAGTAGGGGAAAAGCGCAGGCATTAATGGAATTCCTAATGATTTCTATATTACACTTTGGTGATTGTATGAAGGAATGTCTAGGTCCGGTTGTTTTACTGTATGAAGGAAAGGGTGAGTGGTTGGGGGAATCGCAGGGCAAGGGGGTAGTAGTGTGTCTAATAAGGGAAGGGGGGGGAAAGGGACCTTGGGTGCTTTTAGTGGGCGATCCTCCCTTCAATGTGTGCAAGGATTATAAAGTTTTTGCGAGTTTTAGGTAAACCGTATGATAAAGGTGCTCTGACCGGTGTCCCTACATAGAAGCAGACAAGTGTGCGGATTCCAGTCGAAGTATGCGGTGAGGGGCTTGGTAGAATTAAGGAAGAATTTTGTGGAGGAGATAGACAACGGGGGGTGGATATTGGGGGATTGATTGGCAAGCTGGCTTATGACAGTGAAGATAGACATAATGTTGTGGTGTATTTAAAAATACAGTGTTTGGTGATGCGGTTTGATGCGCCTCGGGCGAACTATATGTATATGCTGCGACGGTCTGGGTTTTTCAGGTACTTGGGCATAGTTAGGGTTGCAGTGTCAGATGGGGTTGGTGTTTGCGACAGGGTTGCCCATGTCTCATATCCTCTTTGCTGCTGCAGGCCCTTTTTATAGACTGATAGATAGAGAATGGAGTGTGGGAACAGGGAGAGGTGGGTCTGGGACGAGTGGTATTGTGGCGGTATGTGGATGACACCACGTTTGGTAGGAGGGGGAAATAGGAATTGGGGAATGTTGGGACGTATATAGAGATTCTTTGGTGGGGCGACAGGGATGGGGTAGATGGAGCAAAGTCAAGTTATTAGAAGTAGACCACGTGGGTGGGGGGGGGGGGTTTGGATGGGAACAGTATGGTGGAAACGTAGTGGATAGAATTAAGATATGTGGGGTTGTGTATATGGCGGACGCTGGGGAGGCACAGAGAATAAATTCCAAGGAAGTAGTGAGTAAGAGATTGGTAGGATGCACGGGTGGAGGGCTGGGGATGTAACATTGCAGCAGAGGGTGGTGGTAGTAAATACACTTGTGTACAGTAAAGTGTGGGGCGTGGCAGAAATATATCCCCTGAGGTCGTGTGATATTCAGGAACTGGAGAGGGTGGTTTTGAGGTATGTGTGGGGTTATGGGAAGCCATGGCTACGGAAGGTGGTGATGATGGGCGTGCGGCAGGGTGGGCTGGGTCTTATACCTTTGGAAACACGAGTGAAGGCAGTGTATGTGAAGCAGCGAGACTTGAGGGTGGGAGGGGAGAGGGTAGAAGGTGGGGGGTAAGGAGTAAAGGGTGGGGAGGTCATTGAAGGATGTGCGAAAATGGTGGAAGGGAAAGGCACTACTGGAGTGTGAAGATATGGTGCGAAATTTGTTGGCAGTAAGGGAAGCAAAAAAAGTAAGGGTAAGTAGGCTTGGGAGGAAGGTAGGCAGGGTACAGTGATACAGGGAGTAGCTACATACCCAATGTATGATTGGAGGGGCATTTGGGAAGACTTTCGGAAGATCAGATTAAAGCCAAGGGTTCGTGAAGTGGTTTATAGATTCTTTATGGGAATTCTAGCTACAAGGTCAGTGCTATATAGAATGGGTTATGTAGGTGCTGGCACTTGTTTGCATTGTGAGGAAGAGGAGACGGCTTTTCATGCCATATATTTTTTGTGAAAACTTGGGTTTTGTAAGGGCATGGTTAGCGAGAGTTCTGGGTATAGTGGCGGGAGGGGGGAGAAACATTTCGACTTTGAGGGCTTTGCATTTTGATGTGGGAGGGGTTTCCAAGGACATTCGGAGGGCAGTGATGTATGTAGTGGCAGATTTTTTGTATGTGTCTTGGTGCATGTGGGAGGTGGGGGGTGAATATAGGGTGCGGGCGCTTGCGGCGAGTGTGTATCGTACAGTATGCAGAAATAGGCTACTATATGGGAGGTTGTGGGTAAATAGTTTTCCCTTGGGTTATCGTAATCTGTCGGTAGGTGTAATGTTAGGGTTGGGTGTAGTTTAGAGCTGGATTGGGCTGGTTCTCCCTAAACTGGCATTCTTGTTCTTTTTTTGAGATTAGTGGAGGATGGAAGGTGGAATAAAAGTGTGTGGTAGTGGAACATATGGGTGTAAAGTCGTTAGGAATGAGGGGGGGCGTAGGGAGGAGGGTGAACTGGTGACATTTGGTTAAGAGACAGGGTGTTTATGACTTTCGACGTCAGGTACGAACTTCAGCATGGAAGGGAACGTGAGTTTGTGTTTTTTTAATACAGATAGCATGGGGTCAGGGGATGGCAGGGGGTGGCTTTCTGAAGTGTCTTTTGCCAGGTTGGTTTTGTTAATGATTGAGGTAGTACTGCCCGGTACATGTTTTATTAGGAGCCATAAGTTATATTGTGTAACTTAGTGCATGACAGAGTAAGTCTGATATTGCTCTGGAACATTGTTAATAAATATATATATCTTGTTGAACATAATACATAAAAAATGGGAATATGTATTAGTGAGTGAGTTACAATTTCTAGTGTACTGTTACCATATTAGTTGGTATTCTTCACTTTGTCAAATTACTATCTATATATTGTTATAAGTTATTTATGTTAGTTCTTATTTTATACGTTTTAAGTGAACAAATGTAAGGTGTTGTGACTCTAGTGCAAGTGGCATTTATCTTGCACTGGGGAAAAGGGGAAGTGTAAAGTAAATATGATTGGATCATAACGAAATGTCAAATGTATTTAGAAGACGGGAAGGATTGTGAGGATTGTCAATATATGTATTAATTCTTATGTAAATTTCATGGAACTCAGGGTGATAATAATGTACACCTATTAGTCGGATGATAAGTATTGATATTATTATGCTTATTGTAATATAATTTGATTGATGAAATGTATAATCTGGTTTTTAGCTATGGAGTAAAGAGATAAAAAGCATAGGGGATAGGGGATATTTTGTAAGCACAAAGATGAATCAGCAGTATGTAATTAGAAAATGTAACATTTTTATTTTTCTGTGGCGGAGACGATAAGGGGTTCTCATATTCCTTTGTTATTGTACCTTAATGTATTTTTAAATTCAATGACTGATGGAGGTTTTTTTTTTTATTTATTTAAAACAACACAATACATTAAATAGATAAAAGAACACAGTATCAGTTCTTACACAAAATTACAAATTTCATTGTCTAAATGAACACAGACGTTTAACGTTGTGTTGTCACAAACTGTCCCTCATCCCCTATACATAATATTCCATGTTACTATGTTAAGTAAGATTACACAAGATGACATAACATTCATCATTATTATTATTATAGCCTAAGATGACCCCAAAACTACAATCTGCATTATTTTTTCCACTTTGTTATTTATATATCCTTCATACAGAATCCTTACAAATGACATAACTGATTCTGTAACACTGTTAATTTTATATTTCCATACACTTGTCACGATTACCGTTAATTTTGATAGATCTGATTCTGACAGAAAATTTTTTACTAATCTTCCCCCTTCACCCCGAAGCAGAGAAACTAATATCACCAACAGATTGGGATATATATAAACTTTTACTAGAGTTCATCAAATGTTACATAGCTATTTTGACAATGGAGTGTATCACCACCCCTAAAGAATGTACATTATTATATTTCCCTAATAAAAAAAAACAGAAATTTACTATACATGAGAGTTGTTTAATAACCACTAACTTGTTTATCTGATATATTATGAACTCAGCCATAAAGATAAATTAACTCTAGTCACCAGTTTACTGTACATTGTATCATGTTTTCCTCATAATAACTCCAAACACAGGGAGCTTTCTTATCGTTGAGAAAATTGCATTCATACACCACACACTACATTTACACACATGCACCTCCATACCCAGAGCCATTCACACTTGAACACCCAGGTGTTCTTGTGCCATCCCTGCACCAACTAAACGTTGAACCATAACACAAAAGTTAAAAAACAAGCTAAGTGAATACAAATTTAAATATTATCTATAAAATTGTGTACACAGAAACAACACAACACTTGTTATTCGTAATTGTTTGTGGCATATATACAAACTTTTACCATCATCCATCAGATGATACATTACTAATTTGACACAGGAGTGTCTCACCACTCCAAAAAAAAAAAAATACAAATTACCGTACATGAAAGTTTAAGAACCACGAAATCGTTCATCTGATATATTAGGATCTAAGCCAGAAAGTTAAATTAACCCTGAACACCATTTTACCTAACATATCTTGATTTCCTCATAATAACGTCACACACCGGGAGCTTTCCTATCTTATAATACATTACTTTTAACACAAACACTACATTCACACACATTCACCTCCATACCCAAAGCAATTCACACGTGCACACAGTTTTACGTGTTCCATTCCTACAACAGCAACCGGAATCAGACTAGTTACCACCCAACAATAATCCGTTACACTACATACCATCCACCCTTGTCATTCGCTAAAACCATTCCCATACACGCCACCACCACTGAAAACCCTTGAAAACCCGACTACCAAAGAATACCAGTCCCCTACATGGTTATCACTGTACCAATTGCTGGAGAAGACTGACTGTAATCTCTCTGTAGTTCTCTGGAAAACAAGCTCCCCACTGACTCCCATAAATAAGTTTGTTCCTACGAGCAGTCCTGTATATACGCGCTGCAATTGCCTTAATTCGAATCCTACCCCCAGCATCTCTCATTCCCCAGGAAATATACAGAAAATCCTACACACCACATAATAATCGCCCTTTTTACCTCCCGTGATACCCCTTTTTACCTCTAATGTTAAAGCTCGCAGGGTCTCTACATTACCCCCACCTAACAGACGAAAAACCTTCGCCAACCACATCAGTACCTCCCTCAATTCTTCACAAAAATAAACCGCATGAAATGCCGTTTCCAGCTCCCCCACACTGACTGCAGGACGGTTCCCTACAAAACCCATTAAACTCAAAACTGCTTTTGAAGCTAGGATCCCCATCATGAATCTGTATACCAATTTCACGTACCCTAGGCATTAACCTGAGCCTCTGAAGTCTTCCCATATCGTCCCCCAATCATACAATGGTTTAGACCGATACGCCCTGCAGGATTTCCTTCCTCCCATCAATGATACCAAACGCCCCACTTTAAGTCGTCAACATCTTTAACCAATAACAAAACCCTCAGCATATCCTCACATTCAATTAACTCTTTACCTCCCCACCATCTCGACATCCCCCATCACCTTCCCCACTCTTACCCCTCTTTCCCCTCCAGCCCTAACGAATGATTTTACATATATTGCTTTCACCCTCGGCCCCGTGCTAAAAGACCCCCCACCCCCTCTGCGTACATTCGACATCACCACTTCCTTGCTCAGCCATGCTCTCCCAAAACCCCAAACATAACGTAGAGCACGTCTCTGTATTTCTTGTACGTCCTGTGTTTTCAAAGGATACACTTCCGCTATACCCCAAACCTTACTGTAACCAGCGAATTAACTATTACCGCCCTCTGCTGTAATGTGACATCTCCCGCCCGTAAACCCTTAATCTACTCACTACTTCTCTCCACTACCCTCTCTGAATTTACCTGCCTAGCCTCCTGCGCATTCGCCATGTATAAAACTCCACAAATCTTCAAATTATCCACCACTGCCCACCCAAAATCCAACCCCAAGCCCCCCCCCCACCCAAGCACCCACCTTCCAGTAAACACGATTTTGCCCTATTTACTCTCATTCCCGACACCTCCCCAAAATCCCAACACCCTCCCCACCATACGCAATTCCTCCACCCCTTCTATCAGGATAGTGGTATCATCCACATACCCACAATGCCTGAGCGCCCTTCCTCTCCCATTTAAAGCTCCCACACCCCTCAACGAGCCCATAGAACGGATGTTGCATGCACGACAAACAGAATTTGTGAAAGAGGGCACCCTGCCGTAATCCCCTCTCCTTTTTAAAACCAGCCTTCCCAATCTGCCATTAACTTGGACCCGTACCATTAGCCGCTGAGTATAGCGTATCAACCCACCTCGCCACTCCCAGTCCAAACCCCAGACGCAACAAACAAGCCCTCAAAAATTTTGTATTCACACAGTCATATGCATTCTCCCAATCAATACCCAAAAGTCCTCCCCCTTCGCAACCCTCCAAAAAGTCCCTTATGCGCCCATGCCCAACTCTCATACTTCGTCCCGGTATTCCCATCTGTCCCCTTTTGTACAACCGCACCAATTACCTTCTTCATCCTATTACCTAATATCTTTGCAAAAATCTTGTAGTCAGAACACATTAGTGAGATAGCTCTATACGCACTTAAAACACTCCCCACTTGCTTTTTCCGAACCAACACCACCACTCCAATACTTTGTGTCTGACTTAGCTTGCCCTCCCGCAGCATACAATTCTTGACCTCCACCAGACAAGTCTTAATATTGCTCCCAATGAACTCTGTAAAAATCATTTGAAATCCCATCGATGCCCGGCGCTTTTCCAGTACTCATGTTAAACACTGCCTCCTCAACTTCCCCACACTAATCGCTCCCCCCATCTCCATCCCCTCCACTTCTTTATGCCCTTAACCCACACACCCCCTCCAACACTTTCTCAAAAGCATCGCCCTCCCCCCCCTTTCTCCATTTCTCTCGAAACCAGAAATCAGTATAATTACTCATGCCTTCTGTAGTAGTAAGCACCTGTCCCTTATGATATCCACCCATATTCTCACTCACCTCTAATTGCAAAATAGTTGACTCCTTCTGCCTTACCCTAAAACGTCTTAAAACACTTCCCGAAGGTTTATCCCCCACAATACAGCCTCCAATCCTGCCCTCACACGCACAGCATCAAATCTGTCATTGTGTATCTCCGCCAGTCTACCTCTAAGTTGCTCCACGGTCCCATACTGCTTCCCCACTTCCTCATAACACTCGTTCAGCTGACATTCCAAATAATTCTGTAACCCAAACCTCCACCTGGCCTCTTCCCGTCCCCTATTTTTAAAGAATCCAGCAATACCCGGCTTAGCTCGCTTCTCCCACCATTCCAAGACACACGACCCCACATCCCTTGATCCCCAAAAAGAGTGCCACCAATCCCCAAAAGCCTCATTCACCCCCTCCCTCTTCACAAGTCTCGCATTTAATTTCCAATAACCAGTGTGTATCCTAACCATACCCTCCCAATCAAGATCCGCAATAACCGCCCTGTGGTCCGAAAACCCCACATCGAAGGTCCTAACTCCCAGAACTCTTATTGCCTCCGTAGCATAGAGCCTATCCAGACGTGCAGCATAACCCCTTCGTACAAATGTATACTCAATCCTCCAACCACCCCTCCCCACTACATCTAAAACTCCCACATCCCCCAACACATTGCGTAAAAACCCCAACACACACCCCGCCCCCCTCGGTTCCACATCACCCTGTCGTATGACACAATTCCATTCTCCTCCTATCACAGTAACTAAAGGCAATCCCTCAAATAAAAAAGCAAAACATCCCTCACGAAAGTTACCTTAACTGCTGCATTTCCATCCGCCGGCATGTATACTCCTATAAAACAAACCCTTGTCTCACCCCACTCTTCCTCTACCCGCACCACCCTTCCACCCCCACCCTCCTCCCACCCCAACACATGCAAGGGACTGGTTTCCTTCACAGCCACAGCAACCCCCCCTTTTAACCTCACCGATCCACTCACATATAACTTATAACCCTTCAAGCGCAACTCACATCCAAACTTGTAATTTTTGCTCCTGTATGAAACATATATCCACATCAAATCTCCTTAAAAAACCCTTCCATCCACACTCTCTTAATCTCAGCTCTCAGGCCGTTAAACATTAATGGTGACCACCTTGAATTATTACAATAAAGCGGCTTTCCCCGCCGCTTTTGAAGGTTGCTTGAAAGACGTGGTTGTTGACTATAGCCACGTTTGTCACTTGGGGCTATCCAGACCTCCGTTTCCCCCCTTTTCCTTCGACCCTTGCAGCACCACAGAACCGGTTTCCACCATTCCCCGGTAGCTCTAGCCCAGTCTTCCAAGGTTTCTTTCCAGATCTCTGCCCTGGCGTTAAGACATCTTCCATATCAGACGTCCCAGCTGCTCGCTTACGTGTGCCACCTCCACACGTTGCCTCAGCATCCATGTCCTCCTGGTGCACCTCAACCTCCACCGTGTGCTGCTTACTCTCGTTGCACAAGGTGTTCTCACACTTTTGTGCAGCTGCTACCCCCTCCAATACCCCCCAGTCCTTCTCCCCTTCCTGACTGTCTTCCACCTCCCCCAAGAAGTCTTTCAAGACCTCGTCCAACAGACCATCCTGTTGTAAGTCACTTCTGTCAACAGTCTCATCCGTAGATGGTCGCTCAGACACAGTTCCCACAGGTAACGTGGCGCACGCTCCCATCTCCGACTCCGCTCTGTCTACTTCTTCACTCCAACTTCCAGACGCCTGTCTTGCAGCTTCACCTGTCGCAGGTGCCAAGGAGAGCAGCTGTCGTTCCACAGTTGTTGGCGCCTGTTCCCTCCGTCCCTGCCTTTGATGACATTGGGCCGCCATTGTATCAATCGCATCTGCTAGAAAAATGACAGGATGGATAATGAGAACCTTCAAAACTAGGGAGGCCAAGCCCATGATGATACTCTTCAGGTCACTTGTTCTATCTAGGCTGGAATATTGCTGCACACTAACAGCACCTTTCAAGGCAGGTGAAATTGCCGACCTAGAAAATGTACAGAGAACTTTCACGGCGCGCATAACGGAGATAAAACACCTCAATTATTGGGAGCGCTTGAGGTTCCTAAACCTGTATTCCCTGGAACGCAGGAGGGAGAGATACATGATTATATACACCTGGAAAATCCTAGAGGGACTAGTACCGAAACTTGCACCCAAAATCACCCACTACGAAAGAAAAAGACTTGGCAGACGATGCACCATGCCCCAATGAAAAGCCCGGGGTGTCACTAGCACGTTAAGAGACCATACAATAGTGTCTGGGCCCCAGACTGTTAACTGCCTCCAGCAACATAAGGGGGAATTACCAACAGACCCCTGGCAGTCTTCAAGCTGGCCACTGGACAAGCACAAAGTCAGATTTCGGATCAGCCGGGCTGTGGCTGTATGTTGGTTTGCGTGCAGCCAGCAGCAACAGCCTGGTTTTATAGCTTTCTGATCCACCAGGAGGCCTGGGTCTCAGACGGGCCGGGGCGTTGACCCCCGGAACTCTCTCAGGTTAAACTCCTGGGTATGGTCTTAAGACCCGCACAGCTACATGTCCACGCTGTCCTGCTAATAACTTAAACCGTGTGTCTGAACTCTTCATCAAAGTACGATGGTATAGGTTGGTCTCATGTCATCTTCAATGTGAATAGACCCCTCTGGCAGCCCATATAAGGCCCTCTTCCACACTCCCAAACTGTGCCGAATGGATCTTTGCTACCTACGGAATACCTCCACAACATCTATTCCAAGGCCTCAAAGGGGACATTTCTCACCTTTACCCACGTTACATAGCTTGATACGTCATGTAGGCGGACCTCACTGCAGAATTAACGGTCATCCTCTTTTCTTGAAACGCGTCGACTATGCTGGCGTAAAACCCAGCACTCTTGAACTTGATGAAGATCCTGTACACTCTATTCACTGCTACACCATACAACTCTTCGTTCGGTATGCCATACACATCGTGGATAATACTTGGCAGCAGCACCTGCATTGTAGAACTACTCAGGGCACCATGTACCAGCACCACACAGACAGTATTCACCCTGCCTCCATGTCTGTCCACCATTTTGAATTGCTCAAAACAGGTAAACTGCGCAGAAAATCAACTGAATCGGGAGCGCCTGCGCAGCACGTCCACTCGGCCCGGAAGCGAAGAGGACAATGAAGAAGTTATGAGTGGTGACGGCAGACAAAGTTACTAGGCATGTGGGGGGGGGGGTGAAGAGTCAGCGGTAGTGTATTAAATCCACCACCATGCATGATATTGATTGTTATCATGGGGTACATGAGGGTTAGGGTGTGGATTGGTTTCTTTGGTGGATGTGTGCCATCATGTTCAGACTTTTCTTGTATTATAGTCTGCCTTTTAGATGGCTGGATTGTGTTTATACATGTTGTCAATGATATCCTTAATGCTCTAATAAATGTATAAGAGATGTCAATGAGTATACTCAGGTGAAAGTGGTATGTTTTTCAAGGGGGGGGGAGTGTCAGCATTACTAAGTAGGACTATCGTTTTTATTATAAGACCATTTTTTCACGTGAAGCACGGTACATAAAAGTAGTGTTTGATTGGAGTGCAGCAGCCAATTCTGATGTCATTATATAAGTGCTTCTTTGGTATTTGTGTAGTCACTGCACGAGTTCAGCAACAACCATTGAGTAGTGAGGACGTGCGCTGCTCATTGGGATATCAAAATGGCTGAACATACAGTACGGAGAGTAAATACTATCTGTCATAGAGCTGGTTCGTGGTACGTTAAGTGGAGATACGATGAACGTCCTTCTCCCTAACATCATCAGGGATACATATGGTATTCCCAACGAGGAATTGTATGGCGTTGCTCTTATGGTT